>CAMPDV010000041.1:0-600000 GCA_946699065.1 Loxodes magnus
TAATAATAATAATAATAATAATAATAATAATAATAATAATAATAATAATAATAATAATAATAATAATAATAATAATAATAATAATAATAATAATAATAATAATAATAATAATAATAATAATAATAATAATAATAATAATAATAATAATAATAATAATAATAATAATAATAATAATAATAATAATAATAATAATAATAATAATAATAATAATAATAATAATAATAATAATAATAATAATAATAATAATAATAATAATAATAATAATAATAATAATAATAATAATAATAATAATAATAATAATAATAATAATAATAATAATAATAATAATAATAATAATAATAATAATAATAATAATAATAATAATAATAATAATAATAATAATAATAATAATAATAATAATAATAATAATAATAATAATAATAATAATAATAATAATAATAATAATAATAATAATAATAATAATAATAATAATAATAATAATAATAATAATAATAATAATAATAATAATAATAATAATAATAATAATAATAATAATAATAATAATAATAATAATAATAATAATAATAATAATAATAATAATAATAATAATAATAATAATAATAATAATAATAATAATAATAATAATAAAAATAATAATAATAATAATAATAATAATAATAATAATAATAATAATAATAATAATAATAATAATAATAATAATAATAATAATAATAATAATAATAATAATAATAATAATAATAATAATAATAATAATAATAATAATAATAATAATAATAATAATAATAATAATAATAATAATAATAATAATAATAATAATAATAATAATAATAATAATAATAATAATAATAATAATAATAATAATAATAATAATAATAATAATAATAATAATAATAATAATAATAATAATAATAATAATAATAATAATAATAATAATAATAATAATAATAATAATAATAATAATAATAATAATAATAATAATAATAATAATAATAATAATAATAATAATAATAATAATAATAATAATAATAATAATAATAATAATAATAATAATAATAATAATAATAATAATAATAATAATAATAATAATAATAATAATAATAATAATAATAATAATAATAATAATAATAATAATAATAATAATAATAATAATAATAATAATAATAATAATAATAATAATAATAATAATAATAATAATAATAATAATAATAATAATAATAATAATAATAATAATAATAATAATAATAATAATAATAATAATAATAATAATAATAATAATAATAATAATAATAATAATAATAATAATAATAATAATAATAATAATAATAATAATAATAATAATAATAATAATAATAATAATAATAATAATAATAATAATAATAATAATAATAATAATAATAATAATAATAATAATAATAATAATAATAATAATAATAATAATAATAATAATAATAATAATAATAATAATAATAATAATAATAATAATAATAATAATAATAATAATAATAATAATAATAATAATAATAATAATAATAATAATAATAATAATAATAATAATAATAATAATAATAATAATAATAATAATAATAATAATAATAATAATAATAATAATAATAATAATAATAATAATAATAATAATAATAATAATAATAATAATAATAATAATAATAATAATAATAATAATAATAATAATAATAATAATAATAATAATAATAATAATAATAATAATAATAATAATAATAATAATAATAATAATAATAATAATAATAATAATAATAATAATATAATAATAATAATAATAATAATAATAATAATAATAATAATAATAATAATAATAAATAATAATAATAATAATAATAATAATAATAATAATAATAATAATAATAATAATAATAATAATAATAATAATAATAATAATAATAATAATAATAATAATAATAATAATAATAATAATAATAATAATAATAATAATAATAATAATAATAATAATAATAATAATAATAATAATAATAATAATAATAATAATAATAATAATAATAATAATAATAAAAATAATAATAATAATAATAATAATAATAATAATAATAATAATAATAATAATAATAATAATAATAATAATAATAATAATAATAATAATAATAATAATAATAATAATAATAATAATAATAATAATAATAATAATAATAATAATAATAATAATAATAATAATAATAATAATAATAATAATAATAATAATAATAATAATAATAATAATAATAATAATAATAATAATAATAATAATAATAATAATAATAATAATAATAATAATAATAATAATAATAATAATAATAATAATAATAATAATAATAATAATAATAATAATAATAATAATAATAATAATAATAATAATAATAATAATAATAATAATAATAATAATAATAATAATAATAATAATAATAATAATAATAATAATAATAATAATAATAATAATAATAATAATAATAATAATAATAATAATAATAATAATAATAATAATAATAATAATAATAATAATAATAATAATAATAATAATAATAATAAATAATAATAATAATAATAATAATAATAATAATAATAATAATAATAATAATAATAATAATAATAATAATAATAATAATAATAATAATAATAATAATATAATAATAATAATAATAATAATAATAATAATAATAATAATAATAATAATAATAATAATAATAATAATAATAATAATAATAAAAATAATAATAATAATAATAATAATAATAATAATAATAAAAATAATAATAATAATAATAATAATAATAATAATAATAATAATAATAATAATAATAATAATAATAATAATAATAATAAAATAATAATAATAATAATAATAATAATAATAATAATAATAATAATAATAATAATAATAATAATAATAATAATAATAATAATAATAATAATAATAATAATAATAATAATAATAATAATAATAATAATAATAATAATAATAATAATAATAATAATAATAATAATAATAATAATAATAATAATAATAATAATAATAATAATAATAATAATAATAATAATAATAATAATAATAATAATAATAATAATAATAATAATAATAATAATAATAATAATAATAATAATAATAATAATAATAATAATAATAATAATAATAATAATAATAATAATAATAATAATAATAATAATAATAATAATAATAATAATAATAATAATAATAAAAATAATAAAAATAATAAAAATAAAAATAATAATAATAATAATAATAATAATAATAATAATAATAATAATAATAAAAATAATAATAATAATAATAATAATAATAATAATAATAATAATAATAATAATAATAATAATAATAATAATAATAATAATAATAATAATAATAATAATAATAATAATAATAATAATAATAATAATAATAATAATAATAATAATAATAATAATAATAATAATAATAATAATAATAATAATAATAATAATAATAATAATAATAATAATAATAATAATAATAATAATAATAATAATAATAATAATAATAATAATAATAATAATAATAATAATAATAATAATAATAATAATAATAATAATAATAATAATAATAATAATAATATTAATAATAATAATAATAATAAAAATAATAAAAATAATAAAAATAAAAATAATAATAATAATAATAATAATAATAATAATAATAATAATAATAATAATAAAAATAATAATAATAATAATAATAATAATAATAATAATAATAATAATAATAATAATAATAATAATAATAAAAATAATAATAATAATAATAATAATAATAATAATAATAATAATAATAATAATAATAAATAATAATAATAATAATAATAATAATAATAATAATAATAATAATAATAATAATAATAATAATAATAATAATAATAATAATAATAATAATAATAATAATAATAATAATAATAATAATAATAATAATAATAATAATAATAATAATAATAATAATTAATAATAATAATAATAATAATAATAATAATAATAATAATAATAATAATAATAATAATAATAATAATAATAATAATAATAATAATAATAATAATAATAATAATAATAATAATAATAATAATAATAATAATAATAATAATAATAATAATAATAATAATAATAATAATAATAATAATAATAATAATAATAATAATAATAATAATAATAATAATAATAATAATAATAATAATAATAATAATAATAATAATAATAATAATAATAATAATAATAATAATAATAATAATAATAATAATAATAATAATAATAATAATAATAATAAAATAATAATAATAATAATAATAATAATAATAATAATAATAATAATAATAATAATAATAATAATAATAATAAATAATAATAATAATAATAATAATAATAATAATAATAATAATAATAATAATAATAATAATAATAATAATAATAATAATAATAATAATAATAATAATAATAATAATAATAATAATAATAATAATAATAATAATAATAATAATAATAATAATAATAATAATAATAATAATAATAATAATAATAATAATAATAATAATAATAATAATAATAATAATAATAATAATAATAATAATAATAATAATAATAATAATAATAATAATAATAATAATAATAATAATAATAATAATAATAATAATAATAATAATAATAATAATAATAATAATAATAATAATAATAATAATAATAATAATAATAATAATAATAATAATAATAATAATAATAATAATAATAATAATAATAATAATAATAATAATAATAATAATAATAATAATAATAATAATAATAATAATAATAATAATAATAATAATAATAATAATAATAATAATAATAATAATAATAATAATAATAATAATAATAATAATAATAATAATAATAATAATAATAATAATAATAAAAATAATAAAAATAATAAAAATAATAATAATAATAATAATAATAATAATAATAATAATAATAATAATAATAATAATAATAATAATAATAATAATAATAATAATAATAATAATAATAATAATAATAATAATAATAATAATAATAATAATAATAATAATAATAATAATAATAATAATAATAATAATAATAATAATAATAATAATAATAATAATAATAATAATAATAATAATAATAATAATAATAAAAATAATAATAATAATAATAATAATAATAATAATAATAATAATAATAATAATAATAATAATAATAATAATAATAATAATAATAATAATAATAATAATAATAATAATAATAATAATAATAATAATAATAAATAATAATAATAATAATAATAATAATAATAATAATAATAATAATAATAATAATAATAATAATAATAATAATAATAATAATAATAATAATAATAATAATAATAATAATAATAATAATAATAATAATAATAATAATAATAATAATAATAATAATAATAATAATAATAATAATAATAATAATAATAATAATAATAATAATAATAATAATAATAATAATAATAATAATAATAATAATAATAATAATAATAATAATAATAATAATAATAATAATAATAATAATAATAATAATAATAATAATAATAATAATAATAATAATAATAATATTAATAATAATAATAATAATAATAATAATAATAATAATAATAATAATAATAATAATAATAATAATAATAAAAATAATAATAATAATAATAATAATAATAATAATAATATTAATAATAATAATAATAATAATAATATTAATAATAATAATAATAATAATAATAATAATAATAATAATAATAATAATAATAATAATAATAATAATAATAATAATAATAATAATAATAATAATAATAATAATAATAATAATAATAATAATAATAATAATAATAATAATAATAATAATAATAATAATAATAATAATAATAATAATAATAATAATAATAATAATAAATAATAATAATAATAATAATAATAATAATAATAATAATAATAATAATAATAATAATAATAATAATAATAATAATAATAATAATAATAATAATAATAATAATAATAATAATAATAATAATAATAATAATAATAATAATAATAATAATAATAATAATAATAATAATAATAATAATAATAATAATAATAATAATAATAATAATAATAATAATAATAATAATAATAATAATATTAATAATAATAAAAATAATAAAAATAATAAAAATAAAAATAATAATAATAATAAAAATAATAAAAATAATAATAATAATAATAATAATAAAATAAAAATAAAAATGATAATAATAATAATAATAATAATAATAATAATAATAATAATAATAATAATAATAATAATAATAATAATAATAATAATAATAATAATAAAAATAATAAAAATAATAAAAATAATAAAAATAATAAAAATAAAAATAATAATAATAATAATAATAATAATAATAATAATAATAATAAAAATAATAATAATAATAATAATAAAAATAAAAATGATAATAATAATAATAATAATAATAATAATAATAATAATAATAATAATAATAATAGAAATAATAATAATAATAATAATAATTATAATAATAATAATAATAATAATAAAAATAATAAAAATAATAAAAATAATAAAAATAATAAAAATAATAAAAATAATAAAAATAAAAATAATAATAATAAAAATAACCCTTTTACTTTTTTAACATGTTACTTTGATTAAAAAAAAAACGAATAGAACAAAATCTAAAAAAAATTAAACATAAAATTAAAAAATTTTAGAAAAAAAATTAAATAACTTACAAAAAATTCAAATACAAAATTTTCATATGCCTAATACTCCCTAAAAATTTTAAAATTAAATTCTTAATACTTTAATATTAATTTTACTTTTTAACCACATTATAAAATATATAAAATAATTCAACAAAATTATTCAAACTAAAATGATTTTAAATATTTCATACTTACAACTAAAACCTTAAGAATTAAATTTTAAAACTAAATTATAGCCTTTTATTAATAATCACATTCAAACTTTATCCAACTATACTCACCCACTTCACAGTCATTTTACAATATTTATTTATTACTCTAACTTCCTAAACTACTCTTTAACTACATCTTTCTAAAATTAACACCACTTCTCAATTTTAATCCAATATATAAAATAACATAATATCCAAATACTTAGAAACTATACTTGTACTTGTAATATTATATAAATTATTATCACTTAAAAAAGCACTTACTTATAGAGTAAACCTATAAATACATACTCTAGAATATACTTGCTCTAAAGTATACTAAAGTATACTTACTACCTTTATTAGAAAATAATAATAAATATAGATATTTTTTAATTCTTAATTAAGTAAAGTTTTAATTTGTTCGTAAAGTCCTTCACTCTCAACTCCTCACTACATAACAAAATATTATTCCCTTACATCCTAAATATTTATTTAAAAACCTCCTTACCCCCTTATAATGTTAATATAACTTACATTCTATATTAACCATAAAATTACACTTACCGCCTAAATCAATTTTAAAACCATTACGATCTGAAAATAACCTATAAAAAAAAATACTTACATACTAAAATAGAACATTACGATCTATATGTAACCTTAAAATTTAACTTACAAACTTAAGTGTTAATTATTAAAATGAAACTTACTTTCTTAAGTGTTAATTATTAAAATGAAACTTACATTCTTCATTTTCACCTTAAACTTTAACTTACAAACTTCATTTTCACCTTAAAGTTTAACTTACGTTCTTAAGTGTTAATTATTAAACTTTAACTTACATTCTTCATTTTCACCTTAAACTTTAACTTACAATCTTCATTTTCACCTTAAACTTTAACTTACAATCTTCATTTTCACCTTAAACTTTAACTTACTTTCTTCATTTTCACCTTAAACTTTAACTTACTCACTTCATTTTCACCTTAAACTCTAACTTACTTTCTTCATTTTCACCTTAAACTTTAACTTACTTTCTTCATTTTCACCTTAAACTTTAACTTACTATCTTCTTTTTCACCTTAAACTCTAACTTACTTTCTTCATTTTCACCTTAAACTTTAACTTACAATCTTCATTTTCACCTTAAACTTTAACTTACTATCTTCTTTTTCACCTTAAACTTTAACTTACGATCTTAAGTGTTAATTATTAAAATGAAACTTACTCCCTTATTGCGAAACATTCAAAATGAAACTTACATGCTAAATCATTATTAAATACTAACTTACCATCTAAATATTATACTTAATACTTACTCCCTATTATTGATATTATTTAAGACTTACATCCTTTTAAATATAGTAAATCTTAAACTCACCTTGCTCTTTATTAAAGTTATAAAATCTATTTACCGTCTATATTATTGTAAGAAAATTAAAATTTGGACTTACTAAATTCCATTTGCAACCTCTCACCAGTCAATAACTTTTAACTCGCTAATGTTTAACCGTCATCCAAGATAACCTTATTCTTAACGATACTCAAACCGTCAGATAATAACTTAGTTTATGATTCGATTTATTCCTTTATCTAACCGATAGTAGTCTCTTATTTTACTGATAAAGTTGCTTTTTTATTGTTTGGCGATACAATAGTTATCTAGATGTCCTAAAGCTTAGTAGGGATATTTTGAGGTTTTTGAATTTGCTAAGGCTATATCACTTAAGGCTTAACTTGCTACTATTCGATTTACTTAACTTGCAGAGAAGATAACTGCTATTATTGACTTTAGATTTAACTATTTAACTTTTATATCTCATTCTTCAAGTAACTATTTTCCTATGTCACTTAAGTTAGATTAAACTTGCAAGAGTCTAGTTCCTCAAAAACTTTAACCGATACCTGATTGCTCTTCTAGATGATTCTTTAAACATCAGCTATCAATTTGGAAACTTATTGCTCATTCTATGGAAATTCTTAACAGATGATCTACTACTAACTGCTCCCTTTTTTATCCATCATCTATTTCTACATTTTGAAAAACCTCAACTGTTCTTAGATTTACTTATCCTGCTAAATCAACTGTCTTTGTAAGCTGATATTCTCCTTAAACAAATAAGTACTCACGTGCTTTATCAACTACTAGATGAAAAGACTGTAAACCTTGGACAATTAAGTTTAAGCTTGACGTAAGCTTGACGATTGATTCTATAACATCGATATATTTCCCATGAGGTTCTTTTATTCAAGACGCTTGAGTAACTAAGTGTCTTCCTGAAGTTTTATAGGATGAACATTATGAACTTTTTAGCAATTTTAAATAACACATGTGATTGCCTAACTTTTCTAATACTAATCATTGACGCAGGTATAGCATATGTTGTGTTTGCAAGGTAACAACATTGGTATTTGCATCTACCCATTAAAATCTCCTTGACACTAAAGACATTTAGCAGTCTAGGACATTTCAGATTACATTATTAATTTTTAAAAAAACTTTTCCTTTTAAACATAATCCACGTATATATACGTTAAATAATAATAATAATAATAAAAGATGAATATAAAGAAAATATTATAATATAATTATTTTAAATTAAAATATTTTTTAAATTTAAATTAATTAAATATGAAATTTAATTAAAAAAAAAAAATTTTTAATGTGCTTTTAATTGCAAACTATATTAAGAAGTAATAAAGTATAAACCTTTTATATAAAAATATTAATATACAAAAATAGATAGTAAAAAAAATATAAAAATCTCAGAAAAAATTATATTAAACAAAATTTCGAAAACTCCTAATCAAGAAAATTTAAAAATACATCTTAATAAAATTAAAAATGATTTAAAAATATATCGAAAAACAAAATAAACAACGTATTAGAATTAAAAAAAATCTAATATTAAAGATATTTGTTAGAATTACGTAATAATGCTGAAACTATCAATAGACAAATTTTATATTTTAATTTACCCTTTGGCAAAATATTCGTAGAAAGTTATATATCGCTTTAAATCCATTTTTATGAATAACAATTAGTAATAATAAATATTATCAGAAATTTTTCTACTCAAACAAATTTTGAATTCTTTTTATAACTTCTCATGTTCAGATCTCATAATAAAATTTTTAGAATATAAAAGATCGTAAGAAAGCAAAATTAAAAACTTTAAGAAAGAAACAATCCTTAATATTGAACGACTGACTGGAATTATCACTAAAACTTTAAAAATTATATTCATTAAAAAAAGAAATATTATATACTAATATTTCAAAACACTTGTACATAATATGTTCCAATCTAGACAAGAAATAGAGAACAGTGGATAATATATAAGAAAATTTATTTCGATTTTATGCACTCAAGATGCTTATTTAAATCAAAAAAATATTAAAATTAAAAAGATTCTTCTTATATATAAAAATTATTAATTAATAAATCTGAATTTAATTGAACTAAATTAGAAAATCAAGGAAAAATATAAATAATTTCATAAAAACCCTTGAAACTAATGAAACAAAAAATTTGAAAATAATACATTTTTTTAACTAAACTAAAAAGTTATCCAACCAAAAGAGGTGACATCTAAAATGAGAAAAAATAAGCTATGCAATCTATTCAATAGTTTTAATTAGTACTATGAATTAAAAAGAAATACTAATAACTCCACTCATAAAAAGAATTGCTAATTTTTAGCTAAAAATTTCTGATTTAAAAATATAAAATAAATACATAATATTATGTTTTGAAATTTCAAATCAAAATTAAATTAAAAATAAACGAATTTTTTGAATCTCTGCAAAGAATTTCACTAAAAAAAAGAAAAGAAAAAATCCGTAAAAAAATGCTCTTAAAAAATAGAATTAAAAAATCATTGTTAATTAAGCGCTCAGAATACCCACAAAAATATTAAAAAATTATTTGTCAAGATCACTATCTTTAATTAATTTAAACTAAAAAAGCTTTTGGACCAGAATCTCCTTTCAGATTGCATAACCGGATGCTCTCTTTTTATGGAATAACGGGGATATCCTGTTGTGCTCCAGGCATAGGTGCTAGGTAGATCCATCGCCATGAGAAAACAGGCTTAAAGCCCCTACAAAGAGCAATAATCGAAAAGACAGTATTCCCTTAGGAAACTGACTCTGATCAAGAAATTTCTCAGCGAAACTAAAAGTAACTTGTTCCTAGCCATAAAAACAGAAAGTGTCGTCACAAATGGCATTCTCAGCTGAAAAAATCATTTCACTTATTCAAAATAAATATCTTTAATATGTATAATGAATGTTCATAAAAAGTGAACAATGAATGAAAAAGTAAAAATTTAAAAATAAGAAAAATCTTATTAATGAAAAAATAAAAATAATGCTTAAAAAAAAATTTGTGAAAGTTAAAAAAAATAAAATAAATAAACCCTCGAAAAAAAAGACAAAATTTAATAAAAATAAATAAAAAAAAAAACTAATTGAAGTAAAAAAAACATAAAAAGAAAGAAAAAATAAAATTTGAAATAAAGAGTAAAGGTTTAAAGTGAAAATGAAGAAAATAAGTTAAAGTTTAAGGTGAAAATGAAGTGAGTAAGTTATACTTTATTTTTTTCTTTTAATAAAGATTTTAAATAATTTAATAAAACTGATAGTGTCAATTAAATCATTAGTAAATTTTATATTCTCTTTTTATATAAAAATTTAATTTCTTAAGTTTTCCTTATAATTTTTAATTTAACTTTTAAAAATATTTAACTACTCTTCTAAGTTAAAATAGAGATTACATAATCTATTATATGTTTTATCTAAACATTAATAAACTATTTTAAATATTTATTTAAAATATCATTTAGAATTATAAATTTTCTTAATATTTTTTAAATTATATTTAATTAATTTTTTTGCATTTACTTTGGTTTTTTATAAAATATTAAGAGATTTTTTTGAAATAAATTGTTATAAATATTTATAAAACAAAAAGAAAAATATTAATTTTTCTTATTTTTACTTTAATTTAAAATATTATTCTTCATTAATAAGAAATACAATCACTGCTTTATTAAATATTTTATCTAGAGGATAAGAAAATTTCTTATTAGTATCTAAATAAATCTATCTTTAACTAGTTAAAATACTTAGAATATTTACAAGTACAGTTAAAGTAAAAAGGAGTTTTCTTTTAAGTTTTTATGAATTAATATTATTAAATGAGATAGTAAAGGAGGCTATAATATATTAAACACTTGATTTTAAGAAAAATAGAGGATTTTAGATATATGAATAATTGACTCTATAGAAGATTTAAGCTAGCTTTTCTTTATTTAATTATATAAAAGAATAATGTTCTCTTTTGACTATTTATTTTAGTACATATAATTACCTAAATATCTTATTTTTAGAACTAGTATCATTAATACTTTAAATTTAATATATTCTTATACTCACTAAAATAAACTTAGATAAATTAAGACTAAATATTTTGCAAAATGTACCTTTTTATCAGTTTTCCAAACGAAAGTTAATTACAAAAGATAGTTAATAAAAAGGAATATATAAATATAATTTAAATTTAGGAAAATTATAAATAATCTAAAATTAAAACTTATTTTAATACCTAAGTTTCAAATAATTCTATAATTATCTATATTTCTTTTTATATTTTAATCTTTTGTAATGTATAAGATTAATAAATGGTGATGTGCTATAAAGCAAAACATTGAGAATTGTTGATTAGGAACAGGAAGATATAGAATAATAGTAGACTAATAAAATGTATTAAGAGTAAATAATAATCTTTTAGATTAATTTTAAATAAATTATATTAACTAATCTAATACTTATATTATCTCATGCTTATTAAAAGAAACATATTATTTTAAGTTTACTCTTTCTATTAATTCAGAAAATAATAATAGAAGATAGTAAAAATATGCTTTATTTCTTAAAAAAGCTTATAATTTTCTAAATATAAAACAACTAATTCTAATAAATAGAGTATTAATAGTGTTAGCAATATAATATAGATTTGTATAGAATAATAGAATTAAGTTTTTATCTTTAAATAATCTAGAATAATTTAGGTATTATTAATTAGAAATGATAATTACAAAAATAACATAGATAATAAATATTAGTTTGCTATAAAAAGAGAAAATTATCTAAATGTATTAATTATAACTAATCTAATATCTTTTTAATTAAAGAGAAATTAAATTTAAACTAATAAAGCTAAAAGGATAAAATATTAAGTATTTTAATAGACATAATTAAGCACATTAAAGCTTATTTTAATAATAAAATTAAATATTACTATTTAATAATTGTAAGATAAAATTAGTAATCACCATTTCTAGTTAGTTTATATATTTACTTTCTACTACTTCTATTTATTACATTTATATAACCTATTTTTCTTAGAATCAACATTAAAAGTAATAAATTATATTAGTTTATTATTATAAGAGAGACCTTTATAAGTAAAAAGTTTTAATGAAATAGTAGTAAGAAAGTGGGCAATTGAAAGAGTTTATCTTATAAATTCTAAAAATGCTATTTTTTAAATAATTTAATGTTTTTTATATATTTATTCAAACTAATTAATAAGAATCTTATTTTATTTCATTTTAATTAGTAAAAAGCTTAAATAAATAAATTTTTTGATTAAATGTAAGAGAAAAACAATAATTAATAACAGTAGATTTAAAAAATGGTAATATTATATTTATCATTTAAATTAGTCTACAACGAAAAAAGTGTTTATTATTAAGAATCTTTGATTTAAAGCACAAATAAGTAGAATTTGGAAATCTTTTTTGTCGAAATGGTATTTTGTAAAAATAGAAAACATTATTTTAGGAAAATTTTTTTATTTTAAAAATCTTTAACAAAATTTTTTGTTTTTTTATTTAAAGAAAAAAACTTTGATAAGGTAAATTATTTTTGAAATGATAAAAAATTTATTGATTATGCTTTTGAAAAAATATAATTTTTGATTTTGAACTTTTTTTCGAGTAAATTAAAAAATTCGCTTTAAAAAATTATAATGCTATAAGAGATTACTTAAAAGAAAAGGATCTCAAGAAAAAAGGAGATATAATAAAATAAACCATGAAATCGTGAAAAAATTATCCTTTTTTCGCTCTGAGTTATTCGCTACAAAAGATTTTCGGGTGGATAAATCCTTTTCTTAAAAGTATAGAATTTTAAAAGATTTGAAAAGTTTTTTAAATGAATTTTAAGAAGTAAATATAAAAAAATAAATGACAATTTTAGGAAGAAATAAATTAGTAAAAAAAACCTCTATAAGAGTGCTTACCGTTTATAATAGGTATTATGAATTGTTAAAAAACTAACCTAAAAGGAATTTAAAAATCCATTTATAAAAATATGAACAATCAAATAGAAAAAATTAGGTAATGCAGCTGTAATAATAAATTTTAGGCCAATATGCAAAGAATTCAAAAAATTAATTAAGCAAGGATCTAAATAATATGTTTAACCTAACTACAACAAATATACAAATAAAAACTTATTAATCAAGTTTAAAAATACCGTTTTATTATAATAATAAGAAAAGCACTAAAAATTTAAAAAGATTAGCAAGAGTGCCTTGAAAAGAGCGTACTACGAGCAATTTATCTGTTTTTAGTTTGCGAAAGAAGTTAATTTAGAGGAGAAAAACGATTTTTTAAGAAAAATTACTATTAAATATTTTTATCTTTAAAATTTTTTTAATTTCGTAATATTAAAGGAATAGTTTTAAAGATAAGCTTTCTGATTATAAGAAACTTGAATATATCTACTGTGCATGTAAAAAATCGATTTTTTTATTAATCTAAAAATTTGAATTCCTAATGAAGCTATTTTATTAAAGTTGAAAACTTAAAAAAAAATTGATTGATTGTTTATCTTATAAAAACATTTTTTAGTAGACTGTATAAATAATTTGAATATATGCAAAATTATAAAAATCTCCACTTTTTTTAAATTGTCTTATACTTCCATCTAAAATAAGAATAAAATTGAATTCTAATATTAAATAATACGAATTACCAAAATGAAAGTGTAAATAATTAAGAAATCAATATAGTTTTCATTATATCAAAAAAGGTTAAAAGAAAAGCTTTAATCTTTTGTATTAATTAAAATAATATAAAAAGTGTAATTTAATAACTATTATAATTATATCTATAAAAAATGCCAAATATTTCGTACAATATAAAAAGAAACATATATAGTATAATAAAAAGCAATGTTTCTACTAAACCGATAATGCTAATAGTACAAAATTTAAAAAATAACCTTAAAAATGAGCTATTTTTGTTATATTCTAAATTATTAGACAACTAATTTATAATTTATAATTTAAGCATTCCTTTAATAAATGTTTGCTTTAATCTAAAATATAGTATTTTTTAATTTAAGATACTAAATATTCATAAATATTCAAAGCATAATAATATTTAAAGTGGTTTATTTAAAATAAATTAAAAAAAGTGACTAATTTAAATTTAAAAGATCTTATCAAGAAATTAAATTAAAATGTTTTAATATTCATTTTCTAGATAAAAATAGTTATTATTTTTTGTTCATTGATCTATCTTATTTATATTTTAAAGATTACAATTATATGTTTTTATAATGTTTGAAAAAAGCTGAAAAATTGCTAGATTATTTAAAGATAAAAAATTAATCTTAAAAACAATCCTTTAATAAGATAAACAGAAATAAGAGGAATTATAATTAAAAAAATTCTAACAAACAAATTTATAAGACAAAAGATTAATTTTATAAAAGATAAATTAAAGTTGTGCAAGAATTTGAGAGCAAAAATATTACAGTTAATATAAAAATATTGTAATCCAAAAGCCATAGATGCAAAAATTTATGTTCAAATTAAACTTCAAATAGATTTATTATTTGGTAAATTAATCTAGAAATAAGAAATATGCCATTGTTTTAACAGATTTATTGAGAAATTAAATTTATCTTCAAACTTAATATCTTTTTATTTATTATTAAATAATGGTAAAATTAAAAGTTTACTATGTAATTTTAAAGCTTTTTATTATATGTATAGTTATATTAAAATTATGTACGAATTATTTAAAAATTAGATAATTAAAAAATGATGGGAGCTGAAATTAATTCTCCGATAAACCTTTAATCCTTTTGGATAAGGTCAAGTTCCTATCCACCGAGAAGGCCCATGACTAGAGTCATTCTCAGCAGGAAAACAAAATCTTTCCGTTTATTCACTTTTGCTTGCAACTTGAAGGCTGTCGGCTCCTTGTTACGGAAATCCCTGGCTGAAGCAATTGAATTAAGCAACAGAATATCCTCTCTATATACATTGAGAGAGTACCCTGGGTTGTTTAGCTGAAAAGGAGTTTCCGGTCTCTCGAAAGAGAAATTTTAAAGTTCATAATTAATTAATTGTAAACTGCTTATTACTCCTAAGGATAATATTTAAAGATTTAAAATACTTAATTGAAAAGATTTGCTTGATATGTTTGTAGAAATCTTTATAAGTCAGTATTAATGAATATTCGAAAATAGTCCCCATTTCAGTTAAATATCTAAATCAAAATAGGTGAAAAGAAAATAAGTAAAATTGTCATGATATAGTACAAAACTGAGGAAGAATGGCGAAATATTTAATAAAGGAAATGACTTTCAATTACTTTAAGTATTTACCAAGGTGGTATCACTATATCTCGATATTGCTCTTATTATATAGAAATATTACCAAAATATAGAAATTAAAAAATATAAAATTTGAATTAGTTTTTAAGATAAGACTAAAATTAAAATATTTAAATGTAAAAAATAAATAAATTAAATATAAATAAGAGCTTAATAAACTGCTTAGCTATAAGCATTAAATAATACCTATTTTAACAAATTTATTATTTTATTAATTTCACTTTGTTTCCATTAAAACAAATTCTCTTTAATTTTAATTTATAATATAATTAATAAAAATCTATAAGCTTGTTTTAGTTTAATAAATGGATTAGTAAAATTATAAAAGTCCTAAAAAATAATTTGGTTCTTAGAAAAGAATTCCTAAGATACTTCAATGTAGTTGCTTAATGTGTTCAAAGTGTATTAAAATTAGCCTTATGTCGCTCAATAAATATTTTTTAAAACACATTAGTAAATATTTAAAGGCTAAATATCTGAGTTAAAAGACTTGATTTCAACTGAAAAATTTGAGAAGAGTATAATGAGTTTCAATAAAAAGCAAAACTAAATGAAAATTTATAGAATTGTTTGCAAATATTTAAATAATAAAAGATATAGTAAATTAGCTTCATTAAAGTTTAGTGATGATCTAAAAACTCTTTTCTAATATAATCAATTAAGTATGTACTTAAAACCACAAATAATATTAAAGGGCTATTATAAAATAATATAAGAAAAATCTAAGAAATAAGTTAAAATTTAGAAAAAACATTACATTTACCATCATAAACTAGATAGTAATAAGAAAAAATAGTAGCATTATTACATATAATTAAATATCAATACGAGCAGATAAAGTTAATGATTTAGAAATATAACTAAGTTAAAAATGAAGAAGTAAATGCTAATTAAACTTCAAATCAGTTAATTAAAATTATTTTATCGTTATGAATTTTATTGCGGAAAAGGGCAAAATTAAAATCCATAACATTATAATATTACATATATATTAAATAAATATTTTAAATAATAAATTAAATATTATTTTACACTATTAACAGTAGAGAATGTTGCTAAGTTCTTAGAAAAATTTTAAAATAAACTTTTGAAAGTACTAATTTGTAAGAAAAATCTTTAAATTTTTCTAACATATGTAATAATTAAGATATTTGATTAAATTCAAACAGTTATCAAGTTAAGGCTTTATAAAAAAAATTGAATGATATCTAGAATATCTAAGGCTGATATCAAAGTAGAATAAGCTTCTGCAAATGCGATAGCAATCTTAAAATGTTTGAACTATAATTTTATATAAAAAATTTTTGAGGGAATGAGAATCTAAGGTGCTAATTGAGTGAATCAAATTTTCGAGATTGTAATCTAAGAAACTCAAATTTATAAGTGGTCAATCTAAGAAATATGAAGAATGCGAAGCTAACCAACTGCAATTTAAATGGAGTAAATTAAACTAAGATGTAATTGGAATTACCCTAATTTCTTGATACTTTGCTGAAACATATGGATTGAATTTATTCGATAGCGGTTACGAGTGACTAGAAATAATCATATCAGAAAGAAATGAACCGACTATAAAGATTTTGAGATTTTCTGAGTGATTTCTATAAGAGTACTTTGACCGAACGAGCGAATGAAATTTCATCGGAAGCTGTAAAGAGGGACTAGAAATAAATAGTTTCGGGAAGTTATGTTAGTACAATATAAGTATGGGAATTTTTGAATGTGACCCCAGAAAGTACTTTGAAGGGACACACGAATTATGCTAGATCGATAGTGGTAACAAATGAATTGTCTCGGGAAGTTCTGATTAAACTTTAAAAATATTAAATTTTTCAACTGGTTAATGTATTTGAACTCTCTAAGGATATCAAGATTCAATAAGAACAATAGTATTAATTCATGAAAAAAATTAATAATATCTGGATGTCATGAAAAAAACAATCAAAATATGAAACTTTCCAACAAAAAAAAACATGCAAACTTTATTGCTACAAATTTAATGAGAATGTTAGTAATAGTAACTGATAATAAGTTTATAATATCTGGATCATATGACAACACTATAAAAATATCGAATTTCTAAACAGATGAGAGGTTAATATTATTACGAGGACATTAGGAAGAAATTTACGAATTAGTGCTGACTGGGGATATAAAAGGAGTAATATCAGGAGGATAAGAGAAATAAATAAAAAAGTAAAATATTCAAAATTATTACAAGATCTTAAAGATGGTTAAAGAAGGTAAGTATATAATTTAAATATAAATAGGAGTGAATTTAGAGTGAATTACAATAAACATCTTCTATTCAAATAATAATTTGTAGTTTTGAGAAAATAGTGGCGAGTGAAAGCATCAAGAAAATGTCAAATATGAAGTAAGTTTTAGAATATGAATTTAAAAAAAGAATTTAATTTAAATTTAAATTGATATCTTAAAAGATATGTAGCAATCTAAAGTAATTTTAGCTTAACAACAGTCAAAGTTTTCATAATAAATAAAAAGCATAAACTTAAATTATTTTTACTTTGATTTTTTAACTATTAATTATTTGAGTATGGATATAAAATTTTGGTACTATAAAATTATTTAAAAATCAAAAAGCAATATACTAACTTTTATTATAAATTTTACTTTCAAAAAATTAAAAAAATAATTTTGCTTTTATTTTTGTAAATTCGTAATAAAAAAATGAAAATAACGCTTAATTAAAAAAAATTATGAATTTATTTAAATATAATATGCTAATAAGTTCTGGATTTTGGACTTCCGGAGATCAGTTAGTACAAACAGCAATATCTTAAAGAGATGTTATTTTACTACTAAAAATTTGAATAAAACATTATTAAAATTAAAAAAGAAACCTGATTAAATCTGTGATTCTTTTACAATTAAAGATTTAAGGAAGTAAAATAAATTATTTTAGAAGATTTTTAAAAGATTAGATCTTTTGTTAAAAACAGTATATGATAGAAAATTCGATATGCTTGACAAAATGTCTAAAGAATTAAGAATTTAAAAATTCATAGAAAAAAAACAAAAAAAATCTAAAAATTACAGAATTTTATTAAATATAATAATTTTATTGCCAAAAATCTTAATATCTAGATAAAAAGTAAGCAATTCTTTATATTAAAATGATTTTATTTTAATAAATTTAAAAAATGTAAGAGATATTTAATAATTATAAAAGAACAATATTTTATTTTTATCTTTACAATAATTTTGCACTTAGTCATATATAGTTAAAAATTGTTCGTAACTTTATATTTTTAATCGTAAATTATAAAAGTACAATCTTTTTCATTTTATTTCTTTAAATGAAAAAAATTTTTTAAGATGCTATATTTAAGAAAAATTAATGAAATATGTTCTTATATAATAATTTTCTTTTTAATTACGCATTTTTAATTATAAATCTTTAATTTAATAATAAAAATAATATTTTATTTTACATTTTTAATTAGATTTTTTTGTTTATTTTTACATTATGCTTTATTTTTAATTTTTATTAATTTAAAAATACTTTACAATTAATTTATAATTTTCAGACTTATGAATATAAACTATCATGATATTATTTTTTAACATGCTATAAACTAAGAAAAATATAGAGACTAAAAAATTAAATTCTTATAGAATGTTGTAAAATGTAAAGAAATATTAATTTCTTTGGGTTAGTATTTTTATTTTGAATAAAACTTATCCTTTATAGAGATTAATATATTAAAACATAAACTAGTTACTTTTCTTATATCTTTCTTACAGTATCCAACATTTCTTAAAATATACTTAAAGCATTTTAAATTCCAATAAATATTATAATTACGATGAAAAATAGTAAAATTTATTATATTTTAAATTTATAATTTTCTAAATTTAAATTTTTTTCTTATTTGGGAAATAAATAATTTTATTGTTTAAACTAAAGAAAATAATTTTATTTTCCTTTGTAAACTAATTTTTATGCATGAATAGTATAAAATTTGAATTTTAAGTTGTTTTTAAGATTTGAACTTTAAAATATTTAAGTCATAAAATTATTTTATTTAATTTGCTGTAAGTTTCAAAATTTTTGCTCAATTTCTTTAAATTATAGCACCTATTTAAATTAAAAACATTTTGAATTGTTTTCTAATTCGCATTTAGTTTTTTGAATAATAAACAAATCTGTATTAAATCTAAAAATTTAAGCATCAATAACATAATAATTCTAAATCACTATTACTTCTAAATATTTTTTCATTCATTCGATAAATTTTTTCCAATTATCCGTAGTTTATTAAAAAACATTACTATCAACATCTAATTATAAAAAGGAAAATTAAGTCTTTTGTTATAATCCTGATATATTAAATAATTTGCAATTTTAGTAAGATAGTAAGTAAAAAGTGATAAAAATAAACTATTAAATTAATTTTTAAATTTTATGATTAAAGATCTGATATACGAGTTATTATCATTATATTATAAAAATACTAAAGTAAATTTAGGATATCTATACATATTAATAGTTAAAGAAAGTAAAATAAGTTATTTTCGAAAACCTTAAAAACTTTAATTATTTCTTAATCTGTTACATATAAATAAGAAAAATTGTAAACATTTGATAAAAAATTAAAAAATTAATAAACTTATAGAATAAAAAAAATGTTAAAATTAAAGAATTTCATTAAACATAATATTCTTAACGCCAAAAAAATTAATATCTAGGTAAAAAAGTAAGCATTTCTTTATATTAAAATGATTTTACTTAAATAATTAAAAAAAAACTTCATTATATAATGATAATAATTTATCTAATTTACAGTAATAAAAATAATTAAAGCTAAAATCTAGTAGAATTAGTCAAAATAAAAATAAAATTTAAACATTTAAAATTCTTAAGAAACTTCAATTTATTAATAACTTTTATATTAATTAAAATGGAAAAATAAAAATGTATAATTTAAAAAAGATATAATTTTTAAATTAGGAAACTTGAAAAACATAACTATTAATCGTTATATTTTTAACGTGTCTCTTAATAATTTAACAAGGATGTATTACAAGACATTTAACAAAAATACAAACTTCTATGTAAAATTCATATTATAAAATTTAAATTCCACTTGCAGTTTTTTGGATGCGTTCTCTTCAAGATATTAATTCTAATTAGGAATCACTTTAAGTTTATGAATTATAAGAAAATACTTAATATTTTTGCTAATTACGATTTTGTTTATATGATAAAAAAACTAATGGAAAACTTTAGAAACTTTTACCAAAAATCTTGAAGTGAATCTGTATCATTTGCAGATAATTTCAAGACTTAAGGAAAATTGATTTCTAAACTTAAGCTTTAAACACAATAAGTTTGTCTTTTGTTTGCAGAAAAATTTTATTGTAAAATAAGCAAAAAATAAAATCTAAATGAGCGAGAAATAAATTATCTAAAGAAAAATTCGCAAAAGAGACTTCCTTAAAGAAAATATTTTTCTCTTTAAGATTAAAACTTAATTCTCTCAGAAATTGTGATTTTACAATTAAGGTTGAATTATTTTATTTTTGTAGTTCTTTTTATTAGTTTAATAAATTTATATTTAAATAGAAATTAAAATTAATTCTTTTTTAATATTCTTTGAAGAGTGCTTATATCTCTTTCTATTGCTTATAAGAATTGATTTAGTTTTTTAGATGATTTAAATTGGAATTTTTAATTTGATTTGATATAGTACAATTGTTAATGATAGTTAATTAATTTTAGAAGTTATTTGGTTGATTATTATTTTTAGATTTTTATAAATATTATAATCTATTTATTAATCTTGCTCCTTCATAAAAGTTTTAGTTTGTGTATAATGTTTAATTTTAAATAATGTCAGTAAATATATGAAACTTATTATTTTAGATTTTTTATTTATGCTATATGCTTTAAATCTTAATCCTCATCTATTTTTTAATTATAATAATGTGCAGAATAAACTTAATGAATAATTAACTTTGTTTATTTAATTCTTATAAGCAACAAAGCTATCTATATTTATACTAATAAATATTTAACTAATGAAACTATACATTCTCTCCATTTAGTAAAGTATCTGTTTAAATAATAATTTTAAATAATTAGAAATTTATAGTAAACATACTATTTTAAACTATAAAATGTAATAAAACTTATAAATTTAGAGTAAGTAATTTAAACATAGCAAAGATATTCTAGATAATACAATATTAATAGATAATATATTCAACTTTTACTAATCAAATCATTATTTAATATAGCAAAATACCTATTATCAGCAAAAGAATAAACATTTGCTAAACTAAATATTATCAATTAATTAATTAATTAAGTGGTACCATACTTTTATTTAAGATTCAAGTAAATCAAAATTAAACATATTTTTACATCAAAATAAACACTTAATTTGAAAAATTAACAATTACTGATAAGTCATAGTAAATAAACAGTCTTGCTAACTTTTAGATATGAAACTTAATAATAGTATCGAAGTTAGAAAATTTTTTCAAATGCTCATAAATTAATAATATCCCATGCCATTTAGATAATTCTCTTATCATAGTAAAGTATCACATATTGATTCTCACTTATATATAAATAATAAGAATATAAAAACTCGTAAAGAAGGAGATTGCTTATAAATTAATTGAAAAATTAGTAAAATTTAGAATGCTTTGAAAGGACTATCTAGAATATTGAAAAACGAAAAACTTGAACCAATTAGGCTTTATTTAAAATCTTTGAAATATCCGGAAAAGACAATTGAAAATTAAAGGCAATAATTAAGTTTAAATATGATATCAAGTTAGAAAGAAGAAATTGTTTCTAGAATTTAAAAATAAAGAGAAAAATTAATTGCCACTGAAGTTTCTTATTTAGAGACCATAAGGATGAAAAAGCCTTAAAAAATTTAAGAAGGGTTATTGTAACTAAGATAATTTGCTAAGTAGCTGAAAGATTTATCAAATATTATTTTTTAAAACCGCCATAGTTGTTCGAAGGTGAACAACAAGGTTATCTTCATCAGAGGTTGGGGAAGTTAAGTACCCATAATCGACTTTATGTCTTCCTCTGCTTTGGTTTGGCCTCGAGACATAAGATTCTTAGACCTTCGACACTGGGTTGGCTTGGCTTCTTTTATTTTTAATTCTGGAACGAAAAAGAAATAATATTGCGAGCTTCATCAGAGGTGGGGAATTTAAGTACCCATAATTGACACATGTCGTCCTCTGCTTTGGTGATGCAATGAGACACAATCCTGCCATGTCCTTGGACCTCCAGCAAGTATTAAAGATTATGAGTATTCTGAAATTATATCAGTATTGAACATTTTTATCAGTACTGAATAATTATACTAGTATTGAACAAGGTCTACCAGTATCTGATAATTTTATCAGTAAGAAATTTCTTTTCAGTATGAAACATTTTTTTTAAAGAGCTTCGCACTTCTTCACTTTTCAAAATAAAACTTACTTCTTTTATCTCTAAGCATACTCATAAAACTGAAATTCTATCTTCTTTTCTTACTTTACTTCTTCACTTTTCAAAATTTTTAAAACCTAAAATTTTTTTTTCTTAGTTCCGTCCCAAATTCTCCTGTAGAACTAAACTCTTAAGCCAAAATTGCATTTTAGCTTTTTTTATTTTGAAAACATTTTAATTTCTTTTAGATAGCTTTATATTCTTTAAACGAATAAAAATTCGTTTTTAAAGCTTTTGTAGAAAAATATTTTAAATTTTATTCCGTTCGATAAAGATCTTGTAGTGTAAAAAGCTTAGCCAAAAGCAAAAATTTCTCATTACCCTAAAATCAGAAAGATATCACAACCAAATTCAAAAAAAATTTAGCACAACCTAAAATCAAAACATTTAGAAACCAAAATCGAAAATTTTATCCTTCATCCTTTTTTATACCATTTTTTCTCAAAATTAACTAAACTGAGGTCAGTGAGAAAGTAGTAAAAAAAGGCTATTTATAATAGACTGATATTTTGTGCAAAAATTTTAGGAAATTTAATTTTTCGCAAACTAGATAAGTCAAAGGACCTAACTAAAAATATAATAAAATAGATATTAAAAAAATACCTTTTGGAGATCAGATATCTTTAAAAGTATTTTCCAAAAAACCAGCAAAAGAATCAGAAATAAATTAAGTTTAATTAATAAAAAACAGTTTCTGAAATAGTTCATCTCATATTTAGCCTTAGATAATGTATACACGCAACAATGCATTTTAAAGTGTCAGTAAGTTACATTCTCGAACAGCTAAAAGTATAATACAATTTTTCGCCATCTCCTAACAAATAAATTTCTGGTAGTGGTGATAAATAAAATTTCCTTTCCATTGTAGATGCCTAAAGGTATGTCACCAAGTTCCTTTATTTTATTTTTTATTGTTTTATTAAATTTATTTATTTTTTATCTCTTTTTATTAAAGATCTGATAGCTTCACACTTATGAATGTTTATTTAAATAATAATCCATTTGAAGACTCGGATGCAATAGATAATAAACTATTATATATTCTATGCAGAGATGAAAAAGATATTTAATAATCTGCCCAAAACCTGCATACAGAGTTCATTTATGCAGAGTTATTCATAATTGAGTCTTTCTTTGTTATAAAAGTCTTGCTACTATATCATAATAAAGAAATGAGTGCTAAAAACTATGAAAATCTCTTATTTTAATTAAATTAAAAATTATTAGGTTTCCTTAAAATCTAATGACCGATTAAAAAGGAAAATTATAAATTGAAACAAATTTTTTTAATCCAATAAATCCCTTTGTCTGTAATGAATAGCTTAAAATCCTCGCAAGAATATTTTTAGCTCCTCCTAATGTAAGATTTTTTTCTCATATTTTATATAAATTTTTTGCAATTTCTCCCTAAATGTTTTTCGAATTAAAAAATGACGTCTCTTCTTGATTCTTATATCTTTTTGCTTGTTTTTTTTGTTCTTTAGATTCAATCTCCATTAGAATCGCTTAGTGAGCAATTAAACTTAATGTCGTTTTTCTATTATTACAAAATATTCTCTATTTTTAGCCTTTCATCTTGTTCTTGATTTTTAGTCTTATTTAAATGAAAATTTGGAGGTTTCAAATCTTTAGCTTGCTCAGCTTTATTCGACGAGTGTAACCTCCAAAAGGACTAAAGATATCAATCGTGAGGCAAAGTAAAAAGTGCTTCATCAGAGGTTAAGAATCAAATTCTCGGTATCACTCATTGCTTTGGCTTATTCTCAAAACATGGAACGAAGAACTATCAGCTGCGGCATTTTTTATTTTGGTCTGAAGTGGAATAATACATGAGTACTGTTTGGTAGTCAAAAGACGCAATCCGCCATGACTCCATTTTCAGGGTTAAATTATTTACCAATATTGAACAATTAAACTCGTGGCTAACCTAAAAAATGATGAAGTCACATTTATCCAATTACTATTATTCTTGTTAGCACTTTTTTCACTCTATTGAGACGATATGTTTAAGTCGTTATCTAATTCTTCTATATTTGCTTAATACCTTTCTTTAGAATAAGACTTATTAGCAAAGTATTTAAGAGAAAAAATGTACTTTGTGAGAAGCTAATTAAAATTACACAATCTATTAGACTGTAAGATGAAATTATGTTTTTTTCGAGTAGGAAACCCAAATTTATAAGTAATTTGACTTCTTAAACTTAATCCGTTCAAACTTAAATAAGTAGATGCTGATTGAGACATATTGAAATACTTTAACTTCTTAGGGAGACAGATGCTCATAATTGAAATCTCAACAGGGAAAATTTACATTTATTAAATAAAATAGATCTATCTATTAAGAGGTGCATTTACTAACAGTCACTTGCTAGTAACAACATGCTTAATATTAATAATTACAAAATGAGAGCTCACAGATATTATGGGAACTGAAATTAAAAAATTAAGTATGTCAAGACAGATGAAAACATCTACACTTAAATAAATATTCTTCAGTTATAGAATAAAGGAACATAGATTTAAATTTATTTAAACAAATAAATAAATCATACAACTGTTTCAATTTATATTCGTTTACTGACATAGACTTACTATTTGGGATAAATCTTCCCAGTGCGACTTCATTGATTTGATGTATACAAAGTTGCAGAATTCTTGTGATCAGCTTAGCAAATGTTTTATCAATTAAGTCAAAAATTATTATATTTTAATTTAAAAAAAATTGGTTTAATGAAAAACCTGAAGCAAATTTAAATTTTGGAAGCAATCCTCTTAGCAACTGTAATAATACTACACGACTAAAACAGTTTATATTTAGATTGACTTTTAGATTATTAATAATCCTATAGCTAATACATTAATTCAAAGAGCTTATCATTAATATTACTGTAATGACTAGATATTGGTGAACAAACACTTGAATATTTGATTAATTTAATAATTTCTAGTTCCATATTGATTAACTAATAACAGATCATATTCCTATATTTGTGCTCTAGATTACAATGAAACCAAAAATGTTCCAAAATAACAGTCAATAATCTATAAAATCGATAGCCTACATAATTCAATGAACAGATAAAATCATTAAAATCAGTTTAAGGAAGTTTTTCTTGTTTTTTGACTATAGATTAAGTTAACTTAGAATTATAATATAATTTCCTCACAAATTTACTTTAGAACAATAAATAAAATAATAATTCCAATAAACTCCCTCGGGATATCACATGAAATATATAGCTGCGAAAAGAACAAATAGGAGTACAAGAGATTGCTATTTATACAAGGAAGAATCAATCAAGTAGTAATAGAAGTTCATTCTATAGTTAGAAAACTTAGGAACAAATATTTGCAATCTTATTGGAAGTGTAAAAAGCTTTAGGCTATAGGTAAGTTTCTCATACTCAATGGGAACCAGCGAACGATATTTTTTTAAGCGAAAAAGATTATTAAATTCAAAATAAGGAATTAAATGATTTTTAACAAAGAACTCTAGGATTCATTTATTGATAATCGAGAAACTTTTGTACTAAACAACATAAAAATATTAAATTAAAGCAACTTGAGTTCAGTATATGATAAAAAGATCTCATTTTTAAAGATCCTTAATTTATCAATTATACATCTTCTCACTTACAAAATTTTGAATTTTTCCAATTTTAAGATCAAGAAATCATTGAGCATATTCCAAACGGTAAGACAGCTAGGCCAAATAAAATAAAGGGTGTATTCATTAAGTATGTTGGAGAATAGATACAAATAATAATGCTCTGTTTTATCAACAATAAGTTAAAATTCTAAAGATTTCCTTGAAAGCTGAATACTTCCATCAACAACTCTATTTTTAAGAAAGGTGTAAGAGTAATTGAAACATTTGAAGAAAAATTTCGATGTTTAATACTATATTGAAGATATACTGAAAGGCTTAACAGAAAGTATTTACAAAATTTTTTACGAGCGTAACCTCATACATACATCTTAAATGGCCAAATTCTTTCATAAGCAATTATAGAAGAGGAGATTAGAAATGTTCAGGTTGAAAATGAAAGATCAATAAATTATTAAAATGGAAAAGAAAAAAGGCCAAGAAGAGCATATTCAAGTAAACCTGCAAGTATGAATTTAAGCAAGAAACTTGATTGAGGTTTAAGGAAAATAAAAACTTTATTTAAGCATAATTTGTATATTACATCAAATGTATTTATGCAATTATGTTCCAATATTCAAAATATTAAAAATTTCATATCTATTATTATTATTATATAATAAAAACGGAGGAGTAATCCTCTAACTGAGATTAATTTAAGATTTGGTACCTGGAAGTACCCATGGACGAAGAATCTAGTAAGAATCTTGGTAGGAGCCAAGAGAAGAAAAAAATGAAGAAGCATCGAGTAACGCTAATGATGAAAGGTGACAGATACTAAGGTCTCTTAGGGAGCATTCCGATCACAGCTCTATAGAAGACAATAACTACAAAGTAATGCTAACATTGTTGAAGACTTCAGCAAGAATTTTTTTTAGCTTTAAAAATGTTTATTAAAAAGCTTCAAACCATTAAGATGCTAGGCGTATTCTAATATTATTTATTATTTATATAAATATTATACCACTATAACCTATTTTAATTATCTATTACATGAAATGTCCAAATTGCTAATAAAGATTATTTATAAATTTTTATTTTTAAATAAATTAAAAATTTTAATAATTAAATAAGTTTTCATTATATATTAGAGGAAAGCACTATTTATAAAATTTAAAGATTATGATAGATGTTGTTCAATATGAGATAGATAATAAGCAGTACTAATTTTAAATATAAAAGTAGCAATATAATTTATAAAAATTAAAATACTAATATTAAGAATCTACTAAACATTGCGAATTTAAGAGACTTAAAACCTCTTTGGAATAAAATATTTACCTAAGTATCATCTTTTCAAATCTTAATAAATTATATTTGTCTTAAATTAAATATTACCTTAAAAGTAGATATTTATAAGATAAAAAATAATATTTATTTTCAGTTTGATAAAACAAGCTAATTATACAAAAATTTATATTATAAAATCAAAGAAATAAAAATAGATCAACATTTGAATATATAGAAATTAATTTAAAACATTAAAATTTCAATTATTATTTTATCCTAGCATAAATTTAAAAACTATACAATTTGTGATTAATAAAATGGAACATGGAATTAAAAAATTTGTAATTTATTGTCAAATAAAATGAAATTTTAAAGAATAGAAAATATCAACCAATATAATTATAGATCTTATTTAAAATTTTTAATAGTGTAAAGTAATTTTATTTCACATATAAGCATTAACTAAAAAATTAGAAGATCATAAATAAATAAAAAGGATTATAGAGCGCGTAGCACCTCGATGGCGCGCAGCTCTTTCAATATTAATATTTAATATTTAAAAATGTTTTCATGATTCTTGTTAAATTCTAGAGGTCCGATGAGTCATGTCAGCTTCTCATGTTTCTTGTTAAACTCTAGAGGTCCGATGAGTTATGTCGGCTTCTCCAAATGGGGAATCTTCTTATTAAAAATTATTCTAAAATCTTGAGTCAAATGCTTCAGTCTTCTTGAACAAGGTCCAAATAAGATATAGTTATTAAGTTGGTAATTAGAAGGCACGTCAGTCAAACTTTCATACTGCTAGAGAGAACCCTCGGGGTAAGTTAGGTACGTCTCAACAGAGCTTATCCACCCTTCCCCGTGGTGGCATCTAGTGCAAGATTACTCGCAATGCAGTATACACTGCACCAGATTACCTACTAGTTTGACTGACGCGGCCGACATCCATTTTATATAATATAATAAATTCAGTAAAAGGATAATTTTTAATTAAAATCCTATATATAATATAAAATAGTTGGCTTAAAGAAATGTTTTTTAACCACCTCCTTAGAATAGGAGAGAAAACCAGAAGCACATATTCTAAACACTTCTTCTTCAACTTAACGTTCTTCTTAATAAAAATAAGCAGAACTATCTAATAGATTAGAAGAACTTATAAAAAATACTAACTCCTACAAATTAAAATAAAGCAGATCTTTTCCATCAAAGGACAAATAAGAACTGAGAAAAAATTTCAGAACAGAAAAGTTAACACAGCTCTTAACACCTCCATTAAAAACTGAAAAAAGAGACTAATCAACTGAATCGATAAAAATAATTACGAAAAAATAAAAATAATCAAAAAGGTAAAGTACGATAATTCAATATAGACTATATTTCATTTGATTTAGACAATATTGAAATAAAACAAATGGACTCTTAGTAGATGAAACAGCTGATTTATCAACTTATTAAAAACATAAAAAACTCGAAGAGGAATTAAACTCCCAGAAGGAATATATATTTGTAATAAGTCAGGATTTGATAAGAAATTAAGATGATGATGAAATCCATATGGTATACCGAAGAGCTAAAGCCGGAGTTTATGAGCAAATGGCAAGTTTAGAGAATGATATTTGAGTAATGCAAGAACAAGACGAGAAAAACTGAGTAAAATTAGATTCTAGACTCAAATTAATAGAAGAAAATCTGTAGAAGCCTTCATTAGGAACTCCAATGGAAATAGAGAAACAAGAAAAGACATTTCCGAGAGCAAGAAAAAGATGCTATAATTGCAACAGCACTTGACATTTATGGAGGAAATTTCCATAATAGAAATAAATAAGAATGAATATCTGGAGAAATTTTAACTAATAACAACCGAAGTAACGAACAACGGAATTCTTCACATCTGGAAATGGGAAAATTTGTTAAATAAATTCTCAACTCAGATTATATTAAAGAGAAAAGTCAAGGAAAAGGAGCAAGGCAAGAAACGAACATGCAGGAAAGGAGATAATATACATTTAAAACTTCAATTAAGCCGGAATGAGAACATTTATTTTTATTTTTATTTAATTCAAAATTCGATATTTATTAAGCGATTTACTATTTAATATTAACAAATTTATATATGTAAAGAAGAGAATCAGACAGTTTAAATGTTATTAAGTAGAGTACTGAAAAGTGTAAAATAAAACAAATAATAGGAATATTTTAAAATTTGAATAACTTAATTAGCTAAAAAAATTTAAATTCCTTAAACTTAATAACTTTTAGTCTCTATTATTATTATTAAATGCGTTAATTGTTTGAGGAAGAGTTTTGAATATTATTTTATAATTTTTTAAGACTATACCTAATTTTAAGATTTGATTAATAGTTATTACTTGTTTAATTTTGCGTTTGCTAAGCATGCATCCTACATTCATTGTCACCAAAAAACGCTACTATGACAATCAGTGAGTATTTTCTCTCTTTTCATATATTATTTCAAGTTTAACGACTATTTATTTCATTTTTCGAATAATATATTTTATGCTTCTATATCCCTAAAAATATTTCTAACATGTGGATATCAGATTTTTTGTTGTATTAATATTTTCTCAACATTATAACACCTTTATCTAATGGTTCTAATATTTTTTGCTATGATAATAATTAATTTTTATTTAATCTTTATTTAGATACTAAAAAAGCGGTCTCTCATGCAAAATTTTTAATAGCTATTCAACTTTTTTTAACTCATCTAAATACTTTTATATAATTCCTATAAAGGTGTTATAAATACTTCTTTTTAATAAAAAAATTTAGTTTATACTTTATATTTTATGTATTTAAAATATTCGTATAATCTAACTTTTCATATTTTCCAGTTTTTATTATTTAATTTTTAGAGCTATTTTCCTTGATTATAAGTCTAAAGTCTTAATATTACTGCCATAATAATTTAGTATTATTTCTTATATTTGCAAATGATATTTAAATTATATATCTTTGATTATTTTAATCATGCTTATGTAATTTAATATTAGCAATCTTTAAGTACAATTTTATAAATACTCTAATTTATTATATTTAGATCTTTTTTTGCTTTATTTTAGAGAATTTAGAATGTATAAATAATTTTAAACTTTCTAAATGGAAAATATAAGGATTTAACCTCTTCAAAATATGTGATAGTCTTTCAAGCAAAAGTTAATTTTAATATACCTTAAAAGATTTCCATTTAGATGCTATGTTCTTAATCTGCCATCAAAATATATAGCATTTTATATAGAAAATTATTTCACTTTAAGCTAATTAATTATTTTTACCTATACATGCTTTAGATTTAATAATTATAAGCTTTTCATAAATTATTTACTATTGCTTAATAACTAACCTTCAATGACTATATGAGTGATCAACTAAGTTATTAAAATAAAAATCTAAAGCAAGATTTAATGTATTGAAAGGAGTAAAATTAATAAGCTTGATGCTTATTTATAAATTTTAATATTAGAGTGATTTAGTTTTAACCACTAAAGTATAATAAGTATTTCACTAGAATATTTATAATAATACTATATCTCTTTATATTTTCTAGGTTTTATACCTGTATAATTTGTACTAATGTAAACTAAATATAAGATAATGCCTATAATAATGCAAGCAATATTTAGATATTAATAATTTGCTAACTAAAGTACTTTTAAATCAATTTACAGAGTGTAAGCCTGCATTCTTAATAATTTGCAAGATCTAAGTATAATCAAATATAATTAATATTTACTTAATAAACTAAGTTAAAGACAAATTTTTAATTGATTAAACTAAAATCTCTTCAATAAGAGGCTTGTTTTTCTCCTTTTCCTTTGATCCATTAATTTCAATAAATAAGCTAATTTCTTAATTAAAATGATTAAAGCATAAATAATAAAATAATACTAGACTTAAGATTTAAGTAAAGATTGCTCTACTTCAATAAAATTGAGTTAATGTAATAATGAAGTTAAATTTTGTTATTTCTTAACTTTTATTTGAAGAGTTTATTCTAATGCAAGTTGGTATTAACATCCTATTATATATTCTAGTTATCATATGCTAAGGAGATAAAGAAAATAGTTTGAATTAGTTTGAATGATATGACATAAACAAAAGTATTTATATAAAGACTAGCATAAAGCATAAAAGCTGATAAATTAAAAATTTAATTTGTAGAGTAAATAATATTAGTATTATTTTAATTGCCATTTGTAACATTTGGCAAAATTTTATTTAGTAACTTCTGATTCCATCATGCTAATTATTGAGTTTTTTTATCTAGAACTAAGCACATTTTCCCAGTTTGCTATTCGTCAGTTTTTAAGATTTCGTATTCTTAAGGAAAATTTTTTAGAATTACAGATTCAAGGTCTTTTATTTTTATATGTAGACATTTATTTTAATACATTAGTTCTTCTTTTTCTTTTTAATCATGTAATGAGTAAATTAGTTTAATCTCTTATTTCTATATGGTTACTGTACGGTTACTCCAATCACTACTTTTGCTTACCAAATTGCTTTTTCTTGTATTTTAGTTATGTTATTTGAATTTAAGAGTTTGATTTTTAAGTTCTTAAGAAAGTTCAGTTACTTTCTAGTTTAAACTGGACACTTAATATTATAAAATTTCGTTTTTTAGCTTTAGTTTTTATATATATTTTTCTTTGTCTTAAGTTTTATTTTTCAGATTAATAATTTGCTAATCTGCTTAAGCTTTCTCATTATCTTCTTTAACTACTTTTTAATCTTTTTTTTTATTTACGAATATTTGGTCATTTTCGTTCGACATTAGGTTATTAAAAGTAATTTCCTTTTATAACTGTATTAATTCTAAAGAAGGACTGCTTTTTTTCCCTCTCAAACCTACAAGCTTTTATTTAAGCTGCTCATATTTAAATTAAAGCTCCTGAATGATCTAATCTTTAGCATGCAACTAATCAATAAATTTAATATCTAAATTATCTTGACTATTCATTTTAATGCATTGATCTATATTATTTATCATATCCCTACAACTTATATCTTATGATTGAAATTTATAATTTGAAGGTACTTCTGAAATCTCCCTTTGAAAGGTATTTTAGTTTTAATTTAGAAGATTCTCAAAATTATCTTAATTACTGCTACTGTCTGAACGCTACATATCTTCCTAGAATGAAGAGTCAAAGTTTTAGAACTTTTCTATTATAATATCAGAAGAACTGCAATAGATTTGACTTTTCTTTATTCTTTCTTAATCAGTATTGGCTTAGAAATCATTAGATTCGAGTTATTTAAACTAGCTTGAAGTAAAATTACTCACTGCAAATTCAGTTATGCTTTGACTAAATTGCTGACTATCTTAAATTTGAATTTAATTATCCTAATTGATATTAGATTGTTCCTCTTTATCGGCAATCTCTTGCTCTTTTTCCTCTAGCTTCTTGATAATCTCTTCTAAATCCTTCCTTTCATTTATGATAACTTAAAATATTTCATCTTCCTTTTCAAGCGAAAGAGCTTTTATTCTTATATCTTATAGTTTGCTATCTTTAGTGTTTGAATGATCAAAAAGAAACTTAGCAAGATTATACAATTTTTGCTTAAATGCAATGTCAATTGCAGTCTGTTCACTATAATTAGTAACTTCCACTTCAGCTTTATTTTACAATAGTTTACAGACAGCTCAGTAATTTTTAGCATGAACAGCACACATAAGAGCAGTTCATCCTAAAGAATCTATAGCATTAACATTAATATTAGTCTTGGATAAGCATCAATCTAACAAATCCTTATAGTGATGATCCGCTGCAAAGTGTAGTAAAGTTCTTTTAGGAGGTTACAATTGAAGTTCACAATTAATATCTAAGTTATGCTTAATAAAATAAATTTAAATTCCTGCTAAATTTCTGGAAACAGCACAGTAAGTAATTTCTTCTATCACTTAATTTTCTTATTTACTTCTACTTTATTATTTTCCTTCTTTCCAAACGCACTTTTGCTATCCAACTTCTGTCTCATTTTCTTTACAATCGCAGCATTTAATGTTACCCATTTATTTAATATCAGATTCAACATTAAAAATAATTAAAAAATTCAGTAGACTTCATTTTCCTTAATGAATTTATAGTCTGCTACTTGCATGTAATATATGTTAAGTTATCAGTATCTACCTTATAGTATCTATTAGCTTTCTAATAAGGGAATATGATTATAAAGTAAACTAGCAAAATGCTTATATCAACATGTTTTTACTAATCTTTATGGCTACTAAATCAATAGTAGTTTAGTAAGATTAAAAGAACTAATTCAATACTGCTTTAGAGTCTATTTAAGTTTGCTACTCTACCTTTATAATTTACACACTAGATGCTTAAAATGGAAAATAAGCAATTTTAGACGATAAATTTGGAACTTGTTGATTTTAAACTAAAGCCACTATCTTGAAGTCAATGCCTTGAGTAAAATAAAGAAATATTTCCTGCTGAATTATTTTAAGATAAAGTGATACAAGAGAAGAGAAAGGCAAAGAAAAGGAAATTAGAGTAGCTTAAAGAAGGAGAATAAGAAGATTAGGAACAAGATAATAAAAAAGAAAATCCTGAGGAATCATAAGAAGAGAAAGAATAAGAAGAACCTTCTTCTGATGGAGAACCATTAGTTATGAGGGAAAGCGAATCAGAGGAATCAAAAGGCAAAGCTAGTGAGGAGGAATATTGATAGAATATAAAAACAACTTATAATTCTTTTTTGATACTTCCTTATTTTTAAATTTAAAATAGCTTTCAGAGGATAAATCTAAAGCTGAATTGTTATTCTATTAACACATTCAAACTTATTAAAGTTTCTCCTTAATTAAATAAATAAAGCTTTAATTTTTTAATTTTGCACATAATTATCTCAAACTTCAACAAGTCTGATTTCCTTAAGATTAGCAAAAACGTATAAAAGGCTAACAAAATTTTAAGGATGAAGATCTAGTTTAAAACTAAAATTAATAATATGAACTCAGAGCAAAAACTTCTTACAATATAGATAAATAAAATGTTCACATTATCTAATATCAATTGAAGTACTCCTTTTAAAATTAAGGTAATAGGTTTTTATTATATTCCTAATTATAAGTTAAAGGTAATAAAGCTTAGAACTTTTTAACTAAATAATTGATTTTTATATTTTAAGCTTAGATTTATATAACCGAAATTATTATTAATTTTGGAAATTAATAAAGTAAGAGCAACAAATATAAGAGTTGCTGTATTTATATTTAAAGGAATAAGTCTATTTATACTATTTATCAACTTAAAAAACATAGCAGCTTTTCTTAAAATCTCAGTTTTTAAGTTTAAAATATTTACTTGAACTAAGATGAATAAATAAGTACTATGGTATAATATTGACTAATAGTTGTATTTAATAAAAGAGTAACAACTAGTAAGCTAGTACTTATATCAATTTATATTAGTGACAATTAAAATAGCTAGTTTCGTTTATTTGCTATGTTTCCCTTTAAAAGTAAATTTTTAGACCATTCCTCTATAATATTTTCTGTCAAAATGAAGAAATTAATTTACTAGACCATTAATAGAGCATAATATGCTTTAAATAGTAGTTATACTTTATGCAGCTAAATGAGCTATTTTAGTCTAAGCGTAGGATTATTAAGACTATGCTAAATATATGAGCAATGCTTATAGCTTAGACATATGATTGATAGATCAGTAATTTAGTATATTTGAGGTTTTGTAAATTAATAATATTTTTAGCATAAAAGCGTGCTAACTAATTCTATGCATAAGTAGATGCGCATAGAACTAGAGATTTAATAGGTTAGTCTAGATTAATAAAGTTTATATCTACTTGTTTCAGGTAAATTAGTGTCAATTAATACTAAGAAATTCCATTAATATTATAATGGGAAACAAAACTTAATAATAACCTTTCTCTGAAAAATGAGTGTGGAATATTGACTCTGAATCGTCATCATCTACGGAATCAGATACTGTAAAAGAAGTCAGATTTGGCAAACTAGTTTTTGAAGAAGATGATCTCTACAAAAAAATAGCAAAATTGATATTTTCACATATTAAATAAGGAGAAAAAAGCTTATCTAATAGAAATTCTAAGCTATTCTATGAATCCAATTTTATGAGGAAAGAATGGAAAAATATTCATTTTTATCTGGGTCATTCAATTGGCTAATTTACATTTGATGCGAAGAAAAATGATTATATAGTAGCTGATAAGGTAATTAGATCTGAAGTCTAATAATTTATCATCGATGTAATAAAAAAAATGGATTTGCATGGAGAATGTGCTCTAATAGCTTTCATTTATCTGGAGAGAATTCTCAAGACTGCAGATATGGTAATTAATAAATTTAACTGGAAACCACTTGTTCTTACAAGCTTGCTTTTAGCTTGCAAGATGTATGAAGATTATTCAATTTGAAATTAAGACTTTGCTAACTTTTTACCTTAGTACACTACAAGAAGCATTAATCGAATGGAATTGCTTTTTGTTAATTTAATTAAATACAATTTCATCATCAAAAGAGAGTGCTACGGGGCTTATATTAAATCTATGCAGCTGGTAGATTAAAATAATACTTAGCAGTGACCAATGAAAAGAAACACAAGCTAATTAGCTAATAATCTTTAAAATTTCTTCAAAATAGAGAAATTAGAATTCAAGATTGAAGAGAAAGATGAATTTGGTGAGTTAATCGAAATGAATTAATAAGAATAGCAAGATGAGTCAGTTAAGGATTATTCTTAAACTCCTCATACATCTGCTCAGATAAGGCAATACAAAAAAACTTCACTTAATAAAATTCAAGAAATTTTCGAAAGCAGGTTGAAAATGAATAATCATTGATATTTATATTATATTTATTAAGTTATTTCTATATGATCTGTCTAGGGCAACTAATATTTTACTATTTACAAATATCAAAACTAAGTAATTTATAAAAACCATTCTATAAGTAAGTCCTCTTATACCAAGTTTATTAAGTATCTCTTTACTTAGGAAAAGTCATAAATCTATTTCATATTAAGATTACCTAGAAGGTTTCTAGCAAGCCAAGCAAATGAATTCTAACTTAATATACTAAATAATCATATAGTTAAATAGAAGGAGTTAACTAAATACTAACATACGAAAAGAGCATATGACCTGATTGTATGGCTGGCTGTCATAATAGCCATATAATTGAGTTACTATGAAATTAAATGTTAGAACTATAATATTTTTAATTTGTTTATTTGCAGGAAAATTTAAGAAAAATAATTTTGATTGATATCACCAAAAATACTATATAAACTTAAATTCTAAAATAGCTGGAGATAGAAAAGTCACGCATATATAAGAAGCTAAAATAGAATTTTAGAAAAGTGAAGAAAAGAAAGTAAATTAAGAGCTAATGGATTTGAACGGATTTAAAATATTGATTTATAGTTTATTTGCTCTAAAGTTTGATTTTAAATAAGTATTAAACTAAATTTTTCGTAATGGAATAAGACATCCAAAAGCTTGAAGAGCAAGCTATTTAAACTTTTTCTGAGAAGGAGAAGAAAATGATAGTGGAGTTTCGCTAATAGTTAGGAGAATTAGCAACAAAGTGGAATAATTGGACTTTAGCAAGATTTTTAATAGCTAGAAAATGGGACATGGCCAAATCCTTGCTAATGTTTAAGAATTATATTGAATGGCGTTAATCATTTGGAACTGATCACATCCTTATTTATGAATTTCCCGAAGTCAACGAAGTTAGAAAGCTTTACCCTCATGGATACCATAAAACTGATAGATAAGGAAGACCTATTTACATTGAAAGAGTAGGCTAAATTCAAATAAAAGAACTTTTTAACGTTACTACTGTGGATAGGTTGCTTAGGTATTACGTGCGTGAATATGAGAGAGTTTTAAAGGATAAATTCCCTGTATGTAGTAAAATTGCTGGAAAATGGATCTCTACTTCATTGTGTATATTAGATATGAAAGATGTTCCTCTAAGTTAAGCTAAAAAGGTATATAATTTCGTAAAAATCGCGTCTTCTGTATCTCAAGATTACTATCCTGAAATGCTTGGAAATATGTTTATTGTAAATGCTCCGTTTTTATTCTCCGGAGCTTGGTCTCTTGTTAAACCAATGATTGATAAACGAACAAGAGAGAAAATAGCTATCAAAGGATCTTCATATCAAAATGAATTATTTTAGCTGGTAATATTTTATTTTAGGTTGATCCTGCAAATCTGCCTACTTTTCTTGGAGGAACTTGCGAGTGTCCCAATGGATGCTTAAATTCAAATCCTGGTCCATGGAATCCTCTTAATTTACCTTTAGATATTACGGGTGGTTAAATTCAGCCAGAATAATTAGAGGAAAGAAAGCAAGAAAATCCTCAATTAAACTAAGAAGAGTAATCTCAAAAAGATCCAGAGCAATTTTCATCAGATGAAGAATAAAACATATAAGATCTAAAAGAAGCTCTTAAAGGCTTTCAAATGTAAGGAATGAACTAAAGCTAATAAACTTAATAGATGCAAAATTAATAAAATTAGAAGTCATAGTAAAAAAGCATAGGAAACCAAAACCAATTTCCAGGATTAACTCCATTTAACACAATGGTATTCCATTATACAGGCTGAAGAAGACGAGAGTGAAAACTAGAATTCCTGATTATTTACTTTTATTTTTACGATTTACTAATTTAAATCTATTTACTTAACTTAAGTATATTTTACAACCACTCTATACCTTTACCAATAATTTACTTTAACTAAAGTTTTATTAAATAGATAGTAATGTCTGCGTAAAATTAAGGCACTAAATAATTACGAAGGAAGAATTTTCTATATCATATGGATAGTTATATAAGCTTCTTTATTTAAGTTTGACATAATTTTAAGAGATATTTCAAAGATTTGAGGTACTTTTAAACACAATAAATAACTATAATTTTATATGAATCAGATTTTAAAATTACTGCTTCATTTAAACAATCTGACTATAATATTTTCACAATATTAGCTCTAAAGACAATGTAATTTAATGAATATATAACTATATTATAGACTAATGAACTCTTTATGGCTAATACTATTAAATTAAATAAAATATTAATTGTTAATTTGCCTGTGTTTTCTTAAGTAAAAGGCTTTATTGCTATTTTTAAAAGAAGGAAGATGCTGTGAAAGCTTTTCTATATTTTAGAGATAGTTTTCGTTTCTACTTTTGGCGTCAGATTATGCCTTTTTTTCTAAACTTTATTCTTTTACTGTTAACTTTTCCTGCTATTAGATTGTATGTTTTGCTCTATTTTATTGCTAACTTTTTAACTAATCATTATTTTATCTTAAGTTCAAAACTACTTAATAAATGTTTTATCTTTTGCTTATACTGCTATATCTACTTACGTTTTTGACATCTTAGTTATTTTTTATTTGTTTATTTTGATTTTAGTGTTCATTAACTTAATTCTTTTGCTTTATTTCCCTATCTCTAATTTTTCGCTAATATGGAGGATCGCTATTTAGCTTTTAAATTCCTTCAGAACTAAGTTCTTTAGATTTAGAGCTTTGTTTTTTTATCTATTCAATATTTTATTTTTGTTGCATTTTTTTGAATCTGTTAATTCTCATATTATATCGTTCCTTTGAGTTGCAATTGATCTTTCTCTTTTAAGGTGAAATTTAATAAAAAGGAGACATAAGAACTTACTATAGGAAAATTTGCTGGTTTAAAGCTTTTCTTTTTTTTTATAAGGCAGTTTCTGGCTTGCTGGTTATAGATAGTCCTTGAATATCATAAAGGCTATCATAACTATAGAACTAACTATTTAATTGGCTATCAATATGCTTATTGAAATCTAATTTGCTTTTTACTTGTTCCTTTTATACTGTTTCATAGTTTCTGCAACTAGTTAGTTGGTTATCAAATTATTTGCCAATTTGTAAACTTTAAAAATCAAATATATTTTTATTGATTGCTACACGCTATGTCTTCTATCTAGACGTCTTTGTTTAGCATAATACGTTGTTGAAATACTCAGTATCATTGATTTTCTACTTTTGGAATAATTTAGCTTTTAAGCTCACTATTCTCTAAGAATTTGGCTGAGATCTACTACCTTCTCTATATTTTTAAGCTCAATCTTGTGGTGATTTTCTAGGAGTGTATAATCTGGTCCAATATTACTATTTAGACTTATTTGCAAATTAACTTTATCTTATACCTTCCTATCTCGAGAATAAAGGAAATTAGTAATTTCTATTAGAATTTCCCTTTCTGTCTTCTAAATTTATTCCTTAAGATTTTATTAATTTTTTCATGTTTTAACTTTCCAGTCCATTTCATGCATCTATACGTGATTATTAAAAAGGCTTATCTCATGTAAAACTTTGCTATTCAACTGTCTAACTTTTCAAAATATCTTCAGGTTAGAAAGTTCATTCTTGAAAAATAGTATCATCTACATCATTAGAATAAAAGCATTCATTAAGATCTTCTATAATTTTCTACTCACTTTCATTTCTAGTCAATTGCTCTTTGATCATTTTATTTTATATTTGATATATTAAATGATTAGTCCATTAATCAAAGTATCTATTTTAGTATTATTTTTGCTACAATAAGCTGTTTTCCTTTAAATTTAATAATGTAAGTATTTTATAAGCTTATATGCTGCACTTATTACATTCTATACATTTCCTTTCCCTTATTATCTTAAGTATAATAACTCTAGTTTCTTACTTTTACTTCATATCATCATAAATCAACTAACTTTAGCTAATCGATTTATTTTTCGTTCTTTAACATCATTTATTGAAGCTAGAACAATTAAAAAGAGTAGTCTACTATAAAGGCATTGCTTATGTAATAATTCAATTAAAGATAAACAGCTAACTAACTACCTCATTCATCTATATTACACAGTATTTCAGATATCATTAACTTTAACTTTTAGTTATCCTCTCAATACTTTCCATCATACATGTGTATATAAAGCCATATTAATTTACTTTTTCTCTATTCTAATTGAAAGCAGTAAAAAGGTAATAAAATAATAAGCTGAAGATATAGAGCTATAATAGATTATAAATACAGGATTGAAATATAATATATGAAATATTAGCTTAAATAGTTAAGAAATATAGATCATTCACCTAATAGTTTTATCATTATTACATTAGTTTTTATACTATTTTCCCAATCTAAATATGATTTAAATCTACCATGCTCTTGCTTTATATACTTATATAATGCATCTTGATATTACTTTTCATTTACATTTCACTTGTAAAATGTTTCGTCTAAGGATTTTATATTAATGTACTACCATTCAATTTCATTTATCTGCCTCTAGCTTATATATTCGTTTATTTTTTGCTACTTTCATTTTAAAATTTCTTCAAAAGTATCTATATTTATAATAGGTTCTTGATATGAAATATCGTTGTAATCTTGTCCATTATAGATTTAGCTTAGGATGTCTTTAATTTAAGGATTGTTTTAATACAAAGGGAATACTTAATCTATTTAATGCTCTTATATTTGATACTGCTGAGCTAGTTTTATGAAATGCTCATTTATTTTGAACTAAACAACCTAGAAGTGGTTATAAATAAGCTGCTAATACTCTTGCTCATTTTTATTAAAATAAAGCATCCTTTACTAATTAAATCCCTAGAATAGTTATTTTATTTCAGGTAGTGCTGTCTCTTTCAGTTTTAAGAGGAAGTCTAATAACTTTTATTCTGAGAGGAAATCACCTTCATTCTTACCATTTATTAGCTTTTCTAGAATCTTAAACTGTTGGAAATAATTTCTAAATAGAGTTGGATTTTAAGTGCTATAGTAAATAATGGCTTATTCAATTTACTAAGCATCTGTCAGATTGTGTTCCTATATGATATCATCCTCAATAAACTTATCTATTATAAAGCTTTTCATAGATTCAGGTATGATCTTAGGCGTTTTTTTAAGATACTAATATTTTTAAATTATTATTTTGCTTAGAATTTGTTGAAGCTATTACTGGGATATATCCTTAGGAAAGGAAATGCTTGAAAATCGTATATTCATCTGTTTTATCTTGCATATTAAATAGTTCGTACTTTAGAAAAAATGAGAGAGTAGATAGACTAACTGTTCTGGATTTTAAGCTAGAAACTAGTCTAGAATATTTTATTCCTTAAGAGTTAATTCATGCTAATACTGCTTTTTTATTCTCTCAACATACTTTTCTACATCAGTCATATAGTATTTTAAACGTTTCTCCCTAAACTATTCATCCTCGCTTTCCCTCTATTCTATTTGGATAATACTTTGCTTTCTAAAAAAAGCAGGAAAGCTTTCTAGTTACTTGATCTTCTAGTTTCTAGTAAATTAGGAGTAAATTTTAAAGGATAAAGCTGAAAGTCCTAATCCCATACTAAATAAAAGGATATAGTTTTATATCTTTTCATTAGACATTTTTATCTTTACCTATTTATACTTTTATCTTTAGCAAATCTTATATTTCAATCAAAGCCATAACTAAGTCCTTTCTTCAGCTATTTAAAGCAAACTATTATAATTCTAAAGAAAGTAGAAGGTATAACTGCTTTACCTATATCTAAAGTTCTTTATTTATATAAATGCTAATTATCATTGCAAGTTATCTATTTACTAGCTAACTTCATTGAAGCAAGTTTATTGCTCTACTTTGTAAAATAAGAGTGTTGAGATAAAGCCTAGCAATAAATGGTGATAACTAGCTCTTTATTGATAATAAGAAATGACTAAATACTATAAGTGCTTACTTTTAATTTATTCAATTTAGTTACCTAATTATTAAAAGCTGCTATGTCTATCAAAGACTCTATATTTAAATCAATCCTGGATAATAAGGTTTAGCTTACCTTTATAATTATTGTGATATTATAATCAAAGGTAGAGATTATAGTGATAAGTTAAATATAAATGTAATAATTAGGCTCTTTCTAGATTATAAATGTCAAGCTAGGATAGTTATAGTAAGCTAGTTTATATGAAAATACACATTAATTGATTACTACTATATTATAGTTTTCTCTAGTTATATACATTAGCACTACTACTACTATATACTACCATTTAGATGCTTTCTAGTTATTACTTAAGGATATTTAAGCTATACTTATAGAAATTAGATTAGCTTAAGTTTACTCTCTTTAGAGTAGCAGAGAGTATTATCTGTATTATAGTGATAAATGCTTATTTCAGTAATAGTTTAACTATTCAATTATGGAGTATTATTATATAAACTATTCGAAGAGGAAAGATAGTTACATCTAGTTGATAAATCATAATTAATGGTAGCATTACGAACTTAAAATTACTAAGCAATGTAAACTAATAAATTAAATAAGTTATCTATAAGGCTTTTATATTAAGACACCCTTCAAATTTAACTAGCACTCTCATTTACCCTTTATAGCTTATGTACCTAAATAATTAATAAATCTAGTTAGTTTTAGTTTTTTCAAAGTCGAGCTTCTATTTTGCATTAATGGTTGTACTTCTTTAGTTTAAATTTGTGTATAAAGTTAATGAAAATTCCTTTTAAAAACAGGGAATTAAATATTTCTAGAGTTTGCTTTGAAGAAGGGCCTGCTTAATGGAGCAGAATGAAGAATTTCTGAGGTTTGTTATGCTAAAGATTTGCAAAATATAGATTTTTAGGATAGAGTAGAACCTTTACAAAGATATATAAATGAACATACTTAACTTAATATCCATTATAAGCTAAATTATTTTTCATCTTTCAGCTTTAATTAAGTTTCTGTAAATGACTTCTCTAATACTTAATTATTAGATTTTAAGTCTCTTATATAGAAAGAAAAGTAAGCAAAAAATTTAATAAATAGTATAAGGAAACAATCCTTTGGATATAGATTAATGCATCTGTAAGAGGCTATAAAATAAGCAGCATAAAAAGGAGGAAATTAAAAAAGGACTAATAAGTATTTATAAATAGAAGGTAATAAATGAATAGTATTGATATGAAGATTAAAGTAAGAGAGATTTATAGTTAAAGGCTTACTGAAAGAATCATAGATCTAAGAAGCTTAAATATTTAAGTGTTTAAATTTTTAAGAATCTGAAATTTCTAAATTAGGGTATAAATAGTGTCTGGTTAAGAAGCTAAGTAAAAATATAATTTTAAATAGAAAGACAAAAAAGTTAATAAACGCTAAGAAAGGCAATTGGTAAATAGGGAGTGTTAAGAAAAGATTTGTAGACAGGAAATTTAGAAAATAATATTAATTATAGAGTTCAAATTAGATCAAAAATGGTGGATAACTTAATGCTTAATTTTTTATAATCTGATCAAATAATAGAATAAGCTGAATTCAAAGCAGGAGAGAAATCAGAAGAAGAGTTGGCTAGATTAACTATGGAAGATAATGTTGATGAAATAAAGCATTCTTGAACAATCCTCTTAAAAGGATAAAATAGCTAAAAAATTTCAGTTGTCTATAATTTATAGAAAATACTTAAAGAGCCAGAAGGAATGAAAATATTGCTTAAAGTTGTTGAAGATCTTCCCAAATGGAATGAAGAACTTTCTTGTGAATGTGCAAGAGGTCTCACTGAAGTTTTAATGTCTAAAACATTAAATGATCCAAAAGTTATTGAGCAAATTAAGAAAACTACTCTTGAGAGTATCACAACTTGGAATGAAAATACTATAGAAGACTGAGGAGAAACTTTTATTGCTCTTTGCAAAAGACTTCCTTTCACTGAAATTAAAAATAGCTGTCTTCAAACTATTTATTCTCTCAATTCTATTTAAAGGACACCTAAAGAAAGAAGTGTCTGTGCAGATATTGTTGGTGAATTGATCTAGATTAAAGAATTAGTATAAGGGAATTAACCTTTAATAAAAGCAGCTTTTTCATTAGCCTAAGATACTGATCCATCTGTAAGAAAAGTAATGGTTTAGAACCTACATTACATCTATTTGAATATAACTGAAAACCAGGAAAAATTGTTTAGTGAAATAGAAATTTTACTAAAGGACGATGAGCAAGATATTTAAAATGGAGCCATTTAGGTTTTAGCAGAAATAATTAATATCTACAGTGAAAGTTTCATTTCTAATAAGATTATTAATGTTGTTATATAATTATTAAGTGAAGAGCCTTTAAGATAGCAGGTTACTTAATGCATAGGCATGATGTTAGATAAAATGAAGAAAGTAATCCTGCAAGAAGAATATTATATAAAACAATTTGTGGATTATTACCAAGCTTCCGCCTTTTCTCTTGATGAGCAAATAAGGTATTAAGCTGCCTTTAACTTCCCTGCCTTTTTACTAATCCTTGGTATAAATACTTATGAATCAGGTTTAAACTAAATTTATGAAAAGCTTTGCTAAGATCCTAATGAATAAAACCGAGCAGTAATGGCAGCTTCTATTCACGAGATAATGAAAATTTTGCAAGAAAAGTCTCCTTAATTTTTATCTACAATAATAGAAACTTTTTTAGACGATAGTTCAGTGGCAGTTCAAGATAAGCTCATTCACTATTTCCAACAAACTAACGAGTAAATCATTAAATATTTCCCTCCCAGTCATATCGTTTATATCCAATTACTTGGATTCTAACTGAAGCTTTAGAGAACTAATTGAAGACTATAAACCTAAATTTTAGATAACTTTCAATACATGAAATTAACAGCTGAACTGATTCATGAGAAAGTAATTCCTCATCTCTGAAATAAACTAAATTCACCTAATGAAAACAAATTAGGAAAAGCGAGAGCATGCAGAATAATAGGAAAATGCTTTTAGAAGTCTCACTTTTCTAATAAAAAGAATGAAATTTGCCAGAAAATTAAATCTGAATTTGCAAAGAGCAAAAGTACTGAAAAGAAGAAGCTTTATCTTGATTTTTGTAAAGAATTAAGCGAGAGTGTCTCTAGGAAATTTTTCAAGTTGTATTTTTTAGATGAAATGATGTAATTAGGAAGAGATTCATGCTTGGATGTTAAGTTAAAGTGGTTAGAGCTAAGTGTCGATCTCAGAAGGTGCATAAATGAGGATGATCATCAAAACATAAATAAATTTGATGATATTGTTCAAAGTTTATCAGAAGATGAAAACGAGCACATCAGTACTGTAAGATTTAATATTTAGAAAGCTTTTGAAATACAAGGTATATTTATGTCTGCTTCTTATTTCAGTAGTTAAACAATGTAAAAATTAAGAGTAGCTGACAAAGAAAAAGAAATGGTAGAAATGAGTCTATAAGAATACGAAAAAAAAGAAAAAGAAGAATCAAAAAAGCGTATGGTGGAAGATCTTGTGAATTAAACTAGAAATGAAATGAGCAAGAAATAACCAAAGACATAAGTAACCAAACCTAAATCAACTACAAAATAACCTGCACCTGCTACGACTGTAGTTAAAAAAATTTCTGATCCTAAAAAGACTAATAAAAAAAAATGATGCTTAATTTTAAAATGTATTCAAATAGCTATATACTTTATTTTTACCTTTAGTTGTATAGAGGTATATGCTTAACTAATTAAAAGAATCAGCAGTGTTAATTTTATAAATACAATGCAAAATTATTTGCTTTAATATATGCAAAGGTAATTAACAAAAATTTATAGGAATATCTATCGTTTATATAACCTAACGAATACATTTATTTTACCATATGAATACTTTATCGCTTATTTTCTTATCCTTTTTATTCCTTAATCTTATTAATTTTCTTTCTTTTGCTAGTTATTATTAAATAATTAAATTACCAACTTCAGCTGCTTAATATTCCAATCTCTAAAGATTTCTAAGTTCTTTATTTCAGCAATTTTATTTATTAGCTTTAAGCTTTATTTTAAGCTTAAGATAGTTAACTAAAGATAAAAAGGTGAGAGTTTAGGCTTTTATTATTTTGAACATTAAGAAGATTAGTTAAAGTGTTTTATTGAAGCATTTATCTTAAGTGGTTTTGGTAAATTGTGACTTTATTAGACAATATAAATAACCCTGCTTATCTGATGTACAGGAAGGTACAAATCCTTCAATTATTTTTAGTTGCTATACCCTAAAATATATCTATAAGCAATTTACTAAAATAATTCTCTTAATCCCAAAATATCTAAATAGCTATTCTTTTTTAATCTTAAGAATAACAAATAAAGTTAAATTTATTTGAGATGAGAACCATTAATTAGTTTTTAATTGAATCTATCAAAATAGTATCCTTCAAATACTCTAGTTAAATAAAGATTGAATAAAACTAATCTTAAGGATATTTTAATTTGATTTATTAGAAACTAGTTATGATGCTATTAAAATTAAAAACCATTAAATAATTATAGTTCTATAATCTTTCAACTATTAATTTTAATTTCTATTGGTTTAATGATGCTTAAATAAGGGATATCTAGATTGTAAATTTATTTCTTTCTTATTTTTACTTTCGACTAATTATTTTACTACTATATCCTTATTGTAATATACTTAGATTTTCTCTTGATTGCCTTTTAAATAGAATTTAAAGCTTTTTTCTTGGTTTCTCTGTAATTTGTCTATCAAAAAGTTGCTTAGTGAATAGCAATAATAATTAGCTTAAAGAGAGTGTTGATTACCATAATTTAAATTTAGCTTAATCTATTTTTATAATTAGCTTTTTAAGTTTTGAGTAGTGAAATGCTGTAAATTTAATCCCTTTAGTACTTATACAAACCATCTATTTATTTTAGTTAAAAGCTTATTTATCTATTAAACAGCTGTATTCTTAAGTTCATACCTAATTAACTTATAAAATAGAAAATTAATTAAACAGTCTTTTATCATTTGCTGGAATGCATACCTTTTAACAAGAAATAAAGGAAGCTTAAGTTCAGCAAAGCTTAAAGAAATAGGTATAGAAATAAATAAACTAGAGCATGTTTATAAGCTAAGCCTTTAGTATATTAATTTTATCTCTGTAGCCTAAATACTAACTATTGTAATTTTAATTATTAATAAGACAATACTTAGTCATGCTGCTAAAAGAAAATAAAAGGGGAATAGTATAGTATCATAGTTAGTTAAATATATAACTATTAGCTATCTATTTTTATAAATTGTCGTAATTAAAAAATAGATAATTAAGAAGTAATAAATTAAGCTGTCTTTATCAATAAAATCTGTGCAGTGTTTAAAATTAGCCTAAAAGCTTTTAAATAATATAAATAATAACTACACTTTTATAATTAAAAAAAGGGTAAATAGCAACAGGAAGAAAACTAAAGTTATAAAGTTAAAAGGTTATATATTAAAGTAACATATTAAGATATAGTACCAAAATAACTAAGATACAATCATTAATTAATTATTATTATCTATAAGATTACTCAGCTTTATTTAATAAGCTATAAAATTTAATTTATGAGAACCATTTTAAGTTCATTTTGACTTAGATAACTAAAAATTGTATGTTATTAGAAATTAACTAAGATTGACTCGCATTTTGCTAAAGAAGGATTTGATTTGATTACAAAAGGATTAACTAAATATATAAATAAATATTATAGAAAGACTATTGTATTTTAACTATATTAATACTTATTAGTTATGGAAAACATATGTTATATATGCAGCAATAAGCATTTCATTATCAACCTGCTTTGGAATATAATAAAGATTCATTAATTGAAGTCTACAACATTTTTCATTTTAAGACTAATGTTCAAATATAATTTTGCTGAACAAGGAAAAAATTTAATTAATGAGTAAACATACTTAAATATTAATGGTGTTTGAGTAATAAAAATAGAAAATAAGTATTTATTTATATTAGAAGAATTTATAATGAATCATATTAAACTCTCAAATTCTTTTAAGTAGACCATTTCATTATAATATAGTTTCAAGAACTTAAAACGTATCTAGTATAAAGCTTTTATCATAAACGATCTACTTTAAGATTTTGCTTATTTAAATTAGTTTAGAAATTAGTACTTTTTAGCTTTTAATTATGACTGTTATTTTTCTTTTCAATATTTGTCTGAAATACTTTATATTAATAGTCATATAAATAAAAATAGTGCTGTGCTGCTGAAAATAACTATAAATTTGAAAGAAGATGTTTTAAATTAAAAAAAATAGTAGTATTGCAAATAAGAAATATGCAGGCAGATAGATAAATTATTATTTATTATAAAGCTTATTTCTAATCTATCTATATATTCTCCTTTTAAATAAAGCAAAATATTATAGAGATCAATCGCTAAAATTACTAAATGGAATTGCCACTCTTATTTCTCAGTTTAGTTCTAGGATTTATAATTTGTTGCGTTAAAGGAAATTAGTCTAAATAACGGAGTTAAATTTGGAAGCGCTAATTTTATTTTCTCCTTGAAATTAATTAAAAGGCAATATTGTATTATATTAATAAAGAAAAGCCTTTCACACAAAACTTAATCAAATTTTTAGCTCAACAACAGCAAAAAATAATAAGCAACCAAAGGTTTATTTGACATTGTAAAATAAATTTTTTCAACTCTTATAATATCTTAAGCATGGAAAATACATAGAAGGCATGATAAAGATAACTAATTAAGTGCAACAGCTGGATATTCTTTAATTTAATAATAAAAGAAAGTTAATATCTTAAAATAAAATGCTAGATCTTATATAACTAAATCAATTTTTATTTTGCTAAATAAGCTTTGATTAGCTAAAGAAATGCTTATATAAAGCATTTTAACTCTTAATAAATTAAAGGTCTATTTGATATAGCTTGGACATAAGGCATAAATTAAGTATTTTAATGCTTATATATTTAAAAGCTTTAGAAGAAAGAAGATATTAACTAAAAGTATAATTTTAAAAAAGTTAAATATCTTGCTTACTATCTTAATTTTCAGATAATTGCTTTACAGGAAATTCTATCGATTTAATTTCAATTCTGTTACTGACATGTTCTTTAATATTTTTGAATTTCTCTTCGCAATTTTAGTTTCGCTCTAAATAGTTAGCTTACTTAAATAATTAGTTATATCTTCTTTAACTTCTTGAGAGTTGAATGTAGCACCTAATGCTTAACTTAAAGTTCGTTCTTCAAAAAACTTCTAACTAGATATGAAGTGACTTATTTCTTGACTTTCATTATCAGTATTCAATTTAACCTTACTTCTAATACTCAATAATGTAGAAATATTAAAGAGACTTAGTATATTACTCTATTGCTCACTCAACTCTTGCTCGTTTGTCAAGGAGCATTTTACATTATTGATTAAAATGCTTCTGTAATTTTAAACTCTTTTGTTTTGCACTGCCACATGATTTTCTAATAAAGAAGCATTTGCTCTAAATTAAAAAGCAAATCTGAGCAAATTTACGAGGTCTGGCTTTATTTGTTCTAATAGTATAGGATATCTAGACATTATTTTAGCTCCTACTATTATTATGAGAGTACTTCCTACTATTAAAACAATTTGAAGGATAAATATCACATGTTCGTTCTAGTTGATCGAAATTGTAACCATAAAATCAATATAAGAAACTAGCATAATCAATATGAAATAACCAAAGTTTGCTCTTAGATAATTTAAAGGTTTAAATATCAGTATTAGAATTCCAAAAAGGGATATCGTAACGGTAAAAGCAATAGAATGAATTAAGGGGTAAAATTTCTTTAGCATTAAGTTTAGAATAACCACGAAAAATTAAAAACCACTTTTCAGCACAATAAACCAAGATTTTTATTTGATATTTAAAGTATCTCCTTGAAGTTCTTGCCAATGCGGACGTACTAATATAGAAAAAGGAATTAAAAATAGTAAAGAAAAGCTACTTAGTATGATAATTTAGTTATGGTGACTTTTAAAGCATTATGTTTTACAATCGAAATCCATAAAACTCTCAATCTTCTATATCTTAAAATCCAAATTAATGTCTCTTCCATAAGTGCATTTAATAGCTTGTGCTAAGACAAATACAATGGGAATCGAAGTTATTTCAAATAAAAAAGAAGAAAATGTATAAGATAAAAGCCCTATCTTTTTAAATATCCAAATGTTCTAATACTTAATTTCAAACTGTAACAAAAAGGCCAAAATAAAAACTAGCAAAATAAAAGTTAAACAAACTAATAAGTAATAAGTTAATCAAAATACATTATTACTCATCTTTTTTTAGATAAAGTTTAAAGTTACAAACTCAGTCAATTAAGAGGTTGGATTGGGAAATATATAGTCTAAGTTAGGACCAATTGAAATATATTATAAGAATTGAATTGCTAAAATAAATATAAAGACTTAATCTTCGCTGCTTATTAAATTTTATTTACTTAAAATCATGCAGTTGTTATTTTTCCATATTTTATATCCATATAAAGTAGTTATAGCTATCAGTATTAAAATTCCCATATATATTAAATATATTGTAGTTATACCTTCTTTGAATTTATCAACTCTTCTCTCAGAAAAATCACAATTTACGTCGAAAGTATCAAATTTATCTTTAGGTACTTCTGTCGAATTATCATTCCAAATTGGCTTTTCATCAAAAAAGTTTCAAACAATAGCACAAGTAGGGCAATATTCATAGTAAGGATCTTAGTGCAAATTTCATTCTGAATCATATACGTTGTTTATTATGAAGAACCCTAAACCATCTCTCCAATTCTTTTTTTGATTAAATTTGACAGTTCTACTGCATCCTTTAAATTTAATCTTTCTCATATTTGATGCTAGTTATTAGGGATTTTCAAAATCTTATCCTTAGTCAAGGCAATTTTATACGCTATGTGCAATTATTAAGATTTCCTCGTTATATTAACAAGCTGAAGGTATAGATCCAAGACACTAAGCTATTGCATTTTTCATTTTAATACCTTCTTCTCCAATATAATCTGTACCCATAATAGTCTTCGCTCCATTTATTATTTTTTTAACATTTAATAATTCTTCAGGATCTTCAGTTGAACTCTCAAATTCTCTGGCACTCCAAAAGGTTATGAAATTAATATCACCTGGTTTTCATCCAAGTTCGAATAGCTTTTTATTAGACTACTTAATCAAATTTACACCAGGATAAGTAAATACGATTCTAGTTTCCTTAAGCATCATTTCAGTAGCTATTTGTCCATAGTATGTCTGGTTAAAGAACTAGTCATATTTAACAAAAGTAGTTGAATTATCATTTAAAATATGTTTTTTGTTTTCCATGCTCCATGTTTTGATTCACTAATAGAGCTATACTAAAGAGGGATCCATCTATTCAAAAAACAGGCCATAATTATTTCATTTGTTTCTTTGTAGAAACAGAAAGAAAGTATTTCCGAATAATTTCCATGAAAGGTAATTGTTAAATGCTTAAGGATGCTATTAAACATCTTCTAGCAAATCATCTCTAGAAAAGTATATAAATGGAACGTTTACATTAATAGACTATAGGACTAGATATGCTAAATATCAACTAACTGCAGGCAGACTTGATTAGTGGGAAATTCCAATTTTATCCAAGTTTTATGCAAAAACTGATAAAGTGTAGTTAAAATCACCAAAAATGCCACCATAAGAAATAACATTCATTTGAATTATGTAATTGCTAAGCAAGTTTTCATCTTTATTTATATATTCCACAGTACAAGGTATATTCATACCATAAGTTGTAAGCCCTTTAAAAGATGGCAATCCAAATGGTTCATGCTAATGGTCATTATAGGAAATTTATATGACTAGTTATTCAGGAGGTGGAGTTAGAACCGAGCCAGGATAGACTATTTGACTTAATTGAATAACTTTAATATCCTAAATTTGATAAACTTCTACTGGTTTATACTATTAAACATTATAGATTGAGAACTCCTATTTTATTAAATTATCTGTACCAAAAATTTCACTTTTATACAAATTAAAGCAGCCCAAAAAATCATTATCGTATTAATGAGCTTAGAGATAAGATATTCTATCAGCAAAACTTAGAACTTTATTAATATAAAAGTATATTAAGTCATAATAATCTTTAGGAATAAAACCTTTTGGAGTTATTGCTAGCATACCCTCTTTAAGAATCTCTAGTTCAATGTTTTAATTTTTCTATATTTCCAATATATTATCAGGATTTATTATAACCGAAGAATCAAGTCCTGAAATCCATGCAAATTAATTACCGGCAATTTTTAAGAGAGTAGCAAGATGCAAAATGTAAACTTATCAGCATAATTAGGCTTACATAAGGATAACTGGAGAGCCTTTTGATTTTAAGGTTTTTGAGATTTCTTAAAACAACCTATCTTAAATATAACTATCTCTACAACTATTCATATTAGTGTCAAATTGAGAGTCAATGGGAATGTTGATTGAACTTGTTATTTAAATATTTTGAATACTTAGAAACTTCATAAAGTTTGCAAATCTTTCGTCTTTTTGAGAAATAGTGGATATTTTTCTAAACTTCATAAAACTTAAAAATGATTGCAAAGATTCCATTTCTTGTCTATAGCTTGGAATTATTCAAAATTATCTTTAAGTATCGAACTAATAATCAGTTCTGTATGCTATCAAATGCAAAAATTCTTTATTTAAGGATCTGATACTGTTGGTTCAAAAGGAGTTGAATGTGATGTCTAGAACTATTTATATGTTAAGATCTTTCAACTTCTAACCTAATTTTTATGTGTCAAGATAATAATCATTAATCTAAAAAGAAAAAGGAACAAACTAAACATTTGTATAGCTATCGCTAGAGATTCTTTACTTAATAAAGTCAGATAAGAAAGGGATAGTGTGATTAGATATAACTATCAACATATTAATAGCCTTAATTCCAGATACAGCACAAAAAAGAAAAAGCAAGCTTAGCATTTTTAAAATGTTTGAAAATACGTTTAGCCTAATTAAGAAAATAAAAAGGAACTAACATTTATAAACAATAATATTAAAAGTATAATATGAAACTTTAAAATATAAAAGCTTCATTACTAAGAAAGTTAAAAGATATTAGTGCTTAATAAAATTTTGCTTATTAAGTATCTTTTTCAAGGAATACTTGGAACTTACCTATTATTGTACGAAGACATTGATCTTATAATTAAACTAATAAGAAATAAGATAGAATTTGTAAAAATAAGTCATATTAATAGTAAACTAAATGTTAAAAAAATGTTTTGGCATATTCTGGACTTTCAACCAGTTCCTGCCGCCATTTTTTTGACTCGGATGGATACCGCGACCATTTTTTTTATGTGGATGGTTACCACTGATTGCTTTCAAAAGAGCGCATAGGCAGTTTTTATTTGTATATTCCTGTTGGAGTTATCCATAGAAAATTCAATGCTCTTCATGTTCTTTATTATACCTTTTCATTTAATTTTTTTCATTCTCAGCATCTTCTTAATAAGTGGTAATTGGATTGGCAATATCAACATTATTTTTTAATCTTCTTTTGACTAATATGTTTTATAAATAGCTTATTTTCAATATTTTCTAGTCTTTTAATTAAGTTATTATCATATCTAATTTCTTTCTGTTCTTAAACACTTTATAATGGAGTGAAATAAGTCATATTAAATAAAAAAAAGCTTAATAAAAAGATAATAAATTAAAAGTAAACTAATAGCTAAAAATATAGAAAAGAGAATAATTATAAAATAAAGAAACAAAAAGCAAAATATTAAATTAGAATATTTAAAAATACTTAAAGAAATAGAAAAATTAAATAACTTTTAAACTTAAAATTTAAATTTAATTAATAAGATAAAGAATTAATAAATAAATATAAAAATAATTAATCAATCATTAATAAATATCTATCATAGATTTTCTTATATTTTAAATAAAATATTAGTAATTATAGACTAGATAAATAAATAGTTATTAATATTAATAGCAATAATTATTATAATACTAGTAGTAGTTATAGTAGATATAATATTAATAATAATATCAAATCTATTAAGAATCCTACTTTATTAGAATTAAAAAAATATGTTAATAGACTAGAAAGGCTTTAATAATTAATTTTTGTGGTTTGTCCTTTAAATAAATATAGTTATTATTTGGTAATTAAATTGATAATATTTAGCATTTAATTTTTATTAATTAATAAACTACATGAAAATATTGCTTAAGCTCTTTATATTAAGATACTTATAGAAGTAGAATAATTATTATTGCTAACTGTTTAAAATTAGTATACTATATGCTTTAATTTTATAAGACTTTCTTTATTTAAGCTTCCTTTTTTTCAATTTGTAACGAAAGATATTTGAATATTTTAGACGTTGAAATTACTTATATGATACAATTAAGATTATAACATATATAAGCATTGTATAAATAAATTATAAGACAAGTTGAGTAACTTATCTGAGATTTGATAGATTAATTAGCATAAGCACTTTATAAATATCTCTAAACCTTATTATATTAAAAATAGATCTCCTTATAAAAATGAATGTTATGCAATCATAAATTAGATTGCTGATGGATTTTGTAAAATAACTAGGAAAGCTTAAAATTATTTATTAGCATACTACAAAATGATAATAATTATATTACTCATTGAAGATTAATTATTAGCCTTTTATTATTCTATCTTGTTCATTAGGAAAATATAATATAAAATTGTATATCTAATTTATTTTTATAAACTAAATATAAAAAATTAAAATGTTGGCTAAATTAATTAAGGAAATGTTTAATTAAGATAGCTAATTTATACAAATAAAAGTAGGCCACTAATATATATTCATTTGATATTAGTAGATGAAATTTCTCTTTTTAGAGCTTGTTATTTTCATTGTATTTTATTTAAGTTAGCACATAATTTTCACTAATCTAATTTAGGTTATGATTAGCAAGACTTTTATAAGAAAAATTTTTAAATATGAAATGTATATTCATTCGCTATTTTCTTTTCATAATGAAATATGATTGCCTTTATTTAATAAACAATTTTAGCAAAATCTAAATAGCAATGCATTTATATTTTACTCTCTTTGAGTAAGTAACTAAAATAAAACGAAATCTTCAACTAAAAAATTTTAAATTTATTTATTAAATATACCTAAAATTGAATATTTAGACAGATAAAATACATAAAGACAGAAGTTAAATAAGAAAAAATGTTAAGATTAGTATTAATTGTTTAGAATTAAAGTATCATAGGAAGAACTAAAATCGGAAGTATAACATTTCTAGTAAGAATTTCATTTTGCTTCAAATAAATTCATATTAGGAATCTAAAAGTCTGAATATTGAAAATACTTAGTTTAAGTTAAGAAGTTAATTTCTCATCGTTTTGTGTTTTTTTTATTATTATCTATACTTCTGTATTTTTTATTGTTTCTTTTGATTTTTATATCCTCATGATTAGGTTCTATTCTCCAACTTATTATATATAGATACAGTAATTTTCACTTTGTAATGGTATATTATATTTTCAAGATTTTGAGAATATCTTTCCTCTACTTAATTAATATTCTACATTTTTTTCATATAATCTAATTCTCCAAAACCAATGCTATAACTACTTATTAATGATTATTAGGCTTATAGCGATATCCTGTTAAAGAGAGCAAAGCATATTTTGTGCAATTTTAGTATTTTTAGGTTGTTTATGATACAATTTTATTTTCTTTCACCTTATGTCCATATTATTTCTTTGTTTCTAAACTATTAATGTTTCTCATACTAAAAATGCTCTCTCAAAGTTAAAAGTGAAATTCATCAAAAACTTAAATTTTTATTTACCATATATTAGATAGTTGGATACTATAGTAAATTCTACCTTCACTTTAACTCCTTCAAGCAAATTTTGTTATTAGCTATTCCTTATTTCTCACTCACTGATCTTTAAAATAAAAGAATTGCGATTGGTTAATTTCAGTTTAATTTTATTGTTTTAGATTGTCTAAATTATAAAAATTGGACTTATAGAAATGTAAATATTAGTAAACTTAATAAAAGCTGAACATTAATTAGAGAGAATTTGCTTACAATTCAAATTATATAAATTATAAAAGGCTTATAAGGCATAAATATAAGGCCAATATTGTTTATTATAATAGATACCATCAAATCTATTATAATTAGTTGTATGTGCTATTTAATCTATAAGCAGTTAAATAATAAATACCAACCATTATAAAGGCTAAATGTTCTTTCTAAGCATTATTTTATTAATCGAATCATTATTTTGGTTCTCACTACTTTACTCTGTCTTTTGTATTTTAAAATTTTGGGCTTGGATTTTGGTTCTTTCGTTCTATAATTTAAGACTATTTATTTTCCGTAATTTAGTCAAAATTATAGATTTTAATTTAAACAGCAATAAATTAAAATTTTTATAAAATATGCTAAAGATAGGTTTCTATATAAGTAATCTTCGTTAGAAATATTAAACATAAACGCAGCATTTTTCATAAAATGTAAAAAAGTAAAGCTAACTGCTTTTCTTTAAAGATAACATAAATAACACTCTCTGGTTTCTCAAAAGCTATACTTTTAAAGAAGATAGTAGTGTCTAAAAGTTATATTAATTAAATTTAATTAATTTCTCTACTTTCTCATGCTAAAAAATTTATTAACTTGTATATTAGAAATTAAATATACCATTTATCAAAATTAAATCAGATTTGTAGCTTAATTTAATTGAATTATAATCAGGCTTAACATATCTAAGCTTATAAAAGTAATTCAAATTTTACTATGATAGATATTATGTTTCTCCAATAAGAGCAAATAGATAGAATTAATAAAATATGATAAGTTTTATTGCATTATAATAGATATCTTAATAAAATCTAGAGAAAATTAAAAACTAAATAGGACAGAATTATAAAATTTAGAGCATAGTATTGTTTTATAGTTTTGTGAATAACAAATCAAAATCAAAATTGGTATTCGAATGGTTTCTTTTAAATAAAATAGAAAATAATATCAAGAGTTTGAATTGCTCCATTGAATTGTTAAAATAGAAAACTTTGTCTTGATTTAGCAAAATAATCTTTTTATTTTGGCTGGCTTTCTATCTTAGTTTAAATTATTAACAAAAGCAAAGTGTAAAAGAACAATTTTTGTAAACTTAAAGAGATTGGATTGATTTGAATATTTTTAAAAGCTTAATAATTCTTTAAATCATTTTATCTTTTCTCTTGTTCTTTTTTCATCAAAACTAGAATATTTTATTTTGCAAATCAAACAATATTTTGAATCAAAATCATTAACTTTTTTTCAATTATTTTAAATAAATTTGAAATATCTTTTTAATTATTTAGAAAAGTATAACTCCTTTCTTCATTTTTTAATTTTATATAATTTTATTTTTTCTCTAAAGTTAATTTTTTAGTTCATTAAATAGATAAACAAATTTATTCTTTTTATTGTGCTTTAGTAGAACTTTTATCAGCATAATGCTTAAAAAAGTAAAGAATAGTTTTGAAAATTTTGCGAGTTTACTCTTAAATTCTTTCTTAATTTTATGATTATTAGCTACTTTAATTTTTATTGTTTGCTTATAGTTTTAACTATTTTTTCTAGTACTATAAATGATTCTTTTAATCATACTATCAGTGATAAAATATTAATGTTTAAATTATTAGTTTTATTGTCCTGCGATTCTTTCTATGATTAAGTACATTTAGTAATGTTTATGACATTTCTAATTTTCTTCAGAAATGATTATTTTTTATAGTTAAGACACGCTATTATATAATTTATAACTAATACTTAGTTTCTTAAATTAAATGAAAGTCTTCTGTTCCTAAATGTTTCAGCTTTAAAGAATAGTCAATGAAGAGTTTGAATAGCTAGATAGTAAACTATTATTCTTAATACCAAAACTCAAATCTCAAACACCTGAAGTTATGTTTCTACATACTAGACTGATGAATATGGAAAAACTCAGTGATTTGTAGTAATCTCAAAGTTATATTTTTGTAAGTTCTTCATCAATTTGATACTTAATTTTCTTAACTTTTTGTTTCATTTTGAACTTAATCAATACATTTCCTTTATCTTTCAGTAAACAAAGTAATTTATACTATTCTGTTAGTTCCATTATTTCATTATAACTGCAAATTAGAGTAGAATCTTAAAGTTTGATTAATGCAAATATCACCTAACCTTCACTTTTATAATCCTAACTTACTTGTTATTTTACTTAATGCAGCCTAATGTAATTTGTTTAATTTCCACTTGCTATTTTGTTGCTTTTATGCTTTCTTTTTATATTAATTGGTTTTTATTTACTTTTTAAGAGTTTAGATCTCTCTATAATGCTCTAAAATCTAGTTTATGATATATAAAGTAATTGATTTATCTATCGATTTTACTTTCAAGAACTGAATATATAACAATATCTTATCTAGAATGGATATATTAACTAATTAAAAAAGTTAATTAACACAATCAGTAAATAGAAACAATCCCTGATTTTTAAGCTTTAAAAAGGCATTTTAATTAATGCTTAAACAGTTCCAAACATCTTCAATATTTATATCATAAAAAGTAAAAGATAAGGGACTAACTAATTTAGGAATTATGGAATAAACTTTAATTTAGTAATGAAGCAAACTAACTTATCTTAATAAATAAACTATTATTGCTAAATCTTTAATTTAATTATATTAAACCAATCTTTTTAATTAATAAATTTAAATTATATATTTCCTTATATTATGTATCAGATTCTTTTATCACTCAGTTTTTTTAAGTTAAGCAAGCTTTGTACTTAGTACTTTTGGCAACATAAATTTTCCTTTATTTCACTATATTATATCTTATAAGGAAGCCTTCAATGTAAGTAACTGCATAAAAGCGAAATTCCTATGTAAGGATTTGAATGTATTAGGTTAAAAGAAAGATTAATTGTAAATATAATTAGTAAAGATATATTAAAATAATCATAAGTATCTTATTCAACTATCCTCTAGAAATTTGTCTTTTACTTTTGCTGGAAGACGCTCTAGAAATTTTTGCTTATAGATCTTTTTTCTTTCTTCAAATTAAAGTAAATTAGTATCATCAGTGAGATCAAAATCAGATGCTACACTTTTCTTATGCTAGTTAGATGAAGTTATTTTGATCTTAGACTAAGGAGGCGTTTGGTCTAAGTAGATGTAATAATTATCATTTTCTATATTTTAAACAGTTGAATTTATTTATGACGAAATATTACCAACAACAAACTAAAGATCTTCAAGTAAATCTTCCTTTAGATCATATATTGATTCTATAATTTCTTGATACTAATCAAGAAAGTCATGCCAAAGTTCATCTACATCTTCCATTTTATCTTCTTCTTACTCGTCAATATCATCAAGAAAATCTTGGAATGAATTAGAACCATCATCTAATGCCTCTAATATAATATCTTCCAAGTAGTTTTGATTAGCTTTTTCTACATCATGCAGTTCATTTCTAGCATCCTCTATTTCTTCGTTTTCATCAGCATCTGCAAAATCTTCTTCAAAATATTCTTTTTCTAGTTCATATTCAGCGTTTTCTGTACTATTTTCAAACCAAACATTTTCAACAGTATTAAGATAAGTGATATAGCTATCTATCTAAGTCAGCCCTTATTGAGCTACATTGTCAAAGCTTTCATCTACTTATTACAATAGATTTTAGAAGAACTCATCAATATCATCAGCACTATCAAAGCTATCAGTTTAAGCTCTTTCCAAAACCTAGGAAATATTTTCATAGATATCAAAAACTTATTCTAAAATATCGGTGGAGTTTTTAAGCTGCAAAGAACTAGCACTTGCAAATAAAGCAATAAAGAAAGCGACAAGCATATTCACTTTTATAGAATTGGGGCGTTTTTAAAACGATCAAGCTGAATTAAATTAATTAAAGATTATATCTTTTAAAGTATTTCTATCTACTTTTTACTCTAATATCAATATTCTATTATTCCCTCTACTTATTCAAAGGCTGCACTTATAATTAATTACCATAGATATATATCAAACAAGCAACTTAAGCAAACTTTAAGGAGATAAAATGAAGATAGGATTGAAGGTAAATTATGAGATGTAAGAGGTAAGAAATGAAAGGAATAGTGTACAGACTTGAAATGTAGAGAGTAAAGGCTTCCATTATTTTATAATTAAATAAGCTTTAAAATTTAGTCTAAAAGTTAGAATTTTTTGTTAAACTATTAGAAAATGCTGCTGAGTGCTAAATAAAGAGAAGAACTTCACTTAGCAATTTATGATTATCTAAAATCTTAAAACTTTGTAAAATCGTCCTAAACTTTTTTCGAAGAACTAGGACTTAACGAAAACTAAATCATAACTCAGGGCATCTTGGAGAAAAGATGACTCACTGTCGTCAGGCAGGCTAAAAAAGTTCTAGAATTATAATAAAAAGTTGATCAACTGACAGAAGAACTTTCTCATTGTGTTCCCACAAAGAAGTTTGCTACTGGCGAAAAATCAATTCTTCCTAAAACTCCAGAAAAATTCAATTTAATAGGTCATAGAAAATCAGTCACAAGTTTAGCTTTTCATCCTGTTTACAGCTGTGTAGCTTCTGGTAGTGAGGATGGGTCAATTCGATTATGGGATTATGAAAATGGATCCCATGAAAAAACTCTTAAGGGTCATACTGAAGCTGTTAATGAAATAGATTGGGAACCGAATTAAGGTGAAATCCTGGCTAGCTGTTCTGCAGATCTAACAATTAAATTGTGAAATTTTTAGTAAAAAGAATGCATCAGAACTCTACATGGTCATGATCACAATATCAGCTCTGTGAAATTCTTGGCAACTGGAGATTTTTTATTAAGTTCATCAAGAGACAAAACAATAAAATTATGGGAAACAGCTACAGGATATAATGTTAAGACATACAATGGCCACGATGCATGGGTTCGTAAAATTACTATTCATCCTAATGGATAAATTTTTGCAAGTGCAGGAAATGATTAAAAAATATTTATTTGGGGATTTGAAACAACAGAACCATCTAATATTTTAGATGCGCATGACAATGTAATTGAATGCATCTAATGACTTCCAGTTGCTCCTGTAGAAAGAGAAACTGAGTTTTTAGCTTCTGGCTCTCGTGATTTATCTATTCGATTTTGGGATACAAGAACAGGAGAGCTTGTTTATAAAATATTGGAACATGATAATTGGGTTAGAGGCCTTTAAGTTCATTATGAAAAATACTTGTTATCTGTATCTGACGACAAAACACTACGAGTATGGGATTTGACAACGGGCAAGAATTTAAAGAAAATAGAAGCTCATAATCATTTTGTTGTAGCTGTAGCAAGTAATAGGAGAGTTCCAATGATTGCGACAGGTTCTGTTGATATGACAGTTAAAATTTGGGTGTGTTGATGTAAATTTTTCAAACAATTTTTTACTTTCATTTTTATTAAATTCTTTAAACGCTTGAAACCAGCTATTACTATAATTTTACCTATTAATACTTAAACCTATATAAATGCTTTCTCAACCATCATCTACATAAAAATAAGCAAAACTACCTCTTAACAACTAAAGACTCCCTATTTATTTGACTAAAGTGAGATTTTATAACTCTTCTAGCCAATTAATCTTAAACTTTGGTAAAGAAATAGAGAATAATTACTTATCTCAATACTCCATAATTATAAGGAATGGATCAATAATAATAGTAGTAAGAAGCGTTTAAATGATGTAGCGATATTAAGAGAGTGAATTATAAGGAATTAAAGATAAATTAAAAAGATTTACCATTTTAAAATCCTTAAAATGGATATTAGAGAATCAGAAGAATTTATTAAGAGAAAAGCTGAATAAGATCAAAGATAGTAATAAGAGGAGCTTTCATCTAAGCATATTCTAACAATTATGAATATGAGATAAAATGCCCTTGACGATTTGTATTCTTAAGTCTAGATAGGATAATTTGGCTTCTAACTCGGATTTCTTACAGTGGGTATAATAGCTTGCACATTCTTGACATTAAAATAATAAATGAAGATAAGATTCCCTGTTTTCCAGAGAAGCTATCTTCCTCATGCAATAGTTTGCTTTACTTTGTATACAGCTGGCAGATCAGCTGAAATATACTATTACGAGAATTATGTAGCTCCTGAAAAATACAAAACCTTTAAAGACTTAGATATATATTGCACTGTCTTGAAAGAGAAAAAAAGTCAATCATTAAGCTATTCCTAGAAAATAAAAGCACTATTAGGGCTTGAATAAACATTTTAAATTATATCCTTTTAATTTTTCAGCTTTTACCTCTAATTTATCTATCAATAAGAACAGTCTATCTTATATCAAGCTTGTATATTCCCTTATTCCTTTAACAAGTTTGTTTATTGCTAATAAGTACTTATTATGATAATTAAACTACCTACTTTTAAATTAAATTTTAGAACATTAATATATTAAAGGTTTAAAACTAAAAATATGCCTAAGTCACTATTTAAATAAGACTGAATAAAGACTTTAAGCATAGATAAATATTAAACTGGAAATTAGAAGCTAATTAATTAACCAAATAGATGTAGAATAACAAAAGTATTAGTAAGCAATTGGTAATTACTTAATTAATATCTATTATAATGATTAACTAAGTGCAATTAAATGTAATCTAATAAGCCTAGTTAAGTAGTTGCCTTTAATAGGTCTATAATATTAGGGAAAGATATCTTAATTCCTTCTTTTCTATCTCATTATTTCACTTCTAATCCTAATTAATTATTACACTATAAAAATTAGTTTGAATACTATAGAAGTATTGCAAAGTTAATATAGTATCATGTATTTATAGCTAAGTAGATAGTAGAAGTTAATGCTAGTGAGTTAGATAGTAATTAAAGATTTACTAAGTAAAGTAATTTTATAAGCTAATAAAAATGAGTTAGCCATAAGAATTAATGCATTGTCCAGTTTGCTACTTAGTTTATAGTCAGGAAGTTGAACCGAGAATGCTGACATGTGGACATACAGTTTGCTTAAAATGTCTAGAAATAATGCTGAAAGATGATTTAAAGTGTCCAGAAGATTAATAATCTCTTGCTTTTAAGGATATAAACAATTACCCTAAAAACTACTTGATTATGAAGAAAACTAGAATAATTGCTAGAAATTTGAGATAAGCAAATCATAATAAAACTAAGAGCTTAAATGACCAGGATTTCGTTTAAAATGATTTCCTAAAGTCTCTTAATAGCATAGTTATTGAGGGGGAAATAATCGGTAATGTATGCACTATTCACTGTTTATAAAAAACCTACTTCTGCTAGGAAGAAAATAAGTAAATCTGCTAGAGATGCTCACTTGATCACTTGAATCACTCAGTCATAACTTGTCAAGAATATCAATAATAAATTAAATCAAAAATTACTTAAATTGAAGCTCTAAGTTAAAGCATTTCGACTAAAGAAAGCGAAACTTAAAATTCCATTAGTTAGCTTAGCAAAAGTCTAAGAGAGCATAAAATAAGATTAGAGCTAGAAGCTTAGAAATATTTCGAGTTCTTAAAAAACTTTGTTATAGATGAAGAAAGGAAAATAAAGAGTTTAATACTGAACAACTAATATATAATTAAGGATAGGATTGTAAACTTAAAAAACTTCGATTTGGCTAAAGTATAGAACTGAAAAAACTAAGCTAATTCCTTGCTAGATAAATGAAAAATGTGTGTCACTGATTAGATTAACAAATTGGATTAAAGTTAGCCTTAGCATATTTTAGATTAGGGAAAGGCTATATAAGAGCTTTTGAAATAGCATGAGACTTAAATAAGATTTTGCTAGAATGATATCTAAAATTTCAGAAATTGTGTAAATTTTCCCTCGTAAGAATCATTGGCAAAGTCAATATAAATTAGGAATTTTAAATAGCTAGAACAGAATGCAGATCCTAGTTTGTAGAATGTTTTTAATTAATTTAAGCAATTGTAGGAAATTTAAGAATTTCCTGATTTAGAAGTGCTTAGTCCAAATTTTCCAGGGTAGAGAAAATTAAGTGATAATAATTAACTACCAACTTAATAAGATTTAAATGTGATTAATTAAGAAGGAAGCAATAAGCAGCTTATACAGCTATAAAAGTGTTCCATTTAAGAATTTATTACTCTTAAACGCTCTAACTCAGGTAAAAACTTAGAAAATGATAAGCTAGAAGAGTTCAAAAATTTAATATCTAATTAAATAAGCCAAACTCCAACCATCCAGCCAAAATCTTTTGAAAAAGATTCAGTGAAGCAAAAGATTAATTTATCAATGAACAAAAACCCAGATTAAGCTTAGACAAATAAACCTGTAAAATAGCAATCTAATACATCAAGTATGCTTAGATTAAGAAAGCCAGGAATGACCGCAAAATTATTAGATATAGAAAAAAATGTTAAAAATAAGGGAAAAGGTATAATTAACCAAAGCGAAACTACTAAAAGGTCCAATTATGTATTATTGAAGCAATAATGAAAACTCTTTATCAGCATAATTAGTATTTTATTTTACTTTTCATACTTTAAAATTCTAATTAAATTAGAGTTGAAAGTATATAATGGTATCCCTCTAAATAAGTAATTAGAATTTCATATGATAAACCAGTTTGCTATAAATAAAAGTAAAAGGTAAGAGTAAAGATTATAGCATACTAATAGTATAATAAAATAAGCTAATATAAATAATTAAGTTTCCTCCAAAGTTTTTATCATGAAATCCTTTAACTTTTACATCTCTTAATGATCTTAAATTTCTGCAAGTATAGATACTTACCTTAATCAAACTGAAAGGCGCTTATTATTTCATTAAAACTTTATGCATTTTCACTAATATACTTAGTAATCATTTTATTTTACTTGTAACTATACTTGAAGTAGTAGTAAAGTAACTTAAAGCAGCAATACTTAACTTGCTTCTTTTCTGAAAGCATAAGGTTTTCTAAAATCAATAGGAAGTCTTTGAAGTTCCTTAGTAATATTTACCCTACATCAAAATGCTGCTATATTAACTCAACGAAGTATTGAAATATAATAAGCTTTACTTAATAATTTACTCCACTAACTAGTTCCTTCAAAATTTTCAAAGTTTCTACAGCGTTCTCGTTCAAAAAAACTTTTAAGAAAGGAAACTAAAACTAAGCTAGAATATCAATTAAAGACTACAAAGAGTCAATATTAATATCAGGTGTATTTTAACGGATGTATTAGTCTAAAGCAGCGATATTCTACATAGTACATACTATTTCATGAATTTCCTTTATTTTTACCAGATCTCTTAGCAAAGGTCCTAATATTTTGTAATTTGATTGCTGTTAATAGCAGTGTAGACATATGTCTAAAAGTTCCTTATTGTTAATAAATATTAGCTTCATTTTTTCGTTCTAGTCTTTAGATAGCATAATACATAATACTTATATCAGAAGACCTTATAATTCATAGGAAAATAAGTTAAGTTAAATTATAACTTCATGATATACTTCATCTTACGCTATAGTATCTATGATTTTCTATTAGGCATGACTATGTTTATGCTTCCCTTCCATTACATTATACATAAGAATTGAATATTTTTAGCACTGATTAAGTAGAACCTACGTAAACTCAAAGTTATTTTAATAGCAGTATAAATAATTTCTAATTTCATAGCAAAACCTATAAGCTAAATCTACAGCACTTTTATTTCTTTAGAAAGCTCCACTATTATACAACTACTTGCTAAGCTATTTAGAGCTATTTAATTCTGTCATTTTTACTTTAACTGTCTAAACTTATTTTTAAAATTGGATTTCTAGATAGTTTATTTAATTAAGTATTATAGATATTGAAAAGTGATTTAATACCAATCTATATTGAATAATTTTGCTTAATCAAGAAGCATTTCTTCTATTCTTAGACTAATAAATAATATCCTACATATTTTCCGAATATCACTTAGCATGATAGATTATTTTTATAATACCATTAAGCATTATAATGATATTATGCCTATAAACAGATACTTAAAATAGTAAGTAACATAAATATAAAAGCTATCTTTATTTTATTTACCTACACTTCTAACAGCTAATTACGAAAGCTACATAAAATTCGTTTTCGTTTATTGAAACTAATAAAAATAGCAAATTTTAAATTTAAGTATATAATTTTATATATTGAAAGAAAGGGTAAGTTTAAATATTAAAATAGAATAAATAAAAATGTTAGAATTTAACACTATGGACATATTTTTTTTTATTCTTCTAAATCAAATTTTTTATTTTTTCTTTATCTTCTAAACTTATTTCTATCATTTTGCTATTTCTTCTCTTCCTATCGTAATCTTCTTCTTCTTCTTCTCCTTTTTTCTCACTGTAAGCAGTTCTACTTCTTTCGAAATTTTGCTATTTTTCCTTTATGGTTCTACTTAAAGCAATTAAGTTATTGCTTCCAACATTCTAAATTTAGTTACCATAAGCGCTGTCTGTAGACGAAGTAGAAAGATCACTGAACTAATAAGTCTTTTTTTAGTTCGCTATTAGATTATTTTCATATGAATGCTGAATAGTCTTTCTATCGCATTAATCAGCTTATTTCTCATGATCTTCTTCATAATCTTTAATACCATCTTCTTCACAGACTGGCTTTTAATAGCGTACTTAACTTGTTCTACACTCAATAAGATATTCGCGATTAAGCAAAATCAACCCAACTAGGTTAAAAGATTAAGCTGTTAAAATAAAAGCATCAATTAATGCTTCCATAAAATTACAGCGGCAGTAAGCAATATCTTCTTACTATAACAGACTAAACTTTTTTATGGCTGTTTTCATTTATATTATAGTAAGCATTTTTAATTAACTCAAATAGAACTATTCGAAAAACTATATCAGTTAGTTTCTAAACCTATTATATTCTTTCTTAACTAAAATACTAATAAAAGCTTTCTTTTTCTAAAATAGAACTAAAACTGGTAAAACGCACTTAGTATATAACAACTGGCACTTTTAGTTATTACTGAAGTCTAGCATTTTTACTAATTTTAATCATTTTAGTACCTTTGATAGGTTTGATTTAATATTAGGGATATTAAGACACTATAACTATGTTGTTATAGATATGTTATATAATATTATTAGCCAGCATATAAATAAAGCTATTCATATCCCTAGAAATATTCTAATATAATAGAAAAGCATATTCAAATAGCTATTTTAAGCTACTTTTTATATTAAACCTATAGTAAAATTGTAGTGGTTAAAGGTTAGACTCTAAGTGTTATTACCTAATAGAAGGGAAAAGTGGATCAAGTGCATTTTACTTAGTTTGTTTTTCTTCGGTAGATAATAGCTTTATTAGTAATTTCTAGTTTATTTGAAAAGGTTTATTTACTTATCTAGATTTAATAGCTACCTTAATAATAAGGAATATATTGATGAGTTATGATATAAGACAAATATAAAGTCTATAGAGTAGAAAGATATAAATATAAGTAGTTTCAGAGCTAGTAATTAATTTGAAAGGCTATATAAACTAAATTATTTTAATTTAACTAGGAATTAAAGAATTTTTAAATGGAATATTACACTGAATTAGACCAATGCGAAGAACAGCAAATTTGAAGTAAGTTGGACTAAGAACTTGATTAACTGTCTTTTAATGAGGATGAAAGTAACTCTTTTGAGGATGTTCCAGTAGAAGAGAAAGTGAAACTTCCTGAAATAAATAGTGTTTAATAGTCTTTCTCAATAAGAGATTCTTAAGTATGAAAATAGTATATAGAAGCAAGCAGAAATTTTCAAGATAACTGTAACGCTAGACTTGAAAATATAACTAAGCAGAGCTTAAATGAACTTAACACATACATTTAAGATTTAAACTTACCTTCTATAGCTATCAACTAGGGAGTAGGAATGAAAATAATTAACGAGTAGTCATCTGATGAATCCTTTGAAGAAGTTCATCTTCCTAAGATATAATAGAAAAAGCAGGTAGAATTGTTTGATTAAGCATAAGAAAACTAAAATTAACTAGAAACTTCTGAAAATTCAGTTTTTGAAGACTTATCAGAATAATAATTAAACGAGCAATACTAAAACATCTAGGACTTTGTTAAGGATTCATTAAAAGAAGAAATGTAAGTAAAGCTGCAATAAGAAATAGATTAGCAAGTAAATGAAGAACAGTAAAAGTTACAAAACTGAATAGTTTAGTAACAGGAAAAATAGTAGTAGTAGTAAGAATGCTTCTGAATGGAGCAAGAAGATTAGTTATCTTAAATGTTTAGAGAGGAATACTTTGCTAATAAGTTTGACAGAATCTATGAGTAAATTCCAGATGTTTCAGTCTTAGAACTGGTTGATAGAATTTAAATTCCTGATCTTGATATTTTTTATAGCCAGGATTTAAATTAGCTTTAGTAAGAACCCAATATAACCGATCTTATAGAAGGAACTTTATACTTTGAAATTCCTTCTCTTCCTCAGCTTCCTAGTCTTCCTTTAATTTAGCAGTTTGAGACAAAAATAAAAAAAATAGTAGTAGATGAAGATTTTAAGTTCCAAGATAAAGACTCTTTATCTTAATTAGACAAACAAAAGGAGCAAAGATATCCAATTTAAATCTAGCTTATACCATTTCAAATGAACTTCTCCCTCAATTTCCCTATAACATACGAAATAAATAAGTAGTCTAATCTATAAAGAGCTTATTAAGTCTTTCAGAAGACTTCATCAAGAATAGAACCTATTGAGATCTAATAGCTCAATACTTCACAGTTTTAAAATTAGATGGAGATACCTCAATAAGAGCATGATATTTCATTAGATAATTTTATTTAAGGAAACGAAACTTAATTAAAGCTTTAAATGGAAAACATATCCCATATAGGAGGTCTTCAAAGGACGCCTAATTTATACGATTTAAACCTTTCAATGAACAAAATTAATAAGATAGATAATATTTAGTTCGCAACCAACCTCAAATCTCTAGATCTAAGTCAAAACCAAATAATTAGCTTACCTAATTTGAACTTACTAAACTTAACATACTTAAATCTGGATTTGAACTAGTTACAGTCTTTATAAGGGCTATAGAACTGTATTAATTTGGAGAATTTAAGTGTTAAAAATAATAAGATTAAGTAACTTGAAGGTTTAGAGCACAATTAAAAGATAACCAAACTTAACTTATACAGGAACTAGATTAACTATATAGATGCTTAAACAATCAAAGCCTTACAATCACTTTAGCATATAGATTTAGGAAGGAATTAGATTTCAGCTATAGAAGTACTGGAGAATAATTTGCCTATTCTAAGCACGTTGGTTCTATATCACAACTAAATATCTGAAATACCTATTTTAAGATTTCCTTTACTGAAGGAACTGTGAATAAATGGGAATAACATAAGAAACCTAAGAGGCTTCTAATACTGTCCTTTATTGTAAGTTCTTCATTGTGAAGATAATAAAATAAACACAGTAGAAACTATAAGAAGCCCTCTGCTAGCAGAGTTCTTTATTTCTTTCAACGCTATATAGGAATTTCATTACCTAATTAAAAGTATGGAAATGTGCAGGGAATCTGTAACTCATTTCTCCTTTAACAATAATTAACTGGTAGAAAACTTACCTTTGCATTTATAAGAAGAATGCTAAGGGTTCTTTATTAGTATAATAAAGTAATACTTACCCTTTTTAAAAGAGCTTAATAACTAAACTGTCCATAAAATATCCAAACATGAAACTAAAAGCTTCTCTAATTTAAACGTTCAGGACTAAAGATTGATAGACCTTTGAAAGAGGTAGTTGTATGAATAATAATTAAGACTTCACGCTTAAAAGTAACTAAGATGGTTTAAGCATCTTAAGGTTTTAATTCCAACTGATACTAAAAATGTACTTCAATGATGCGAAAATTTAGCAATTGAGCATCACAATAGTTAGTTTCATGGAATTCAAAGGAACTAAATAGAAAAAATAAGAGTTTAGAGCTTTAATAAATTCATCACTTTTGAAAAATCAGTCAAAATAATTTGGAGCAACTGACTAAAATACAAGTACTTAAGAAAGCAGTAAATAGAAAAACTAAGTCATGAGAAGAGATAACTTAGTGCAGTTTTATTAATTTAACGCTTTTATAGAAAGCATCTAAGCAAGCAGGTTAACAATTTCTAGTAAATATAATTAAAAGTAGCTAAAATCCAAGCTGTTTGGAAAGGATATATTCTACGTAAGAAAATAAGAGAAGGGCTTAAAAACATTCATATGGATAGTGATTTAGAAGACTTTTAGGAAATAGACATAGATAAATTTTTAGGAAAGCCTTCTGATATTTTTGATAAAGGACTGGAGTTTCCAAATGAAATAAATTTATAAATTGAGCAAATGTTCAATTAGTAAACTATAATCCAGCCTCAATTAATTTAGCAGCATAACTAATCTAATTTTGATATTGAGAAGTTTAGATAATCAGTTGCTATTATATCATAGCAAAATAAATTTACTGGAAAGGAGCAAGTTTCTTAGAGCTAAAAATACAATATTAATAGGCCTTTATCAGAACAAAACTAACCAAAGAACCCTAATGAGCTTTCTAAAAAAGAAGATAGAAAAGTTCAAGAAATTGAAGGTTGGGGTTTTCAAAGACAGGATGTAGCTCTTGCCTTTAGAGAAAGGTTTAGAAAATTATAGAAGAAGAAAGTAGTTCAATTAAACGCAGATCAAAGGTTATAGAAATTTAGAAAATTTGCTTGAGCATAAGAAACTAAGTAATGTATTTTAAAATTAGAGTTTAAATTCAGTTAATAATTCACTTCTTAAACTAAGCTTAGTCTAAATACTCTGCTTAGGATATTTAAGCAATAAAATTTATAAATAGATTTAGAGGAAATACTTATCTATCAATCGAAGAAGGAAATGGAACCTTCTTTCGAATAAAGCAATTATAAAACATAATTAGCTTCAAAAGTCTAAGATATTGATTTCAAAGAACCGTAAAGTTAAATATAATGGGATGATAAAGAAGTAGTTTAATTAATTAAATGCGTAGAGTGTTTTAAAGATAATTAAATAGTTATTAAACTTATAAAATCTAATCGTTTCAAAAACTATCAAAAAAATCAACGTTGATAGTCTAAAGGTTATAATAATGAAAACACTAAGAGGATTGCTTTTTGCTATTTTGCTAATTTCAGCTCAACAATATACATTTAAACATAGCTCAACTTTACTTTAATACACTGATGTCTCACCTTTAATTAATAGAGAATTTGATGAAGTTGAAACTGATTTAAGTTATTCTGAAGGATGGAGAAATTTCAATCGTCATTAATATCTCATTATTACTTCTTCTGATGCTTGGGGTGGAAGAGTAACATGAATTCCATTAGCAGAACCCTTATATTCTTAGGTTATTCTAATGGGACTTCAAAATCCTAGAGGAATTTGCGTAGACAAAGAAAGGAAGTTTATGTATGTTGTAGATGAGGGCTACGAAGGATCTCCTGGCTACGTCTATTAATATTTAGTAGATTATGGAGAAGGTTACTTCTTTGTCCAAAACAGAGATTATACAGTCGTTTATGTGGGTGATACTCCTTAAGATTGCTTTGTGGATATTACTGGAGATGTTTACATTACGGATAGTTTCCATGATATTACAAAGAAGGGAAAAATCTACATGCTAAAACTAGAGTCAATCGTAAAAGGAGAAATAAATCCTAGCATAGTTCTAGATGAAGTTACTAGTCCTTCAGGCTTACATATTGAAGAAGGTATAATATATTTTGCTTGCCTGTAAGGTTTATATGCTATTTAAGAAGGCGTTGTTGAAAAAATAAGTATATAAGGAACAAAGGGTAAGTTCGTGTGAAAAGGACATCGTTGGATATTTTGAACCTCAAATGATCGCTATTTAAGAGCATATGATTTAATTGAAAAAGCCAATTATTTAGTTTCAAATAGATTTAATGAAGCTCGAGGAGGCTGCTCATGTGGATATTCTGAAGAAATCTGAGAACCAGAAAATAGCACTACATCTCAATCTCAAATGTTTCTATAGACAAATTATTCTGATTACGAAGATCTGTATATTGCTGATGAAGAGAGTCACAGAATAGGAATTATAAGAATTTAGAATGGTAGCGAAGAAGAATGGCCTCAAAACATGGAGGAATTCTATTTATATATCACTAATCCTATAGGAATGGAATGCATAGAAACTCCTATTGCATTTGGAGGAATTTTAAAGTTTATGGCAATTGCAATGATTTTAATATTCTAACTGTTTTAAATAATTCTGTTATAATTTAATTATAAGCTTTAAATATTTAATTTTTAATGTACTTAAAGCCTATTTTTATATTATGCTACAAAATTAGAGATACATAGTAAATATTAATTTTATAAGTATAATCCTATAGCAAAATATTTTCAGTTTGATTTTTCTTCTGAAATTTTGTCCAGGTATCCTTCATTGTTCACATCTTCCTCTTATTTTTTAAATTCCTCACCAGTCTCTTATAACTTGAACATCATAATAGCAGCATTTTATATTTTCATCTTATCTTATATTTCAGTTTCTTAGCTCTAAAACTCTTCATACATTTCTTTCAACTTTACTAAGCATTCCTAATGCTTTTTCTTTTTTTCATTAATTTCACTTTCTTTTTCCGAAATTAGTGATTAAATCTTTCCAGTTATTATTTCTCCTAAGGTAGAATCAACTGAAATTAATAATGCTTCCGCTCTTTTTATAGTTTCTTCTAGAATATCAATCTTTTAAAAATCTACTTCTGTCTAATTTTATTGAAACTATATTAAATCTTCTTAGCTTTTTTCTCTCTCCATTCAATATTTCATTTCGATATTCTTTTTGTAAATTTTTTCTTCTCAACTCCTATCGCTTACTTGCATTCTATTTTCCTTATCTTTAGTTTCAAGATGAGCTTTCTCAATTTCCTCTTCTAGTCAGACAGATTTCTATCTAGCTTTATGCAAGCTTTGTTCAAGTTCTGAAATCCTTTTCTTTTATTCCATTATTTATTCACTCGCCAATTATACTGATCTCTATGTTTCAGCTATTGATTCTTACTCTTGCATTCATTATGGAATCTTTTCATCTAAGCAGTATACATCCATATTCTTAGAAGAAGTATCAAATCCACCTACTAAAAGTATTATTTCTTTTTCTCCTTTTCATCCTGAACTAAATCCCATTCATAATCTAGCAGATGGGATACTCCCTCCTATATATGGAGTTGTTCAATGGTTTTCAGACATATCTAAGCAAAAGAAATCTCTTAAAGTGTATTATTTTTCTTATGTTCCTTCTTTTACGGATTCTTAGCCTCCAAATATAACAATATGATTTTATATAACTGTCATACTGTGAAAAGCTCTTGCTCCTGGACCTTTTCCAAGAGTTTAGGGTCTAATTCAAGTTTTATTACTTGGAGAAAAAACCAAAAGTTCTGATGTATATCCCATTTATGTAATTCCACCAAACATCCACATTTAACCTCCATAATTTACTGAGGCCATTCCTTTTCTTGCACTTGGAGCTGAACCTTTAGCATTTCTTATTTTGCTTCATATAATACCTCCAATGTCTCCTACTGTATTATTGTCAAGTTAAGAAATATCGAGAGTTCATAAATCGTCTAGAAGCAAATTCTCTGGAGCACTTGTGCCTCCAAATATGATAATACTAGAGTTTTTAATCCTGACTCCTACTGAGTGTTCTCTACCAGATGGACAGTCAAGCATAAAAACATGTCTTCATATCATTCCTTCAAATTCTAAAACATACATATCTTACAAACTGTGCCTCTTGTTGCCTTGTCCCGCATAAATAAACATTCTTTTTTAATCGTCATCAAGCCATGAAATCTAATAACATCTAGCCGAAGGAATTCTCATTCCTTTTGCTTCTACAAACTATCAATTTTCTGTTTCAGGATCAAACAAAAAGACTTCATTAACCCTAGTTTAATTAATTCCACCAAAGAGTACAAATCTCTTAAGATAGTTGGAGTATAGTCAAGAATGCCCATTTCTTGATGTAGGATATTTGGAATTAGAAGGAGTTTAGAGTTTAGTTCAATTTAATGCTTACATTATTATTCAATTAAAAGTAATAAAGTTATATTCTTTTCATTTCACCATCTAATCATTTATCTCATTACTAAGCAGCTTCTCTTAGTTAGGCAATTATCTTATTTTAACACATGGGTCTAAATACGGTGCTATGTAGTATTTTGAGAATAGGTATAAATAGTGAGCCATAAGCATTCCAATCACTATATCTCCTGAGTAATGAGATCTCAGAGTTAGCATTGAACTCATCTATAGTAAAAGTACAGCTATCGAAAAGAAAAATCAGTTTTTTCTTTTTTCTTCTCAATGTTCTAAAGCGATTAGTGTTGCAATACCACAGTGTCCTGAGTACATAAAGTCATTAGATTTTGCATATGCTACTAATAGTGAAGGAAATCCTGGAAAAAATCATATGTATCCGGAAGGTCAATTAAGCAAAAAAAAGTTCTAAATAAGAGACTTACAAGAATGGTTGATCTTATAGAATAAAATAGAATAGCGGCTGCGCCAAGTCTTACGCTTGTAGCTTTCGTGACATAAATTAAAATCATTGAAACTGCTAAAATATCAATCCCTAGGCTTGAGCTAATAATCATAATAGCAGCTGATTCATTATTTTTCATGAAGTATTAATTTATTCCATCTGTAACTTAAAAAAAGTAGTCATAAACGCACTCTTCTTAAGAGACTGTCAGTTAACCTAATATGGTTTTAAAAATGAATGTTCCCAGCAAAGCAACAGCAACAAATGCAATTCTCACAGATAAAATAATTTTTTCAGTCATTTTTGAAAAAAGCTAGAAAATAATAATTGTTAATGCATTTAAACTAATTCACATATTTATTGCTTTTATACTTATTAAGTCACTATCTTGCTATATTTGGAAGATTAATTTTAGTGGCCTTCTTTCATATAAAATAATATTAACTGTTGTGCTCAGAGTCATGCTAAAGGTTATTTTTTTAATGTTAGTGAGTAATTTATTTAGGTGTCTTAAAGACAAAATCATGTAACAAGATCTTACTTGTAATTTTGAAAAAATATGCAGTAAAGCAATGATTCATAAGTCAAAACAAAACCCCTTTTATTTTCTAAAAATATCAGCTATAAAAAGTAAAATAACGAGTAAAAACAATAGGAAATCTAGAAAAATAAATAAGAAAAAAAGAGAAATTATTTATGACAAAAATCATACCAATTTTTTTAAAGTGCATAAAAAACTGATTTAAGTCTGGTATACAAAGGAAAATAGAATCTAGCATATTGAATTTTTAAATAGTACTTTTCTTATCATAATATACATTTATAATGTAAGCTACTAATTTAAAAAAGAAATAGACTTATTTATTTACTTATCTAATCTTATTTCGTATGACATTCAGATTTTCTGCTTATTTTGGTTAAGCCATTTTTGCTTGAAATTATATGCTTCATTATCACTTTTTCCTATTCCTCTCAATTGACTAAGTAAAAAGATAGCTTTATATAAGTAAGTTAAAATAAAAGATGATCAAGTTCATTACATCATATGAAGGGTAAATCTGAAGTTCCTCAGAAAACGATTAACAGGATTAAAATAATAAAATAGATTATGATTTAGTAAACTTTAGATATAGAATAGCTAAGAAAACTATCTAATAGTATTAGTGAGCTTATTTAAGTAGATTGTTGTTAATTATTCCTAACTATATTTTAAAATTTAATATTAGATGCTTTTAGGAGTAGTTTTAAACCTAATTTTATCAGCTTTTTTATTAGGCTTAATATACAAAATTCTGAACATTAAAAAAGGCCACTCAAAACGACCATATAATTTTAATTAACTTTGCCTGTTTTAGCTGTGATAAGTATTCTTTAAATAAATCTTCATTTTATAAATTCAAGCTCTTAAATAACTCTACTTCCTTCATAAAATACTAAAATAGCAATTTATATTTAAGAAGCTGATTATTTTAAACTATATTCTTTTAAAGAAAGCAAATTTATTATAAATAAATCATTAATATTATAAATATTCCTGCTTTGCTTTCAATAGTTATTGCATGGTGTAATAATTTTGCTTATAATGTCATTTTATTAAAAAACGTATATCAAATCTATAAATTTAAGCTGCTTATTGTTTATCCTTAGCAAACTAAAACTTTCTTATCTTTAAAGCAATGCTTTTATTATCTGCCCTTACTATTTAGTATGTTATTTTAAATAGTAAGTTTGCTTAATTTTTTAATAGTATGTAAGAAAGTTAAAATGTGAGCTATTAGCAATTAGAAGATAGCTATCTTTTTATTTCTAATTAACTAAATATAAGCTTACCTTATTTACTAGCAGTATTAGATCAAAATGATATGAATTGACTTTATCATTTAGTACTATTTTATTTAGATTTGTATTTAGATTAAAGAAAAACTAAGTAAGTATTAAAAACAATAATTATAGACTAGAAACCTAGAAATAATGGTTTCAATAGTGATATTAGAACTGGAAAGTATAAATCAATTTCAATCAGAAGATGCATTAAAATATTTAATTCAAGCTTTATTAGATTCTTCTGCATCTTGGTTTATTTTTTCCTTTGTGCTAATATTTTCAGAATCACTAGTCTTTGTCAGATAATTTTCAATAATAACATGGTGAAGCTCAACAATCTCTTTAGATTATTACAAAGAATTGCTATTTTCAAGTTCTATCTTCTCACTTCTAATAGAATCATTCTGCTCACTTTCAAATTTTTGTATTTATGCTTCTTTAGCGCTATTTTAGAATGATCTATCTTTTCTATTTTTAAACATTATTATAAAGATACCTAAACAACATATAATCGTCCCTAATGGAAAGCAGATTTTAGATTTATCGTTGAAAGTATCGAACTCCTTTAAAACGATCCCTCCTGTCAAAATATTATAAACAATCATACTTGATTAAACAATAGGAACCATTTACATTGCAGCGTAGTATTTCAAACCAGCATTTAGGAAAAATAGATGCAAAAACACGGAAATCAATGCTGAAACTGGTAAAAAAAATGCTGTAGGATGGTAATCGAAATTGTGCTAACCTTAGCATTAAGTTTTAATAAGCTCCACACTTGATTTAATGCATAATCCTGTTATTCCTGATTGAAAACCTGTAAAACTTCCAAAAGTAGCAAGAGGAATTTTACCTAAATATCGTTCATACAGCAGGCCTTTTGATATGATTTATCTTGAAAGAACGTATAGTGATATGTAAACTATATAGCCTCCTATTATGTAGAGCATTGCTTCTGGCTTTGAGAAAAGTAAGTCTATATCCTAAAATAAAAATCCTTACATTGAAATTTAGCTATTTTGTAGTTTTTGTACTGTAGAATTCTGAGAGAATGGCACCAAAGCACATTAAAGCAACTGCTAAAATATCTTATTTATCTAATGACTCTCCTAGTATTTTCCAAGCTAAAAGGATGTTATAAACCATTGTCAAAGCGGAAATAGGACTTAAAGTACTTTAATTAGCCATAGAGAAAGAAGCAACAGCCAGCAATGCAGACACAATTTTACTACAAAGCCCTATAATTCATGGTGCTCTAAGTACAACAATTTTAGGGTTTAATTTATCATTATGAGCTTTCTTCATTAGAACAATCCCCAATGCAGTTAGAAAAGTAGCAATGCACATTAAAAGAATCGCTGTAGTCCCTTATTGCATTCTTATAAATTCGTATATTTTTCAATTAATGAAATTAAAATAAGATACTTTGAATAAAGATACTAAGCTTAGGTAAACTTAAAATTATCTATCTAATTAAAACTAAATTGATAAGAAACTATTTTAAACCAATTATAAATAAAAGAAGGACCCTGAAAAGCTTAAGTAAGGAATAGTCTCACTAATGAAGCTAAGCTATATGGAAGTAATCTAAATATAGCATACTTTAGTTTATCTTACGCTTTATTAGCTTTTATTATTTTAGTTGGAAAGCAAGTTAAAAGATGTTTGATTAATAACTAATAAAGGTATAGGGTTAAACCATAAGAACTAGATTTTAGATAATACTTAAAATCTACCAGTTGAATAAATTAGAAAGCCTTTAAATAACTTAATAAGCCTTATAAAGCTTGAAGATAAACAGACTAAATAAATTAAATATAATAAGAATATTATTCTGCCTGCAGATCTTAAACTAATTCTTATAGTTCTAAAACTTATTAAGTTAACTGATTATAATAAATTACAAATGTAAATTTTTATACAGCAAAGCTTAGATCTGTCAGCAGTAAAATTATAGGATTATATGATTCTGTATTCAATCATTCTAACGTTAGAACCAGATAGAACCAATACTATAATTTTGATAGCAGGTTGTATTAATTAGATATTTATTATATAATATTCAAATTTAGCTCTTTTCACTTTTAGCGATTCTCTTTTATTATTATTCGCTAAGTTTTTCCTAGTATATTCTTCAAAAGTAGATATAAAGTAAAGTGTGTGATTACCTGTATTGTAGTAATGGTTTTTTGAAAATACTAAGCTTTGAAATACTTATTTCTTACTTTCTATTTATATATAAGCAGTAGTTCTAACTAACTTATAGTAATCTCATTTTATGTAAATAATAGAATTTAGCTGATTTTATAAGATTTACTACCTTATCATTTCAAAGTCTTATAAATTAAGTACTTTGTAATAATATTTAGTTCTGAACAACTTATATTTAGCTTTTATGCTTAATTGAGTAAAGAGTATTACTAGCTTGCTGAGTTAATTAAAGGGAGTATAGTGATATAGTGTAGATGTAATTAATCTTGTTAACTAATAGAAAGAAAATTATTTTAAGTTATCTTTATCATTTTCTTTTAGGAACCAAACTCAAAGTTCTTTCTTTAAGTTCCTATTTTATTAATTGTATCTATTCGTGTAGTTAATCCAATACATCGTGCTTTTCATAAAGTCTACGAAGTAAGTAAGGAACTAATTCTTAAGTTGGACCCCAAGGCATATACTTAAAATCAGGTAATCCTTTTTAGATAATTTAATGAGCTGCATAATCTCTCATTCCATATACTTAAGCAAAATAGACTCCTTTCTTCCAGTTTTCAATACCTAATTTAATTGTGTTTAAGTTATGCGAAGCTAGGAAAAAGGTACCTTTTGAATCGACATTTTCAATTATCTTTAGCATGCTTGAATTATAGCTATTGTTAGTTAATTCGTAGTTATCCCATATTGGTGATTCATAGTTATGTTCTCCTGCTAATCTTCTTTCCTCCTTCATATAAGCTCCTCTTACTAATTTAACTCCTAATTTTTCATTATTTTATTTAGCATCTTCTAAGTACTAAGAAAGCTATGAAGGCGTCTTCTTAAGATAAGCTTAAAATGTAGTAAGTAAAGTTCCTTTATCTTTGTTATATTTTTTTTGGATGGTTCTAGTAATCAACTTAATAGCAGGCTCCAAATAAGTTTATTCAGCATCTACTAAAACTTTAACATTTCTTTCGTTCCCTTCATAGGCTATTTATTCAACTAAATCAAATGATACCTTGACTTAGTTTCTATTCAACTCACTTAGATCTGAGTAATTTTTAATAGAGTATTTGTTTATTTCTTTAGTCAGCTCTTTTAAGTCCTAAGCTAGGAATAACCCTGTTAGCTTTATAGCAACAGCTGTTTCTGCGTTGACTTGATGTTAAAGCGTTTTTATAGTTTAGACTGTAATTCTTTGGTTTTTTTTCAAATCATCTAGTGATCTGCTATACTCTTCACAGTAATTTAAGCAGGGAAGTATTTTCTACTTCAGTAATTCATTGCAAGTATCGACTGCTTAAAATAAATCCTTTCCAGCTGAAAAAATACTACCAGCGGATTATTCGACTAAGTAATTAGTGAAGGTTTATTTGAAGTATTTATTACTAAAAACTAGCAGTTTGTCTACATTTCTAATAAAATAAGGCTTTGTGCATAATTTGTTTACTAAGAAGGCTTTAAGCAGTCATGAATTACTCTTATACTTCAGCATTTTTATTAATTTACTTTTAAATATTCCTCTAACTAGCTAAACTATCCCCTCTCACTTACTATACTTATTCAGACTCTTAATTTTAATAATATAGTATGCTCTTAGAATTATGACTCTAATTATAGGAGCTTATCAGTATAAATGTATCAATTCTACTATAATTTAGATTAGCAGTATCTAGCAACTTTCTAAAGAGCAAATCTATTATTATTTGCTATTTATACATCCATAAGGCTTTTATATCCTTATCTATTATTCCTATTTTTAGGCTTCTTTAGCATAATCTATTTATTCACTAAATCAATTTTTGCTTTTGATTAATTAGATACTATTTACTAAAGATAATTAAGCAGAATGTAGACAAAGGTAAGTTTAAAGCAAGTGGAGTAAAGGAAATAAAGCATATGAAGAATAGAAATAAGATAATTAATAGGATTGGTAAGGAAGTTAAATAACCTAGCAGAAGCACTTTATTGGTTTGCTTATGCTTATTATATTCTTCATTTTGCTTAGTGATTAATATCATTATCTTATATGTTCATTTAGTCAAGTATAAGTAGTTGGTCCATATAAAATGGGAGTAAGCTACTTAAAGTAAAATTTAAAAGTTAAAGTAATTAAAAAGGAAAGCTTAATGAATTGAATAAAGCGCAATATGTATTAAAAGATTACTTTACTATTATTTAACTTTTGTAGAAACTATCTTAATCTATAAAAGGTTTTGAGCTATATAAGCAAATATAATGCATTTATTTATTAAACCTTCAATAATAATTAGCTAATGAAAATTACTTTTTCTATTTTAGTTAGTTTAGTATTATAGTCTCATTTTTAAACTAAATTAGGTTATTTTTGATAATTACATAAATACTAGTTATTTAATAAAATGCTATCATCTATTATAATAATTGATCTTATTATCCGGAGAAAAGCTAGGCTCACAGTTCAAGAAGTTTCTAGATCTCAATCTTATTTTGGTTAGTTTCTTTTTAAAAGTAATACTTAATATTATCTTCATTCTTAAATACTAAATACAAGTTTAAAATCTTATCTAGCTTTCTAATTAAGTTCCTTTATAGATAAAATCATTCTATTTATTTCTTAGTTCTTAGTTTTATTAGCAAGCTTATTTTCCAAAGTTACTATAAAGCAATTAGTTATATCTTCAATTTCATAGCCGATTTCTCATGATTTATCTTTAGATTTATCAATGATTAGTATAATCATAATATACCTTAACTTTCATAAGGAAATATTATGCTCCTTTATTTTATTCTTTTATCAAGTTAAATAATCTATCTCTGAGAGATAATACAAAATATATTAATTGACAAGCTTACTACTTTGTAATATATGCATATAGTGTATCTTAATCCATCTTATATTTAAATTATTCTAATATCTTAATTAAATCTATTAAGCATGGTCTATTTATAGCTAATATACTCTATATGCAGTTCTATTTAATAGTCTGCTAATAATTACATTTGAGATGTAATTAGCAATACTAATATTATGCTTTGTTAATCCTTAGTTTTGGTCTTAGTTATATAAAGCTGCTATTAAATAATCGTTTATAAGCTTTCATTTGCTATTTAAATCAAGGAAACTCTTTTTTAACTTATTTTAGTCTCTTTTTATTAAGATTATCTGGCTAAGTTTTGCAATAATACTCTAAGTGGATTTCTATAAAAAGAGGGATTAATGAACTATATGAGAAACTACCTAGTATTAGCATATCTTAATTATAGAACTTTGTTGGCATTATTTTCTATTTAATAGTCACTAGATAACAATTTATAAATCCCTTTAGTTATAAATGCTAGCTTAGGAAAAGGCAAACTCTGTACATATTACTAACTATCCTAAAAATTAATTAACAATACGTTAATTCTTAATCTCATTAGTAAACATTAATTACTGATTTTCTGGATTTTTAAGATTAGATCTTTAGCGAAACTTCTAATGAATGATTAAATAGCCAAGCATATAACCTAGATGATACTAAGAGTAGAAGGATGTGAAGTAGTATAAATAGATATGGATGGGTTTATAGTTGTCTATACTCTAAATTTTAATTAATTTCTTTTATTTTTCAATCTAATAAATGTGAATAATAGCTCTAATACTTCTATTACAAACCTTTACTTTAGAATCTTTGAAGTATATTAGTGTAATCTAAACTGAATACTCTAACTAAACCTTTCTAAGAATGCTGAGGATGTAGCTACGTTCTTAACATGACTAAGAGATAGATTACTAGTATAATAAGATATAAAACTTGACTGATATTATTGATATTTTGCAAGGTATATTTGAATAGAAGGATTTGATAGGTATAATAGATGTTACTAACTAGTACTAGTTTTAATTCTAAATAGGTCTTCTTTGCTAGACTAATCATATTTTGCATTTCCTTGTGAATAGCTAGCATTATAGAGACTAAGTTATCTTTGACTATACTATTGATATATAGAACTCAATAAAAGCTGAATATTAAGCACTTAAGATACTTTTAGATTACTTTAGTTGAACTCATATAGGAATCTTCTAAGACTAATAGAGTTACTTTACTATCGAATAAATGGAAAGTGACTAAAATATAGTTATTAGATAAAAGTCAATAAAGTATTGGGATGAAATTGATACCTAAGTACTATCTCAAACAGAACTGCTTTTATTAAAAACATGTGGAGCTAATATATTTCTATATGAGAGTGAAAATATTCCTTTCCAGCAGTTCTAAGAATAATTAGCTTTGTTACAGTTAAATGAGATATAGTATCAATGAATCTTAGGTTAGTCTTCCTTCTATAACGTATATACATAGTTTCAATCAGGATTCAGCTAATTTTAAGATGGATTTATTTTGATTTCTGTTGGTGGGTTCTAGTCAGAGTTCCATATTCTACTATGATTTTTAAGAATGTACTTATAAAGTCTTAAAGAGATGCTAATGAGATAAAAAGATATCAATTCTATACACTCTATAAAAAGGAGATTAGAGTAAGAAATTTCTGGGTAGATAACTTTTAAAGTGTATAATACCTAGAGGAATGACTTAAAATAAGTAGGAACTATTTATATAAATAATAGTACAATAGAGTGAATAGCTCCTGTTTTATTCGCAGCAGCTTCTGATTTTCCTGTTCTGCAAGATACCTTAATGCTTAATATTTCCTACTGGAAATGTGATGAAACTTTGAATTCTGAAAATTAAAATTTGTTCATATAAAAGACAGTTAAAGGTATAGAGCTTGCTATTTAAGAAGTTAATATAAGAAATGATATCTTGAAGTATTATAAATTATAGCTAAATGCTTTTGAAAACATTCCCACTACTAGTTACAGTAGTTCGCTTAAAGGTTTACAATCTTTATAGAAATCGTTAGCTTTATTAGATCCTTGTGAATCTTAAGAAACTATAGATCTGCTAGTTGATTTATAGTTTAAAGGATCTAAAATTCCAGTAATTGGAATCACTTCCACTAACATAAGCTTGTCAAACTTCCACGATTTTCCAAATTTCATGAGGATAATTCCATCAGACAAGCATACAGCATTGGCAATAATCTAAATAGTTAGATAATTTAAATGAAGTAAGATAGGATTTCTATTCAGCTAGAACTCTAACGATCTGCTAGTTTAAGAAATAATCAAATTATGTTAATAGTACAATATTCAAATAATCAATCAGAAGCAAGCATGATCTATACCCAATGGAATTCAGGCCTTAAATATCACCCAATGATAACCTTAAATTAAGCTTTTTTATAAAAGCAAAGCAAAAGTAGCTATTTCTCTAATCGATCATTAAGAGTTAATAGATTACATTTTTCCTTTTCTTTATGATTTAGGCTGTAGGTCTGGAGAAATTACGTGATTCCTTTATGATTTTATATAAAATGATTATTAAGAATGGAAATAGTTAAGTTAGGCTTCATTTAAATCTAACGAAATTTATTAAGGAAGCTTATCTATAAAGTAAACATCCTGAAATGGAATGTACGGACAAGAAATATCCTAAAGATACTATGAAAGTTAAAAAGTATTACCATCTTGAAATGTAGCATATGGATTTGATTCATTGGTGTTTGTAGCAGTAGCTTTAGATTAAGCAATAAAGTAAGGGAAGGATTATTCTAAATTTGAAGTTTTAACAGAAGCAATGAGAAGTTTACATTTTTAAGGAATAACTTAAGAAATAAGTATTTAGTAAGGGAAAAATGATCCATCATCATAAGTATATGATATATTTAATGTTTAGTATGATAATGAAACTAATTTATGACAGAAAGTGAAAGTAGGCTATTTTAACTGTTTCTCTTCAGAAATGATATTTAAATAATAAATAATTTGGGGAGATTAAACTTCCATTATTCCAAATGATGAAATTGACTTGCCAAATTGCCCATTTAGATAAAACCAAATTAAGGATTACTCAACTGGACAAATAATTTAAGATGCTGTATTTTTTGTTTTGATGTTTATAAGCTGGATTTGTGCTATATATGGCTATAAAAAATGTAAAGAAAAATAAGTTTAAAAACTAAACGAATATAGAAACATGAATTTGCAGGATACTATTTTCATGCTGCTATTTTTTGTAGAGGAATTGTAATATCTGGCATTAGGACCTAAATATGACTTTATTGACTAAAATTTAAATGATTTCTTCTAGATTTTTATACTTAACATTTATAAAATTTATGGCTGAAGTGAAGATACATTCTGATCTGTTTTGATATTTTGCTCTTCATTGTGCATTTTATGAGCTATTTTACTTGCTTTATTGTTTCTAAGACTGGAATAAAAGTTTCCAAAGAGTAACTAAGTATACCAACTTACTAAACTAACTATTTACCTTCTTCCTATTTTAAGTTACATAAGCTTTGTTCCTGTAATAAATGTCCTAATGGATGTTTATGATTGCAATTAAGCATTTGATACTGATCTTAACAAAAAGTTATAGATGAGTGAGAGTTTTTTTGGCTTAGATTGTAACTAAACTTGTTGGTAAGATAAGCACTTAAATTATACGATATTGTCTTCTATCTGCCTTATTATTTTCATACCTTCTATTTCAATTTTCAGGATTTTCTTATAGTAAATTTGACTAGAATTAAACATAAAAATATCAGCAAGTTTAATAATGTTTAAAACCATATTTTAGATATTTTGAATAGTGCTAAGGAAGAGACTGATAGAAAGCAATGAAAAGGTATACACTTTTATATTCCTATTTTCATTTGCCTTTTATATGATACTTGCTTATAAAAGTTAACCTTATAACTACAAAAGAGTTTTTTGCCTGCAAATTACATTCTTTTTATGTGTGCTTTGAATCAGCATTCTTACTCTTTATAATACCTTTATTAGCTCTAATGGAAATGTCTGAATTGTTATAGTTCTACTGGGATGGCTTGCAATTTTCGCTTACGGAATTTTCTTTTATTTCACTAGATTTAAAGCCTTTCTAAAGCTAAAATACACAAAAGTTAGGCCTTTTTTTATGTTTATGGTATGAGGAAGTATTCATAAGAAAATACAAGAGATTATAGACAAATAACAGTCTTTTAAGTAGCAGAGCTAAAATGGAAGCTTCTAAGATAACAAAAAAGAAGTGTAGCCAGCTAAGGCAAAATAACTGTAAATTATTGATTAAATCTAAGAGCTATAATTCTCTTCCAGTGAGAATGAAGGTAATCATGTTGAGTATATGCGATCATAGTTCTTATGAAATTGCAATGAAATACTGTAGAAAAACTAGAAGGGAATTTATGAAAATAAGCAAATTCTTACCAAAATATAGTAGAATAAATCTATAGAAGAAAGGAGCTATTCCTTTAATTAAAAGGAGATACTCTCAGTAGCTGGTGATTCTACTACCTTTATTGAAGATATTGGGTATTCAGATAAGACTCTAGAAATTAGCTCTGATTAGTCTAAATAACAGCTGTAATTTTTTATTTTAGAGACTCTCAAAAGCAAAATATATTTAGTCTGAATGATGAAGAGGTTAGCGAAACTTAATTGATCATTAACTGTTTAATTACTTATATTTGAAAGGATTTTCTAATCAGTAATTACTTTAAGCAAAAGCAGTCTATACAACTACATACAATACATTTCTTCGTCTCAATAAATCATTAAAAGCAAAAATTTAAGATTTATTACCTTCTAAAATCGCTAAACTCTATTAATTAATTACAGGCTAAATAATTTAAACTATTAGATTAAAGGTAAATAACAATAATAAATAACTAGTTGAATATAGTAGCTACTAAATGCTTCGTAGTATAAGAATTAAGATAAGTTAAATATATAATAAGAGTAATTTAATTAATATGAAACAAGTAGAATATTTCATCTATTTACCTAAGAAAAATCTAATCATAGATACTTTATCAATCTAAATAAGCTTGCTAATTATACTTTCTTCATTTAAAGCAAAATGACTAAAAAGAGTTTTCTTCTGAGTGCTTAAAAGATCTAAGCTGTCTAAAATTAAGAATTTCCTTAATCTCATTATTTCATAATTTTTAAAAGGAATCGTTTAATTTAGAATTAAAGGAGAATTTTAAGGATAAAGCTTATTTTAAGATGAAATGCTTGACAAAATGAGAATAAACAAAATTAAGGAGATTAGCTTAGTATAAATACAATAAGAGTATGAATATTTAGTCCCTGCTATGATAAATCTCTTTTAAAGCTAAAATATCTAATATTTATTAATCATACTAATGACTAAAATACATAAACCTAGCAAAATGATTGGCTAACAAAGCTTATAATAAGAAAATAAAGACAATTTGTTAGAATATTCCTAATCAATGCTAGCTTAAAAGGATGAAGGAGTGAAATTCTAATAAAAGGAATATTTAAATATAAATAAAAAGTTTCTATAAAGTGATTGATATTTTAAGTTTTTTAGAAATGAGTAAAAAACCTAAAAAAATAAAAATTTGAGCTAAGAGAATTTATTACGCTATGTTTTTCCTGTTTATTGCTTTTACATGTATTTAGTTGATGCTATGAGATAATGGGTTTTATAAAAATATTCTGATTGTGGATCAAACAAGTTTCTTGCATATTAGAAACAATCCTTTAGCAAGTGTAATTGTACCCCAAGATTAAGTTTCGTTTTTAATGGTAGGACATGTAATTTGTTTGCTGGGCTTACCAGGAACAGGTAAAAGTATATACGGTAAAATGTAAGTTTATTCTAATAGCGCAATCATAATACAGGCTAGCTTAAGATTTAAACTACACTTACATTTCAATGAGTGAAGAACTTAGAACTTATTTTAGTCTCTTCAAAACTGAAGAGTAATAGAAACAGTAATAGGAGAAGATTAAAAATGGCTAAATCATATAAGATTTTTAAGTAATACTAGCATTGAAATATAAGCTGAATAAAAGTGATATGCATATGAAAAATATCCTACTCGATGGCTTCCCTAGAACCCTTTAGCAAGTAAGATTTTATATAAGGCAAACTGACTGGCTGTTAAGATAAAGAGCTGAGAGCTTTTATATTTGAATCTAGAATAAGAGGTTATAATTAAAAAGATATAAGGAAGAAGAGTTTGTCCAAACTGCAAAAAGGTTTATAACTTGAATGCGATTCATGAAAAAGATATAGATATGCCTGCTATGCTGCCTATAGTAAATAACATATGTGACTAAGTAATTTATTATTTATATAGTGCCAAGTTGAATTGATTTAAAGAGAAGACGACTAGAATTATGAGGTAATTAGAAATAGAATGAATTAAAGCTAGATTGATATAGACTTAATATATGATAGCTTTTAGCATAAGATAATATAGTTTAGACCTAATAAAGGAATTAACAGTTATCCAGATCTGCTTAAACTTTTCAAGTGAAACAGAGATATTTTAGATAAATTATACTAATAAATAAATGCATTCGCATACACTTCAATTATCTTCAAATCCTTAATTATTACAGTTAGATTATAAGCTATAAAATATAACTATAGCATTATATTTGGCTTTACTCATAGATAAATCATTCAATCATATTTATAATTTTCATTAATAGTCACTCCTTAAGTTAATATATCAAGTAAACGGATAAAATAATGTTATACTTATTCATTTTATTATCAAGAATTTTTCCTTTAAACCCCTAAAATTTAATTATTCCTAATTTAACATTACCAGCTTAGCCAGTTTTTTCTAGCTTGGTAAATTATTTAGTTTAACAATTAATCCTCTTTTATCAATGAGTTATGCTTAAGTACTCTTACTAATATTTTTCATCGTAAAATACTGATCCATGTTTAGACAACGCTAATTAATATACTGAAATTATATTAGATTGAGATCTTCATAAAAAGATACTTATGTACTGCTAAGTTATACTAAATCAAAAAATCTAGGCAAGCTTATAACTGCAAATCTCCAGTTAAAGAGAAATCTAGCTAGCTTCTACTCGAAAGAGTATATAATTTACCCTTTTGAGTAGAAGCTTATTAATAAATAGAAGATTTAATAAATTACTATTTTCTTAAATTAATACATTAATAATCGTTAATTACCATTGCAATCCCATATCAGGTCTTCATCTTATCATCGTCTTGGTTTTTTAATATGCTAACGTTTTCTTCTAACTCAGCCGAACTTTATTTGTCTTTTCTCTTATTAAAAAACTTCTTATGAAAACTACATCATCTTTTGGTTATTTCGATTTGTACCTAGCTCAGAAGATAAATTAATTTGTAATAATTAGATCATAAGTATTAAGTTGAGCTACTAGGAACGCATACTTTCATATGTCTTTTAAGAAATAAAAGAAGGAAGCTTTCGTAATGAATTATGCGTTTATAATTCTGTTGATATCTACTCAAATACATCATCCTATGTTTCTATAACTTTTATAAAGCCTCTCAAGCATTTCTCACAGCGTATGCTATACAACTCAATCTTCTTTACTTTCTCTAATACCTACCAAATTAATACTAGTCACTCCATCTAATTTGATTGGTTGTAGATTTTATTTTATTACCAATATTGAAAAACTTGTTTAAATATGAAATTTTAAAAGAAATCAACATTTCAACTTGCTTGATAATCCTCCTTCTAAGCTATTACAAGTTTTAGCTTATATCTAGACTATGGGTATTTATAAGCTATACTTTCAATTTTAAACATGCTAGAAGAGAGTTTTTCAGATATTTTTGCTGTTGTATTATAAGCTAAAAAGTTAGTTTAAGCATGTTAAATTAGAAATAAAAGGCTTTAAAGAAGTCAGAATTTAATAAAGTAGATAAAGGTATGATTTATTATGCCGTTTAAAGATCCTGAACTTTACTACTAAACTACTTAAAATGATTGACTATCTCTACATTATTATATGCTCATTTATTAGAGATGGATCATACAAAGATTCAATCTAGCACGAAACTAGAAAGAGGACTCATCTTACTATTTAACCTCACCTCGTTATAAAATGTCAATATTTCAATCTCCTAATTAACTTTTGAAAGGAACTGAGCTTTTATATCCAGATTTGAAGTAACTTCAATAAACGAGAAGATAATATTTTATAAAATAGCTTCAGTCACCTATAAGCAATAGTTGCAATTCACTAATTAAAAATCCCTAAAGTTATATCTCCTATGACAACAATAGTTCTAATTTAATATAAAGAGTTAATTATTATCTTAGTCTATAGTTATTAGTAGGTAAGCTATAAATATCTCTACTTTTTTCCTTCTTTAATTTCAGTTACATAATTGAGTCAAGTATCAATTTAGAATAGATGTTGTTTATTAAACTTATATTGTACTATAATACTTCAATCATTTAAGTGATTTTATTATATATCTGCTTGCTGAAAGTTAGTTCAAACTTACTAATTTTTTTATTTATTTAATCAAATAATTTTCTAAAATATCTTAATTAGCATTTTTTAGTATGTTGAAAAATAAGCTTGCTCAGTTTTGAATCCTTAGATATAATATTTCTGTTAGATTTACATAGTTAAGATTCTTAAGATATCTGAATTTTAAGTTCTAAAGCTGATTACGTTTAATTATCTTCCTCTATTTACCATTTAGACTATTACTTTACCTTCCTTAATTACTTATCTACAATAGCATTTTTCTAGAAATCCCTATCAATGATAAATCTAGTAATACATCTGTAGCTTTTACATCTATCAGTTTAAGTAAATCTATAATAGCTTATTTCTTTTTCTTTCTACTAAATATACCAAGTTTATCAAGAATGGAACGCATCATTTTTATGAAATACAGATATTGATATCTTAATCTAAGTATACTATACCAAACTGCCAATATTTCTTTATACAGACTCAACTAGTAAACTGAGAGATAGATATAAGTAAATAGTTAGGCCTTCAGAAATATTAGATATATGATACTTTATAAAATCATTTTATCAGAAGAAATTAAAAAAGCTCAAATAGTAGAAGTAGTTAGATTTTATTTTGCCAGTCAAGCAATTATTCTATATCTAAGTATCCTTTAATAACTACTAGAGCGAATTGAAAAGGTTAAATAGCTTAATTAAGTAAGGAAATATTTTATTACTCTATTAAAAGTTGCCCTCCTCTAGTAATTAATTGAACTAACAGACTAACTTTTAAGTTTAATTAAAAACTCTAATTGTGAAAGTCTTACAGTCGTGAAGCTTAAATGATATTAGTTACACTATAAAACTACTTTATTTAGTTAGGATAGTATTTAATATCCTTTTAACTGGTATCAGATATTATTAGATTGCTACTTTCTTTTTAGATTTACCTTTTAGCATCTTTAGTTTAACATTTTAATATAGAATACCTAAAATCCTGACTTTGTTTAAAATATATCCAGTGAAGTATGTTAATTTAGATAACCGAGATTAGATATGGAAATTTTTAACTAAAAAGAATAAAAAATTTATTAAATTTTCAGTCTTTTCTTACATATTTCCTCCATAAAAAATTAGTAATAACGCAGACCAAAATAACTAGAAGCCAGAATTTCACTTCAGAAAAAATTTGATTTTTTTTCGCTTCCGGCTTAGTCTAAACATACTCTTCCTTTAGCTTTTTTTAATTTTAGAATGCCTGAAGTTTACCTACGTTCATTGATTATTTTTTGGGTACTAAATTAGTTTTTTATTATAAATTAGAAGCTAATTCGACCTTTTAAGAACCAAACACTATAGGAGTCGCTTGAGAGGGTAGCTCAAGCGAATTTTCAGAATTAGCACCTCCAATTTTACTAGCTGACATTGGAATTAATTTAAGCTAATTTTATTGATCAGGCCGCACCATACTAGCTTGAGTATAAGGAGAGTTCATAGCATTAGAACCGTTATTAGAAGGCTATTCAAAGTAATTTTATATGCCTACTGGTTCTTCCATTAGACTTAACAAATTATAATTCCAAAATTAAAGCATTCATTAATTACTCTTACTTATATGTCTATTTTCTAACTACATCATGCATCTACTACTCTTCATTTCCTACTTCTACATACTTGATGCCAAAACTGCAAATTAATAGTAAAGAAATTAGCTAAACTCTATAACTGAGGAGTAGCTATAATAATAAATAAGAATTTGAAGAGTATAGGAAAGTTATGCTTTCTTATTTAAGAAAGAAGGCTTTCATGGGAATTTAAATAGAGGGATAATAATTTATTTAGAAATGGATTACTCTTTAATTAAATGCCCTACATGTGACAACTTTTACGATGAAAATCTCCATCTTCCTAAGATTTTAAACTGTGGCCATACGATATGCTATTCTTGTCTAGATGTACTAGACTAATATGACATATCTTCCTGCTGTGTTGATCAAGCTAATACTGTTGATAAAGACTCTCTTAATACCAATTTTTTAGTGCTAGAATATATCCAAAAGATGTAGTAGATGACTACTAATATGAGCTCTGATGATGAAACTGTTTAGCCTTAGTAGCAAAAAAAATTCACAACTTAATAAAAAAAAAATTATAATTAGGAGACTAAGTATGATAAGCGAAGCGAGTTAACCTAGTCACCTTAGCAGACCAGTACTACCTTTAAAAACCAAGGTAAAAATAAAAATGAACCTAAGCCTTTACAAACGGAAAGTATGAAATAAATAACCAAAAACGTTGTTGATTTATAAAAAGATCTGGAATCCGAAAAGTAAAATTACATAAACTCAATCGAAAAGCGAATTGTAGAGATCGAATAAATTCTACTCAATAAACGAGAAGAAAGCAGCGAATTATCCCTCGTTGTTTAAGAGAAAAATCAGCAAATTTAAATTCTAGAAAATCAAATTTAGCAACTTCAAGCAGAAGTAGAACAAAAAGCGGATAAAAGTAAAGAACTAAAGGTGATGCTTTAGGAAAAATAAAAAGAACTTGAAGAAATCAAAAAAGAGAACCAAGGCAATGATTAAAAAATAAGTAGTCTTGAGAATGAAAATGCAGAGCTAAAGCAACTGCATAACGAAATGAAGTAGTAAATCCAAAAACTAAATTAGGAATTGATCTCTAAAGATTCCAGCTCCTAAAGTCTAGAAATAAGATTAAAAAACTCTGAAAAAGATGCAAAAAAATGGCAAGAAAAATTGAATTTGTAGAAAGACCAGCAATGACTTGAATTGGAAAAGCATAAAAACATGATAGTGGAATAGGATTAATACATATCATAGTTAGAGTTGAAATAGATATAAATGTAAAATGAAATAGACCTTTTAGATTAGAAACTTAAAAACGAAGAAAAGGAAAGAAAATCAGAAGAAAATCTAAAAATCGCTTAAACTTTCGAAAGAGTTAAAGAATCTTAGAAACAAGAAATTGAAAGGCTATAAAGAGAAAACAAAGAGAAGAGTGAGCAAATAATAAACACTGATAGAATAATGAGAGGATTGATGCTATAGAAGGAATAAGCTTGTCAGAAGTTTGCTCATTGTGAACTTGAATTAAAGAAGCTTAAAGAAATGAATTTAGATCTTACTCAAAAATATCAAGAACTAAACTTAAAGGACTAAAATTCTCATAAATCCCCTTTGAAGGAAGAAATCTAATCATTAAAAAGATAACTTCAAGAGATTACGTAGGAAAATAAGTTCCTGAAGCAAGTAACCTAGTAGTATGAAGAAAATAATTAGAAGTAGCAGTAGTATATAACTAGACTTGAAAAAGAAATTGAAGTCTAGAGAAGACAAAACAAAGAAACTCAAGCCTCGGAGAACTTAGAAAGTTCTCTAATGAAATTGAATTGCGAAAATAAAGTTCTCAAAGATTAACTTTTATAAGCTGTTGAGAAATGTTAATGCAAATAGATAGATGAAGAGTTCTAGCTACTATTGTAGTATCTTTAAGAAGTCAAGCAAGTTGTTGCAAAATTATCGCCAAACTCTCTACCAACTGAGTTCTTGCAAGCTGTAAAATCTCAAAACGAAGGAGATTCAATCATTAGCAATATTCAGCTTGCTATATTGCATTTGAAGTAGATAATTTCCGTTTTGAAGGAAAAACAATTAGGAGAATTCGATTAGGGAAGCCAAAGAAGAGCTTAACTCTAGTAAGAGAAACCAAATTTACTAGGTTAAAATCCGTATGAGCAATCTGAAAATTAGCAAAAGTAGTTATAATAACTAAGAAATGAGTATTAACAATTAGAAAAAGAAACTTTCTAGTCTAGAAACATAAATGGCTTCATACAAAGGAAAAGAGCCTAAAGTCCAATATCCACGTTCAAGAAAGGAGATCTGAGAATCTAAGGTTACACAAATTAACCTAGTTTTGGAATTGGTCTTCAGCAGCTGGATTATAGTTCTGATTTCTCTGCTAAAATGAGAGAGTTCAATCGTTTAAAAGAAGAAATAAGAGAAAAAAGACAATTGTGATAAAGCCAATTTATTTAAATTATTTTTAAACTCTTATAATTATTTTCTCATTCATAATCTAATTTACTTTTATCCCTTTTCACTTGCTTCAACTTCTTGCTAAGTCTTTATTTCTCAATATTTTTAAATGTTTATCTCTAAAAATTTTATATCTGTCTAGACTTCTTCTGCTGATATTTTTAAGCTCAAATATACCAGTTGAATGTTTGAAGATTTAGTTCTATCTTTATGAAGATCTTCTATAATAATTATGCATATTAATATTTAGCCTCTCCTATCCGCAAAAATAATAGCATATTTACATTTCTACCTTTAAGCTTGATGATTGATTTAAATGATTAATAAGCTTTAATGAAATAAGGCTAATTATATAAAGAAACATTCTCTCTACTTATAAACTAATTTAACTAAGTTCTCACATTAACCTTTTAAAAATAAAACCTATTCTTTTCTCTTTTCCTAGTGAGTAACTTATACAGACGATTAAAAGTTACCTAGATTCTACGTAAACAGCTATTATATTATATAACAGAATGAAAGTATTTTTTACTTACTTCAAAACTAAAATTTTAGTAACTTTTAGTTTCTTACCTTCTAGAGCATATTTGCTATCAAATTAAACTTAATTACCCACTTCTCAAATATCTTGACATTTCTTACTTAAAATCCCATACACATCTATTTTAAAACTAAGCGCAAGCATTTATAGATACATAATAATATACGGAATATCACTTTACTATTGACTTAGCCCTTAAACCTAGCATAATTGCATATCTAGTTATAAGTTTCTGTTTGCTATTAATATATAATAATTACTATACATGCTATATGGCTTTAGTTAGGCTATTATCCTATTAAACAATAAGAAGTATTAAGGTAATAGTATCTCACTTTTTTATCCTTTTATTGCTTTAAAGATTCTCAAGAAACTTTTTTATTTTAGTTTTTCTCTCTACATCAAGCTTAAAAAAGGCTTTAATAATATATAGATATTGTTTCAAAGCTATAAGATATGGAAGTTAACTAAAGTGAGTGATTAAAACTCACATTATAAGGTTTTATGCTACTGAATAAAATAAGAGGCCCTAAAGTTAGAATAATGAAGTAGAATTAAGGATTAAATTTAATTTCAAAGCTGTTTTCTTAGATTTGCATTTAAGTGTTTCAAGTTATATATAAAGAGCAAGGAATGACTATTTAGAGAATAATACTGTAATTATATTTTAATAGATGTACTATGGTTCAAAATGATGCTAGTCTTGTATTCTCATTTCGCTATATAAGGATATTGCTTTTTCTTTAACCTTTCTATTAAAATTTATCAAATAGGCATATGACTATCTTATATCACTCAATAGAGAACCCATTAAACATTTCACTATTTATAGTGAAAATTGAAAATTTAAGTCTTTGAGCATACTAAACTAGGGTAACTTAATCAGCTAAACAGAACTAAGCATAAGCAATAAATGATAGTATCAGTATTTAGTGATTAGAAGTAAAAGTAGACAAATAATAGTCTCTACATACTTAGATTACCTATCACAATTGATATTTAAATTAGGCTTAACTTCATTATTGAATATATAAAGTAGTGCTTAGCACTTAAGATAAAATTAGGGAAAATAAGTGAGTATTAAAATAGAATTTATAGCGAGTTTATTGATTGAAAAGTTAATAACGCATTAAAAATGTCTTTACTTTGCTGCTGTTCAAAATAAAAGAAGAAGAAGAAAATGTTTGGGAAAATGGCCTCTGTGCCAACTTTTTCGGTGCTAATGAAAAAGTCTTAATGAAGGTTTACTACGCAGGAGTTTGATTCTCTAAGCTAAAAGTATTATAATATGTGTGGAGAGAAGTAAGAAGGTATTGATAAATAGTCTTTTCTAGATAGTATGGGCTTACTTGGACTGCCTTCAACAAAGGTATTAGGAGAGAGAATGTTTGATGCTATGGATACAACTGGTAAAGGAATCATTTTATTAAAGGAATATTTAGATTTCATGGAAATTCTTTTTCATGGTAGTTTAGAGTAGAAAGCAGAGTTCCAGTTTAAACTGATAGACAGACATAAATTGAAAAAAGTTTCGTATGCTGATTTTGAAGATTTCATGATATCATTAATATCAATGGGAGCTAATATATATGGAATGAAGTTAAATTTACAGGAAAAGAAAAAGGAAATAAAGTGCTTATTTAATAAAATAGATGCTAATAAGAATGGAATTATAGAACTGTAAGAGTTTAAGGATTATTGGAGCCAAAACCCATAATACACCAACTTTATGACTCTTTTGCAAAAAGGAATTCAAATTGACCAGTAGGATTCCTCATTTGAGGCAGTTGATAAGAATTTCACAGACTTTACGGAAGAGATTTAAAATCTAATTGACTTCTTAGAACAATAGATTCCTCAAATGAAATATCAGACTAGTAGAAGTAATTATACATAGAATCAAAAATAATACAGATTGAACTAATAAAGCTAAGCTTAATTAACAACTGACACTACTTATAGAATTAACAGTGATAGATAAATGCAATTGCAGGAAAACAACTTTTCTCTAACTTTCTGTTAGTAAATTAGATAATCTCCTAGTTAATTTCCAAATAGGGTAACAGGTGATATCGATAATCTAGAAATAGAAAGTTAATCCCATATCAATACTGCGAAGAAAGAAAGTAAGGTAGATTTGGATAGTATAAAGTTTACTATAAAGAAAAAAGATAAAAAAAGTAGCTTCTCTTTATAGTAAAATTAGTCGAATGAAGAAAAATAAGTATAGTAAGTATAGTAAGATGATTTAATTAAGATTGAAGAAGTATAGCCATAAAAAAAAACTTCCAATAATGAATCACAACTGAGAGATTTCTGACTTTAGTTTAACAACTAAAATTCGGTCTAAAGTGAGATAGCAAATAACCCTGCAGATTAATTAAATTTAGTAAAGAATAGACTTCAAAAATTAGAAGAGGCTGCAAGTAGCACAGCTAGGACAATATAAAATCATTAAACGAACTCATAAAATAGTTAAAAGCTTGAAGATTAAGAGAGGCAAAGAAAGATAGCTTAATTTAATGTTCCTAAGTAGTTACATAAAATTAAAACGTTTTAAAAACATATTTCGAAATAAAAAAAATCGCTTCATACGGCAGGAGAAATAGTTACATTTGGTGATGAAAACTGAAACAAAATGGTAAACATTATGCTAGGAATATAAAAAGCAGTACAAAGCGTGGAACATGAGCCTGAGTTTTAATTAACAAATTAGCATTATAAAATAAAGTGTAAACAGGATTTATTAACTAAATAGTTTGGAAGTTAGAAGGAATATCAGTCTAAGTTATCTACATTTCAAGATTATGCTCCAACAGTATTTAATAAGATAAGAAAGCTATATGGAATAGAATCGGAGTAATACATTCATAGCTTAGGATGTCAGAAGATAATAGTAAGTTTTTTTATTCAGAACTCATTGATAACTATTGACATATCATCACTCAATCAACTAGTATCTTCTGGTAAATCAGGTTCCTTACTCTTCTTTTCGGAAGATGGAAATTTTGTAATAAAAACAATTTCAAAGAACGAATTCACATTTTTCAGAAGCATACTTCAAAATTACTATCAGTACTTATCAAACAACACTAGTACATTAATTGCTAAAATATATGGCTGTCATAAGCTTATATTTAGAAGCTAGCATCAAAAGGATATAATTAGGTTTGTAGTCATGAACAACATTTTTAGTGGTATTTAAGTCCATCAAAGATTCGACTTAAAAGGTAGTACATATAAAAGATAAGCAAGCTTGGAGGGAAAATAAGACCCTACAATTGCTTTATAAGATCTAGACTTTTTAAATATGAAAATTTAAATTAACCTTGAAAATGATAATAAAGCTAGACTACTTGAACAAATCTAAAATGACTCTAAATTTTTCGAAGCTAACTAGATAATAGATTATTCACTCTTGCTTGGAATCCATTATGTTGAAAAACAACTGGAGGAAGGAGAAAACTCGCCAATTTTGCCTGAAAGGATAATACCAGTTGACGAAAACGGCTAATTTATGAATCCTAATGTTTTCAAATCAGCGGATAAAAAGTAATATTATATAATGGGAATAATCGATTTTCTGACACACTGGGGGTAATTTTTTATTTTTAGTACAAAAAAGAAATTAGAGAGCTTTTCTAAAAAATTAATAGCTGATAAAATGTCTATTTCATGTGTACCTCCTGATTTCTACGCTCGAAGATTTACTGGATTTATTCAGAAGATTATAATATGACACTTAGATTTAAATTCACAAATACTTCCTTTAATCACTTTATACTTGCTAATTTATCTTTCTAACTACTATACTCAAATAGATTATAATACCAAAATTAGCTATTTAATAAATATAATCTATTGCTTAAAAATTTATAAGATAGCCTAGTATAAAGCAGTTCAGGTTTTAATATTATACTACTATTTCAAATTCTATAGACTCTGATGATAAATTAAGAGGAATATAATTTCCATCGGTATCAAAAGACTTAAAAGCAGTAAATTTAACAATAAGAATCTCTGCTCTGACTCAGAAGATGACTGAATCTTAATTTATAGTATATTTAATAAGCAAAAAATTATACATGATGGATGGGTTTAGTTATTTAAGCTATGAAAATGAAATTTCTAATAAAGAAAGAGATTATCTTATTAGAAATTACTTTCATTACTAAATCACTATTTATAAGGAACTTTCAACACTTTTGAAGAAAACTACAAGATATTGCTCTATCTTAAATCTAAGCTTTTCATTCTCGTTCAGTTCTTAGTAACTTACAGTTTTTCTTCACTATAAATGCTTAATAATATTAGTAGGAGAAATATTGAAGAACTTGAAAGTTTCTTTCTCGTTTATCTTCTAATAACTTAAGATAATTAACCATATTTTTTAATATCTTCCAATAGTTTATTTATGGTTTAATAACTCCTTAATATGATAAGTTGGAATGACTTCTCTTCCATAGTAAAATAGATTAATATATATAGTCATAATTTGTATACTTACAACATGATAAAGCTCTGATTCATTAAAGTATCTACATATCTTCTTAATAGTATCTATCCTAGCCAGCTTGTTCATTATACTTTTACTCTATTTCCACCTTTGCTAGATATATCAACTATGAAATTGTTATTTAGCAAATTGAAAGAAATAAGAGTATCTTAACTTTATTATATATCTGCATACTTCTTGTTTAGTATCTTAGATAGGGATATCATATCTCATTTGCTAACTTACAGAACTATTATAATTAAGGTTGTTATAAGTTAAAAAATTGATGAAATAACTATCTTAACTGACTGGATTGAATTAATAAAAGCAGGGATATTGCTATAAAAGCTTACTAGATCAGTATTAAGATAAAACTAAGCATATATTTACCAAATTAAGGGTCATTGATACACTTACTAGCATAAGAGTTTGCTTATAAATAATTAAAGTCTTAAAGGTACTATTTTAGAAGCATCTAGATAGTTAAATGAAGAAAATAGAGACTAATCAGTGGTATTAGTTAGGTCTTAGTTTAATGAGAAGATCTAAATAAAAATAGCTTAAACAGCATAAAAATAAAATAAAAGAACTATTGAATAAAAATGTATTCTGATTTTACTTCTTAAGCATTTATACTAGAAAGTGAATGATGCTAAACTATAATGAATAAGCAAAACTTAAAGGAGGATTTCCTTTAGCAGTTTCCTATTAACAAAGATATCAGATAAAAATGTCTAGAGTTTATGCTCGAAGCAGTAAGTTTTTACTGAACTTAGTCAGAAGAATTAAAATTATCTTCAGACACAATTATCCGGTCATTTGTTCTTTTAGACCAGATGTTGAGTTTAAGATAGCTAGCTTAAGAAGCATTAGAAGTGTTAACTTTAGCATGCGTCCTAATTGCAGTAAAACTGGAAGAAGTCGAGATAATTGCAGTTAAGAGGCTTTTAAATTGGTTTTAAAGTCCTTGGGATAAAAATTTGTAGTCAATGGAATCATTTGTCTGCTTCTAGCTGAACTTTAGACTATATGGTCTGACTCCTTTAGATATTATTGAAGTAATAGCTCTTCAGATAAAAGATGCAAGCATCATTAATTCTAGTATAGACTTCGCTTTACATGCTTGACTTGGTAAATTTATAAGTTTAGATTATGATTTAAGAATACAAGGCGAAGTTATAGTAGCATTTGCTGCTATTGCATGCGTGAAGGGAGTTAAAATTCTCCCTTTATAGCAATTTTAAATCTCTTAAGTAAGTTCTAAACATAGGAGCAAGTAACAAAGGCAAGAGAGAGAATAATAACATCATTAGTTTCCGGTTTAGAAGGTTTAGAAAAAGAATAAATAATCCTGCAGCTAAACAAATCTTGAGCTTATTCTATATGGATTTGAGATTTTGGGAAGCTAATATAATCAAACTTCTTTATTTAAGCTTATTTATTTAAACTACTTGTCTCAGGCTACTTTTTAGCTCTATCGTTACTAACTAAAATCTTCTCATTCTTTGCTATTAATAATAATGTGTCTTTATCCTTAGAATCAGAGATATAGTATAAAGAGCTATAGTAGACTTAATTATTCTTTTTAAATAGATAGCCTCACTAATACTAGAGAACTAGAGGTTAATTATCAAAACTCTGTTTGCATAACTCTATAAGTTAGCAGATCTATGCATAATAGCTAGATATAAGAATGAAGTTAACCATTTATTATGTACCTTGCTATATGTATAAACTAGGTACATTATATTAAGCTTCTATCAAGAAAAGTGCTGAACTATTTTATGAAGGCAGCTCAATAATCTAAATTTATCTAGTTTGCTTACATTTAATAATCAAAGTCAAAAATAGATTTAATTAGAAGACAAACTAGCAAAATAAGTATAACTAGATATGAAACTTCAACTAACTAAAGATTTACTACCACATAATTAAACAAAATACACAGCTAGTAAGTTTAATTAAAGCACTTCTGATACGAAACAATTAGAATCAATTCTATAAGATAAAGATGTTAATCCTCTTTACATTTAAATTTATACTTTAAAAGCACAAACTATTAAGAGATAACTAATCTTTGCTAACATTTACTTATTTCATAACTATCTCCTCAAGATTTTTAGTTAGTTACTAGGAAAACTAATTTTGTTTAAAGAGTTATCAGTTTCATCCTCGGAATTATTTAAGCTTAGCCTAAATTATAAATTTTATACTTATACTAAATTATTGCTCAGATTCCCAAATATAGCCTTTTTCCACTTTAAAGCTATACATTTGAGAATGATATCTCTAGGTTATACAACATTATAGCCTTTTGGATATATAAACTTACAAAAATTGCAACGCTTAATGATTTACTTTGCTAAACCCTTAAGTATTAATAACTAGAACTAACTTAAACTTAAGTAATAATGAAAATTAATAGAGTGTAAGTTAGCTTATAATGATTTGTTCTCTAGGATATTAGAGGGGGAGTGTAAGGAAGATCCATTTTTCCATATCTATAAATATTTTAGCCTTTATTTCAATATTAATATACATAAATATGTAATGGCCATGTGGGGGAAGACCTGGATGTGATAACTGTAATAACTTGCTAAAGAAGTTAGAAGAACTGACTGGTTAAATTAAACATATTCAGAAGGAACGAAATGAGCTAATCTAGTTTGTTTAATATCAAAATTAGATTTTAGTGTAGATAGCTAGATAAGAAAGATTGTAGCAAGCAGGCTAGCAACATTTAAATATATCATGTCTCTAGTATCCTTAAACTACTAGAGAAAAGACACAGAATATACAAATGTAATTTACCCCTTTAAATTCTAACAAGAAGGTATTTTAAAAATCAGAGATTGATAGCTTGGTTTAGAAAGTACAAGTTTTAATGAATAATGCTGAGTAAAGAGAGATAAGGTATTTGAAGAAGCAGCTAAATGTGGAAAAGAAGAGTAATGAAGAGTTGGTTAAATAGATAAAAGTGTATGCTTCAAAGTAAAAAGAAAAGTAAATACGATAACTGGAGTTAAAAACTTTAAGTCTTCAATAAAAGCTTGAAAGTCTGCAAATTGAATTAATAGATATTAAAATATCTAATAAATAGTATCTAAAGCTGATAGAGTATATGAAGCAAGAGTATCTTCAATAATTATAGGGGATTATACCTAATAATGGATAAGTTTAAGATGTATACATTTTATAAAATGACTAGTAGAAATCAAAAATTGAACTGTAGGTTTAAAATATTGTTTAAAGTTAAAAAGAAAATTATGTTCTGAAAAGCCAAAAATAGTTTAATGAGTAGGAATAAAAGAATTAGAAAGATCGAAAAGAGATATCTGAACCTAATTAAAATGAACAAGTTAGTTAAAAGTTATACGATTAATAGGAAGATCAAGTCTAATAAAATTAAAGAATGAGTGAATTTGTAGGTTGTAATGGATAATGAATTCTTTATGTTTATTATTCTATACATTTTTCATTTTTATATAATATAATCATTAAAGCCTCTAACAATATTATACAAAAACTAGAAAAAAGAATATGCAAAATATCTAGTTAATTAATATACTCACATTCATAAAGCCAATACAAAAACAAAACGCTTTAGCATGGTATTACAATAATCTATTGAACTAGAGTTATAGATTTAAATATAAACTAGGTTATATTTATGACTATTAAAAAATATGATACTTCATATTGTTTGTTACTCATACTTTGAGCTTTAGAATAATAATTAAATAATTAAATGATTGCAAAAAAAATTAAGCTTGTAAAAAATAATTTTTTATCTCTTAGATACATGTAGTTTTAAGTAACTTTTTGGAATATGAGGATTATTATTCTCTTTTATAGTTTTTATAATAGCACTTTGAATAGTTCTAGATCCTTTAGTAGAATAATCTTTCTTTATCTATTTAATCTTTATATCTTTAAAATAATTCATGCTATTTAGCAATCAATAGAAGGTTTATATATTAGTAAGCTTTCAGTTACCTCTAGATTGGATATCTTTATTATATATAATCTTTGCATTTAAAAATATTTGAGTATCTTTAAAATAATCAGCTTGATTAATACTTTATCTAGTCTACTTATATGGTAAAATAATATTATTTAAGATCTTTTATTCTAAAACATTGATAACAATACCTATTTTTTCTAAATTAAGATTGCTTTTCTTTAGCTTAAGCTAAGTTTAGAGTATATTTGCAATCCTTATTCTATATTCCTTTCTCACATTAGCTCTTATAATTTCCTCTATTAGCCTTCTTCCTTTTTATATACTCCACTAATATATTTTTAATTCTGCAATAATCAAAGCTTCTAAAAGATAAAGTTATACTTTGGTGTTAAAATATGATTTTCAATTTTTAAGTTATATTCAATAGGCTGTAACAAGTAAAATAGGCTTATTAGATAAATAGAAATTATTACTTCATTAAGAGGCAAATTAAAGGCCAAAAAGAATCTTAATTATAGCTACTTTGAAGCTTGTAGTATTTTTGGTTAAGGCTTATATTTAAAAGTCATCAGGATGCAAGACTAATATAATTGTAAGATTAGGATATAGGGTAAGGAAATTAGCTATAGTAAGTGTATAAGAAATAAGCCAAACAAGTATAAATATAATCAAATCTAATTCTTAAATATAAAAGAAGGGACTTCTAGTCTTATTAATACAATCCCTTCTTATTAGCATTTCTCATAATGTAGGAGCATTCCTAAGTATATAGAAGCACTAAGGCATTACTAAAAGAAAAAAGAGGATAATTAGCAAGATAGATAAAACATATTGATATAAGGCTATAGAAAAGCTAATGAATAAAAGCAGTGATTTGTATAATAAATATTAATTTGGTGTAATAAATATTTGAATGGAAAATTCTAGTTTTGATAATACATAATTAGAGTTTCTAGAATTAAGTCCTGTGGCTAGTTTACGAGCTGATAATTTTGCAGTATAAAATAGGAATGTGAAGAGCTAAGAGTTTCCAAACGAAGCCTTAATTTACAAAAATAAGTTAGAGAAGTTAAAGACTGAATATGCTAATTCTTAGCTTTGATGAGATAATTAAAAGCAAATCTTTGAATAGAAGGAAAAATACTTATTAGCCTACTTAACAGAAAAGGAACAAGAAGTTTATAGATAAATTAGCTTCGAAACGAAAGTTTAAAGCACTGAATAAGATGTTAATTCCAGTTCTTATTCACTTCCTATAATTAACGAATGCAGCGAAAACTCGACTTCTCCTGATTAGAATCTTGAATAATAATTAGCTATAAACAGGCATAATCCTATTTTTAAATCAGAGTAAGCAAAATATACAAATAATTCTTTTGAAAATATCCTAAAAACTCACTAAAAACTGAAGCAGGACCAAAACTAGAGCATACAAAACAACAGTAGAATTATTAAGGAGCATTCCAAATAATAAAGCTGAACTTAATCTCCTTTGAACTATAAAGATTATGAAGATAACAGCTTCTAAAATGATTAACTACAAGAAGTAATAAATAAAGAGTATTCTATGTAAGAAAAATCTTTCAGCTGATGTGAATCCTTAAATGAAACTCAAAAGGACTAAGAAGCAAAAAATCATTTCTTAACAGAAGAAAATTCAGAATAGAAGACAATAGGAGAGTTTGGTAGTATGTCTGATGAAGAAAACTAAATTGAAGTTATTGACTTTCATCATGCACCTCCATCTCCTAATAAATTATGAGATCTAACAGCCTCTATAAACAACTTTAACAGGCTATTAAACTAATCTCATTGGAGCTAATGGAGTTCAACTATAACCGACTCCTTTACTAATTAAAATAACAGCAGGACATTTTTTTCTTCTACCTTAAGTTTTAACAATTCATAAAATTAAGGATTAGAAGGACTGAGAAGTTAAAGATCTAGTAATGCTAATGACAAAAATTAGTTTGAAAATGTGAAGAGAGTTGAAATCAGTTTGCTAGATATAGGCCAAAATCAAGTCAAGTAAAATGAAATATAGAGACAATGAAAGGAAATAAAGCCAAAGGATTTAATCGATAGTTTTCAGTCAGAAGATACAATTAAAGATAGTAATATGAATATGAACTTAAGTCAAGCTTTATTGACTGAAAGAAATGAAGAAATAAATGATCCAAAAATTTTTTGAACTCATGACTCAAGACTCGATAAAAAGAATTAGATTGCAATGTTTGAGGAATTCTTTATACTAGGTGTAGAAAAAAATAGAATCATAGAACAAGAGGAAGCTATTAAAAATTAAGGAAGCCTTTTAAAACCTTAGGTTTTATTTAAATGGCCAAATCTACCGGAGAATCAAGATTGGTAAGTTAATAAATTTTTATTATAGTCCAAGAAGAAGAATAGTGAGTGATTTCTGCTTTCCAAATGGATGTAGAATAAAACCTTTACTTGTCACAAAATCTTAAAGCGAGCTAAAAGAACTTCTATATGGTCAAGAACATTTCCTTAGAGATAGTCAACATTTTGTTTTCACTCTTTCAAATCAAAACGAAGTTACTAATCAATTACCATAAAATTACTATAGTTAAAAAATGTATTGCATTGCAATTAAGATGGATGATACAACAGTTCAGGATATAAAAACAGGACAATTTGATTTTTAAGGAGAGTAATGGATATATGAAAAAGTCATATGCATAATGTCTCGTTTTCCATTTATCGAGATGCATTTTGAAATTCTCCATAAAATAATGACGATGAACAGATGCTTTAAATTGTAATTACTGGCTGAGCATTAGAATCAATAGATAATAGCCTCAAACTCTGAGTCAATCACATAAAAAATTCTTATTTAATAAGAACAAGAAAAAATCACAAAAGCAGAGAAGTAAATTTTATATGATAATTTTAAAAAGCTTTTGAAGCTTTACTATGAAGCTACACCACCAACATTAGATAGCTTCATTCAACTAGATACTCCATTAGGCAAAATAAAGTACTAATTTTATGAAAATAGCGATGTTTATTTTTATTGCGGGCCTCTTTTTTCTGTTCTTACTCTCGAAAATTTCTTTTCTATTTTAATAGCTGTAATGCTTGAAAAATCGGTCGTTTTTATAAGTGAAAATGCAGGCTTGCTAAGTAGTGCAGTGTAAGTTTAATAATTATATAGATTGGGAATAGAAGCATTAATGAGACCTTTTTTATGACCACATGTAGTTATTTCAATTCTTCCTGAAAACTTAATAGATCTACTAGATGCTCCTATTCCTATCTTAATGGGTGTTTAGTAAAAATAGCATTACAAGTAATTCAAATCTATCTTATAAGTAAAGCTCGATGAGTCTGATCCTTAAAAGCAAATAAAAAATAAGAAGATATTGAAAGATGTAGAAGAGCCCAACGCGAATGACTTGAAGGGTAAAATTTCTAAGTACTATCCTTTCATCCATAAAAAAACAAGACAAGTATGTTTCTTACCTGATAAAGCTTAAAAAATAGCTATACAGGAAATTGTAAAGCTCATTTTAAACTACTAAAAGTCTTTATAAAGACAATTCGATAAACTTTTACAAACCAATTAAAGTAAAGAATGGGTAGATTTATTGAACCTTAAGCGTAAAATAGTAGATAACTTTACTAATAATAAAGACAAACTGTTTATGGAGAAGTTCGTTAGTACTTAGATATTTGTAAGCTATGTATCCTGTCTTTGATAAGTTGGACTATTAATTGATTATAAATGTTTAGTATTCAATTCTTTAGTTTCAAAAGCAATATTAATGAGCTTTATTAGCAAAGCATATATTATCTTCTTATTAATAATATATAATGGCTAATAGCCAGTGGGGTAAAAAAGTTCATTCTAATGTTATTGTATAGAAGCTCTTAGTAAAAATAACTTAAAGAGATAAAGGAATGATAGAGTATCTTTAATACATAAAGACTATATTTATAATCTATTATTTCAAAATACAACTACGTTCATATTAAATAGTACTAGACAAATAATTATGAATGATAGATGTAGAAATGGTACATTTTATTTTTATTTAAAAAGAGAAGTTAAGATCTTATAGCCAATTAATTATAAAAATGCTTATTTTGCTTATGTAAATATATAGAAGATTGGATTTAGGAAATTTAGCGAATAGTTGTGAAAATTAGAGTTAGCAAGATTCTCATTTCGTTTGTTTTAAACTAATTTAAAAGTTAAGTCGTGTGATTTATTTAGCTTATAAGGAAATATGAGGGAACTATTATGCTAGGATATAGTATTCGTTATAATTTAAATTAGACTATTTATTATAGTTCATTACAACTCTTTATCATTTAAATAAACTAATAATACTCTAACTTTAAGCAAAGCCATAAAAGTTACTAGCAAGATAATAGTTGGTACCAATTTTTCTAGCTTGATATATAAATTTTAGATCCAGCACTAATTTAATTTCTTGACGTAGTCTTCAAAACTACTTAAATATAAATTAATTTAAGTGTTTTAGTGAATTTAATCTTAATAGCATACTTTCTAATTAGTTTATCTTAAGAAATTAGTTTTTGGCTCATTTTCTCTAATAATAGAGAGAAGATTATCAAGCTAAAAGATAGTGAAATTTCTATCATTTGTAGCTTTATCTATAACTGAAGTTATAATGAATCCTCCTTTCTTCTTCCATAAGCATTATATTAGAAAGATTAATAAACTTAGCTGTTTTAAAAGCTAATAAGCCAAGTGATTTAGGTAATGGATATTAAAGATTTGAATCAATCCTTTAAGTTTGAACTAATGGGATAGTAGTTTATGAAGGTAGTTAATATACAGTCTGTTCTAGTAAATAGAGAACTATTCACTACTAGTATAATAATCAAAATATACTCACTGATAGGGTTGGTCTAATACTTTACTATTATCGCTCATTCATGCTGTTTACAGCCTAAATTTATAAATGATATAAGTGATTTAAACTGAAAATAAGTATTAGCAATAATTAAAGAGGATTTTGTGTATATTTAGATAAAGATTTGTAGCTTAAATGTATATAAAGTATTAAAATCTAAGGAGCTTTATGCTAACTACTCTATTAAATAAAACTAATTGCCTCTCTTCATCTCCATTTATACCAGGGAAAGTGTTATCAACTAACTAGCGTGTTTATTCCACTTGCTAGCTAAATTAACTTCTATAATTTAAGTCTAAGTCTATTTATAACAACCAGAGTAACAATTGTAAATTACAAGTTTCTCTCCAATTAGAAAAAGTAGTTGAGTAATATAAAATGAAGCTAGAGGTAAAGCTAGAATGAAGAAAGTAGTTTTGTAAGGGATAGAAGAATAGAGGATTAATAAAGTCTGAATTAATGAATTTTAAAATTTAAGAATAATGGGTAATTGTAATTGCTTCCGAGGAACTGAAGAAACACAACATCTCAAAAACGAAATTTCCTTTTCTGGTAGAGAAGGTAAAACTGTCATTACCAAAACCAAATTAACAACTTAACAAAACTCTTTTAGTGACAATATTCTTATTTAAGCCTGTGCAAAATCCTTTTTGTAAATGATAAAGCATCAGTAATAAAAATAGCAGGCTTATGATTAAATTAAGATAAATTAAGGACTAACTATTTAAGAATTGTAGGGACCTTTACCTGATTTTTCTAATAGTGCTACATAGTAAACTGAGGCTAAACTTGGACCCTTTAAATGAGAAGAATTAGAATGTGATAATGTTAAGGTAGAAGTAAAAAATCCTGTTGGCTTAGATAATTTTGCTGCTATTTATATAGGTGAATGGTCTGAAGAAGGATTACGACATGGAAAGGGTACATAAATTTGATCTGATGGAAGTAAATATGAAGGATATTGGAAATGCGACAAAGCAAATGGAAAAGGAAGATTAATCCATGGAGATGGTGATGTGTATGAAGGGTAGTGACTTGATGATAAAGCAGATGGACATGGAATTTACACTCACATGGATGGAGCCTAATATAAAGGATAATGAAAAGAAGATAAATAACATGGCTTTGGAGTTGAAACATGACCAGATGGAGCAAAATATGAAGGAAATTATGAATCGGGAAAAAAGCATGGAAAAGGAAAATTTCATTGGGCTGATGGAAGTATGTATGAAGGTGAATTTGATGATAATAACATACATGGATAAGGTACTTATTCATGGGCAGATGGTAGAAAATATGTAGGAGAATGAAAAAATAATAAAATGGATGGCAAAGGAGTTTTTACTTGGATGGATGGACGTTGTTATAGTGGAGATTATATAGATGATAAAAAACATGGATTTGGAATATTTAAATGACCAGATGGCAGATAGTACGAAGGAATGTGGCGAGATGGAAAATAGCATGGAAAAGGAGTGTACATTACAGCAAACAATGAAAGAAAAGAAGGAGAATGGAAAGAAGGCAGAAGAGTAAAATGGAATATAAAGGAAAATGATGATCATTCATGAATTAATATTATTTTAATATTTAATGTCCACTAATTCATTAAAAGATTCCTCCAATATCTCTACAATATACTTACTCTTATATCTGAATTATCAAGCTTTACTATTTCATAAAATGACACAACTATGTTGATTTAAAGTTAAATAGTTGTTTATCATCCTATTTTTAACACTTTAGATTCTTTTAATTTATATAATATAAAAGAAGCAATAAGATCTATAAAAAGTATTATAGAACATTATATATACATCTTTAAGCTATTTCTTATAGGATTAATATTTTGTTAGATTTAAGCCATTCATCTTATTTAGACGTAATTAAGTCATTACTTCCACTTCAAAATATTAATTTACTTTCTTGCTTAATTATATGATTTCTTTCAAAACTGCTCAAATCTTAATTTTAATAATATAAAAACTAATATTTTGTTCCTTAGTTTCTTTAAGGAGAGTAGATATGAGATATCTGCTATATATAATATAATTCCAAAGTAACTTTCAAAAAAGAATAGCTCTGATTATATAATCACTTTATCATACTGACTACTTTCTATTTCAGCAGTTTACTTATTGAAAGTTAGCAAGATCATCTATATTATGGACTTTAGTTTGTTAAATAAGTATTTTAATAGACTAGCAATACAAGATTAGTTTAGGACTTATCTAGTTAGTATGATGATATGTTATTTTATGAATCTATTCTCATTTTATTTCTCATAAGCCTCTTCTCTTCATTTGCCATCTTTTATTAGATATCCATTATTTTTTAAGGCTTTAGTTTTTGGATTACTTTAGCTACAATCTTTTAAATAAAAGGACTTAGATAAATTTTATAGCATTTACTTAAAATGAAAGAACAAGCTTTGAACACTAAATTCCAACTCCACAGAAACTGCCTCTAAGTCTCTTTAGAATAATCTATAAAAGGCTAAAATAGATATAATAAGCAAGCCTAGAATCACATCATAGAAAGGCAACTATCAGAAGTAGTTTTAACAATTAGCGTTATCCATATTTAAAGTATCAAATGAGTAATCAATTATTGAAATGTAAAAATATGCTAATTTATTTTAGAAAATAAGCTATAGAAAGAAAGTTTGGCAAATATTCTTATTACTATATTACTTATGAAAGATAATTCCAAATTTATCTCTAAATATGATTTTAAGAAAAGTGGGATTAGATATTATTAGCTAAATACTAAGTAAGAATCACTACCATATTACAAGAAATACACTCGCTATAAGGTATAAAATAGCTTTATTAAAGCAAGCTGGAAGTTTAATTTCTTAAATAGTAAAAGTAAGTTGTATAGTTGAAAGTAATTACTTTGTTTATATACATGCAGCTTAAATATAAAGTAAACTCAATTTGATAGGCATATTTATCAAAGTATTAGCTTTTAATCAATTTTTATTAGTTAAATAATAATGCAAAAACCTTAGAGCAAATTGAGAGTTTACAGCACGCACCCTGATTAAGAAATCCTATCTCCTTATGAAATCAGGATCAGCAATATCTAAAAATTTAAACCGAAGTAACTAACTTAATTCACTTTATACGAGCACGAGCAGTGGATATGAATTATTACCTTGATTGGCTTGTTAACTATTATCATTTTTTTGTGCATTTCAGTACTAGTTCCAGTTTGAATAGGCCATGCATTGATAACTGATAATTTGGAGGGAAGAGTTATTTAATATGGAGGCTTATTAAGAGCCAATGTTACAAGTATAGCTTATTATAACTTATATTATGAACTGAATTGCTAAGATAAAGATAACTGGTAGTGCAGTCTGGTGTATGATTTGTTTGTCACCAGTGCTGTTTTTATTTCGTTTGATATAATAAGCTTATTTATCATCGTAGCTTGAATAATGAAAGTTCTAGCCTTAATACTCAAAATTCCCTTATGGAATAATAAAAGATGGATCGCATATGTCTGACCTATTACTGTAGTGCTTATGCACATTTTTGGCATGCTTTTTTATATTTTTATGCTAGATCTTAAATACTAAACGGATGATTGTACAGACGCTGATAACTATAAGTAAATACTTCACGGCAACAGCAAAGATTATGGTCCTGTGTGTGCTGAAGAAGGCCCGAAAATTGCGTTGTTTAATACATTTATCATCTGCATACAAGCTGTAATCTTCTTGAGATTCTACTATATCTACCAAGAGGGTGCAGAATGATTTTAGTTTATTTTTATAATTTATAACCTCATTCTAAACCTTTCTTTCTACTAACTTAACCATTAAACTAAAATCCCATTCTATTATTTTAACCTTCAAAGTTTGCAGCAACCTAAATTTATATCAGTTGAATTGCAAAACTTTATTCTTTTCTCTCCAGATATTTTCAAATAATCTTTATCATTAGCATTTGATAAAATATTACTCAGATTTAAGCAAAACTTACAAATTAAAAGCAAACTGCTAATACAATATTTTATTATAAATTGCTTATTCATTATTAACTTAAAGTAGCATTCTATTTAGACTTTAAAGAGTAAAACAGTTGTAAGATTAACTTATAAAGTAGTTTATTTATTAAATATTTTTTAAGCTTATTATGTGAAGATATGACAGTAGGATGCTTCCTATCCTTTAGATTCAGCTACAGTTACACATAACTTGCTTATATTTCTTTCTTCTATAAGATTTTTCAATTCATTTATAAAATGCTCAACTAAATATTTTGCTAGACATTCTGCTGAACTTTAATCAATAGGCAATAAAATGCAATCTTAAGCTGGAAATTTAAATTCACTGTTGTCACATTTGCAAAAAATGCCTATACTTTTACTAGTTTCTTCCAAAATAATATGCTAGTTAAGCTTAGGAATTATCAACTTAGAGTTAAACTCCTTACACTTCTATCTCACTTTTTCCTTTATAATTCCAAAGTCAACTACATAAAAATCCTATCCTAATTGAGAAGTTTCCAGTTATACTCCTACTTAATAGTTATGACCATGTAGAGTTTCTCTCTCCTTCTCGTTTACAACGAAATGAGCACAATTGAACTTAAAATCCTATTTCTTTACATTAAGCTAATACATTTTATACCTTATTTATTCTTCACTTCTACACTAAACTAAGAATACCCTAATTTAAATTTTCTATTCGTATATTAATTCAAATCCTTATTTAGCTATGAACATACATTTCCCCTTTTAATTCAAAAGTATGCTTATTTATAGCCAATTGAAAGAGATAAGATAAGGTAATTATAAGTCTAAATAGCATACTAAAAGAGTTAAATAGCAAAGATAGTAAGAATTATTATTCATGTATCAAGCACTTAATCACATATATACTTAGCGTTAACACTCCAGTTATATAGCCTATATACTTAAGATGCTCTAAATAAGATATAAATTTTGATTGATAAAGAATAGGAAAATTATAATTAATTAACTAAAGCTTAAATATAATTACTCTAATATAGCATTTCTTATTCATATTAAGGATAACTTCATTTCTTAATAAAATACCATCTCTATAATATGCATATTACATTAGATAGTCGTATAGTAGCAAGTTTAAGTAACTGGTAATCATAAATACTTAATGTATGAAGATTATAGGAAGCAACTTTGTAAAATTAGTAAAGGATTAAAAAAGCTTGCTTATTAGCATAAAATCATTGATATGAAATATATGGCTAAAGGCAAGTGCATGTAAGCACCTAAAGGAAGAAGGATGGATTAATAATCTTAAATATGAATTAGATTTTAGAAATAATTAATTTTTAATTAAGTTAATTAATTTGCTCAAGTGAAACGAACCTTGTCCTATATGCCTAACTTTTCACAAACCTTCGAAATGCCTCTTTCGAAACGTTCCGGTCCTGTAATATAAATTCTATCAAAGTTAGCTATTTCAGGCTCAAATTTAGTAACAAAATCAGAAGTAAATCTTTTATTGTTTGCTCTCTCCAACTAAGTCTTACTTGCACTGAAGTAAAGTGCAAGCTTGAAATCCCTTGGATATTTTCTTGCTGTTTCTTACATTAGTTTTAAACCTATGCATTCTTCCTCGCTAGGACATGCAGCAAACAATGTTAGCTTGATATTATAAGTCAACTACTTATAATTTTACCCCAATATGTAGAAAACTAAATCAGTGTATTCATCAATACCAGTACCTGCACAAAATACTACGATTTTAGGCTTTTATCTTAAGAAGTGATCTGTAAACTATAATCCGCATCCAATCGGTCCAATTATTCTCAAAGATTTATTTACCTGAACCTTATCTAGATAGTTGCTAACAAGTCCATCGTTGCGGTAAGCTTTAATATAAAAGTCCAAAAATTCATAAGGATTTTTATTTTCTCCTTTGATTTGCTTAGCATAAGTTTCATTAAGCCACTTTTGATTTGTGCAATATAGGTCTTTCCAGTGAACTCCTAGAATTTCTCCTGCTAACATGCAATTCTAAGGAGTTAAAGCTCTAACTACAGTATAGTATCTGTCAGTTCCAGTGAATGTACTTGTGAATCTTTCATTGTCTCCTATTTCTTTATGCAATTCTTCGTAATCAAAGAGTATTTTAAAATGCTTTCCAACATCAAAGAGCCAATCAGCTTCTGACTTTTCAAATTCATTTACCATTGAGAGATTTGGACACTATAACGTTAGTTTAAACACAGATTCTCCTAAATCAGCTCGTCCAATAGTATTCCAAACATAATTTTTTGTAAAATCTTGGATCAAAAGGCCTTGCTCCATATTATTTTCTTTCTCAGCCTATCCATGTGCTTGCAAAAGAGAAGATTATACATCTAATTTCGCTACTGCAAGTTGAGCTGCAATTTCGTAAGCTTTTACTGAATGCTACCATCTTTCAAATCCTCCCTCTTCTATTTCAGCTTCTGAACCATTAAGATAGCCTCCAATTTCTCTCTTATTACATTTCTCTAATACTTATCTTCCTCCAGGATGTGATCCCTACATATATTCAGTAATATCAAGGACTAAATCATCCAAAAGTACTAGGAACCTTTTACTATCTAAAAACTCATTCATAGTCATTTTATTAAGTCTACTATTAGTTTACTAGGTAACTACTTCATGTCCTTATTTTTTGTTCAAAGCGCGAGTTAAGAACATAATTCCAGAGCTATTTTTGATTAACTCTAGTAAGAGGCAGGAGACTATGATTGCTCCGATTAATCCATAAGAAACATGTGTATAAATACTTGATTCTTCCTACCACATAATTGACCCTGTGGTGAATTATACGAAAGATAAACATAAAGCTGAATATCCTGCCATTTTGTGAATTAGAGCTGCTTCTACTACACTACCTCTTCCTTCTGAATTTTGGTTTCCGTATCTTGCAATATATCCTGCTGTAATACTTATAATTAAAAAGCCAAAAGTTGTTATTCCTATCAGCTTATGGAATATTTCATAGTTTCCGACAGTACCTGTCAAGAACACTTAGGTAGCAAACATTAGTTCTAAAGATTCGGCCAGAGTAAGAACAGCAATAATCCAAAATCCGATCTAATGAATCCAGAACCAAACTGATATCTTATGCTTAAAATGTCTGACCAATAAGATAAGCAAAGGTGCCAAGAGTCCCCAGCAGGCAAATAGAATCCAAGTATGATACGTGTAGATTGGTACTGTTGCCTTACTAATATTCTATTTAAAGACGTCTCCTTTAAATACGCTTAAAAGCTAGAAGGTTATAATCCAGAATTTATGGTATAGTTTTACTTCTTTGGTATTTAGATTCCACATAAACATCACATCTACAGTAGAATCGTTTTAAAAGACAAAGTCCAAATGATCGGATGTATTCAATTTTCTAGTCCAAGTGTAAGTCTTCCAATTAATAAATTTGATTTTACTCCATATGTTAGGATTGGGAACCTCTTAAATTGAGAACTTAGAATCCAAAATATCATTCTATCCTCCCTATTCAGTATCAGGAATTGGAAGTGGAGCTAGTTATCCATAGAAGTTATTGGTATATGAATCCAAAATATCAAAGGTATGTGAGTCGTTTGTAACTTCACTAAAGAGGAAATAGGTATCTCCTTGCCATTTTCCAAAGGTAAGGCCAATCCATCCAATATAGGTAGTTTGAACTTGAAGAACAATATTTTCACCTTGTACTTTATACGAAAAAATGAAATCATTGTTCACATGAACGAAATTATCTAGAGTATCATCCCAAACAGAGTAATTATTTCCTTGGACTGCAACTAATAAAAGGGTTACTAACAAAAACATTATAATGGCTGACTTTTAAAATCCTTTAAACTTATAATATTAAACTCATTAAAACGAGCAGTCATGACATATTAGTGCCTTTGTTGAAAAATGATTAAACTCTTTTTAAACGAACTTTGCTATTTAACTGTCTTTAAAGTGATCTTAAATTGAAAGTTCCCTCAATTGTCTAAATAATGAACTCAAATCACATGTAAGCAAAAGTAATTGTTTTATAAGTAAAAATATAGTATAAGTAATCATACATAGCTATAGGACTACTAGGCTGCTGTAAAATATTACTAAGGAATTAAAAGCAATACCTTATTACTTTTCCTAGCTTATCAATCCCTTTATTTACCACACTAAATAAGGTAGATATCATATTAAGCATCAATTGTAATTAAAGCTCTTTACTTAAGCCATAAGTTACAACTGTTGAAGCTTTATTAAAGTTAGCTATAGAACTTTATTATATTTGTAATTCAAAAGGAATGCAAATTGCTAGGCTTTAGTGGCTATTTAATTAGGAGCTTCTTTATAAACAAGATATCTTTAAAGTCAAAGGCAATCTGTTCTTAAGTTAAATAGCTAAGAGTTATAAATAGCTCTAAGTAAGGTAAAGGTGATATTATATTGAATTAAACTATATACATTGAAATATTTTCTGAAGTAGAAGAATAAAAGAAAAGGTTATGTAAGATACAAATAGAGGTACTATTTTCCAATATAAAAAAGGTAGCTTATCTATATTAGTTGATCTATCTTAAATAATTAATACTAAAAATGTCAGAAGAGGATATGTAAAATTCTAATGAATGGAATGAAGAAGAATTTGAAGAATCTGATTAAGATTAGTATTAAGAGAGTCCTGTTACTAATATTGTAACCAGTTCAAGCAAGACTAAAACACTTAAGAGGGAAGAAGTGGAAAAATTAATGAAATAAATGGTCTAAAAAGTATAAGAAGTGTTGTATATTGAGTAAGATGAGGTGTTTTTATTACTTTAGTATTACAACTGGAGTGATTAAAGGCTTTTAGATAATTATTACTTATAAACTGACTAAATAAGAATAGAAGCTGGAGTCATTCCTACTACTGTTTCTAAGAAGAAGGAAAGAGTTAAACTAATTATAAATGTAGAACATAAGTAGATCTGTCCAATTTGCTATTCTAATTAGTGTACTGAATGCCTTAACTGTAATCACTTATTCTGTAAAGAATGCTGAACTTAATATTTGATATCTTAAGTAAAAAAAGGTCCATAATGTGTTAGATCATATTGTCCAACTTGACAGTGCACTGTTTATGTTCCTGATACGATGTGAAATTCTTATTTGATAGACCATTAAGAATACTTGGAAAAGTATAATTAATTTAGAATTCAATCATTTATAAGCTTCAATAAAGCTATGCGACCTTGTCCTGCACCTGGGTGTGAAATCACTAGTATAAATCCTGATCTTAATGCAAAGGAAATAGATTGCTCTTGTGGGTTAGTGTATTGCTTCTAATGCTTACAAGAATCCCATAGACCTACAAGTTGCTAAACGATAGCAATATGAAATTAGAAAAACAGCATTGAAAGTGAAAATATACTATGAATCGCTGCTAATACAAAAGTATGTCCAAAATGTAGAAAACCAATTGAAAAAAATTAGGGCTGCAATCACATGACTTGTTAAAAAGCTGCAAACGGATGTGGGCATGAATTTTGCTGACTTTGCTTAGGAGATTGGACTGAACATGGATCTAAAACAGGAGGTTATTATTAGTGCAATAAATTTGAATAATAGGAAAAAGAAAAGGTTAAAAGCCAAGTAAAATATGAAGGGCAGAATTAAAATACAAAGAGTGAAATGGAGAGATATTTGTGATACTATGAAAGATATAATAACCATAATAAAGCTCAAAATTGTGCAACTAAATAATTAACGGAAATTGATTAAAAGATACAAAATCTTCATGACTTAAAGAATTTTCCAATTGACGAAGTAGAGTTTTTAAAGGAGGCTTAAAAATAAGTAATTACTTGCCGTAGAGTGTTAAAGTCTACATATGCTTATGGATTCTATTTGCAGAATGAAAAAGAAAAGAATATGTTTGAATTTACTTAAGCAATGCTAGAAGAATATACTGATGCATTACATGAGTTACTCGAAAAAGATTTTAGTGTATTTTTAAATGTCAATGATCCTGACAAAAAACCATTTTATCATTATAAATCAGAGTTAACAAATTACTATACAGTCACCAAAGTGGTAAGTTTTTCTATATGTAGTATTTCAAAAAAATGGTAGAAGGAATAGAAGATGGCCTTACTGAATAGTGACATAATAATTTTAAAACAATTGAATATTAAATATTAAGGTTTATCATTCAGCCATTCTAATATCGTTAAGATATTTACATTTTATAGTTTGAATAGGCAATAGAAGCTAAAAGTATAAAGATGTTAGAAATCTATATGATCAATAGCAAATACCCAGTTCTCTGTAATTCCAAAACTTTCTATATATTAAAGACTGCATCAGATAATCTTTCAGTTCAATTCAATGATGAGATAAACATTATTTTTTATGCTTTACTATTTATGTATCTATGAAAAATGCTTTTATATGGTTAAATACACTAAGATTATAACTGCTGCTATATAAATAAATCAATAGACTACTCTTATTGTATATTCCTTACTGTCTGACTTGATATATTCTTAATAATATCTCTATTAGCTAGTTTGTAGAAACTACTTATAGTTTGAAGGTTAGAGTTTTACTTCATTACTTGCAATATTTATTTAATAGTTAACTGTTGACTTATAAAAATAAATGTCTCAAGAAGGTTAGTAAATCGTTCAAATGCCAGAATCTTTTGATGCTTCTTCACCTAAGTAAGAATCACTTCATAGTGAATCACCTAAAGTTATTTCGAAGAATTAAGACCAAGAACAAACACAAACTCCTCCTGGAAAGTAAATTCTGACAACATCATCGGATAGTCCATAAGATTTTCTTGCTAACTAACCTTAAACTCAAAACACAGAAAGGCCACTTTAAAGACGCTTGACATTATAATTAAAGTTAAACTAGCACAACGATGAACTATTAGACTTGCTAGAAGATGAGTTAGTAGTATTATAAACGATAAAATAAAAGCTAGACAAAAGTATAGAAAAGGAGGATAAAATTAAGTATGATATTTATCTAGCGGAGTACTGCAGCATCATTCAAAGATCAACTCAAAGTTTGAGAATTTTAACCTAGAGAAAGATAAACATTTAAGATATCCAATAGCTGAATAACCAGTAAACTGAAAGACTAAATAATTTTTGCAAGTAGTTTAATAAAGATTTTAAAGAATACTATTAAACTTGGTCATAACAGATGAAGAATGACTTTAATAGCTTTATGGAAGAAAATTCTCCTAGACGCTATGAAAAATTCCAACTGAGCGAAGAGATTAACCAAATTGAAAATTATAGTATCAAGGTTTTGCGTAGTTACAATGAACCTGATCAAAATAGTGTTATTAACGAAGAACAAAACAATCAATAAGATCCAGAAACAACTCAAAGCAATAAGGAAAAGGAATAGTCTTATTAGTAGTAAATACCGTCAAGTTAAATGGATTTTTAAAAAAGGCCTGTTTAGCGAAAAAAAATTGAAGAGCAAAACGATCTGAAAGAGGTAAAGAAGTGCCAATGCTTATTATTTTAACACTTATCCTTAACTTTAGTCTCCTTATTTTAGCTAGTTTAAGTTTTACAATTTAATTAGTTATTAAAACTGATCTTAAAAGGCTTTTCACGAGAGTTTTATTTAAAAACTTAATTTCTACTCTGAATTTACTTAATTTAGCTAAATACTTTATGTTCATATATATTATCTCCATTATTGTAGTTATCCAGAAGTTCTAATAGCCAAACTTTAACTAGACTATTAAATGGTTTTTTATGGAAATTTTAATTTAAAATATTGCAATTTTTCTTAATAAGTATTAGGAAAGCGATTGACTCAAGTCCAATGGTAAACGCTAAAGTATCTAACCAAATTTCAAGTGGTAATTAAATTAATCATCTTTCTTTTAAAGCCTTACCAATTATTCAGGTAGGTAACAATAATATTGATCATTTAGTTACTAAGAAGGAAGTTTTCTTCCTAAAGTAACTTGAAATTCATCTAAATTTAGGCTTATAAGGATTTATTTATTTTCTATGGATTTATTAATACTTTAACTTATAAGTGTTAATTACCCTTTGATTTGTACATTGATAATTATTACTAAATAAGAATCTTAAAAGCAAAAATAATATATAAATTGGTATAATCTCATTATCATTAAGTTTAAGATAAATCTGCTTATAATCAATTTTGAGACATTACTTAAGGACAATTTTGATAATTAAGACTTAGCAACATAATTTATACTATGGCTACGATGTTAAGATTCTGCTATCATTGCATTTTTCTTTAAGAAGCTTAATGCTTTAGCACTGATATTTTAAGTATTTAGATGCATATAGTTTTACTAGTTATTGATATAGTTCAATATCATTATCCCTATATTTAGTAATTGACTCTTCATTTAAAAAGCTATTGTTCTATTTTATTTATTTAATATTGAATGCTTAGTTGAGTAAGGATGCATAATTGAGAAAATATATAAAACTAAATCAGAAATTTGAATAAATTTTTAAAGATAAAAGCAAAGAATCACTTGGCTGTCATCACTCTCACAAACTCTTCGTAATTTAAGCATCCATCTCCATCTAAATCTGCTTCTCTTATCATTTCTTCTACTTCTGTCATTGTTAAATTATCTCCCAAAGTATTTAGAACATGCTTTAACTCTTTTGCTGATATTAGTCCATTATTGTCTCTGTCAAACACTTTAAACTCTTCTTTTAGTTCTTCTTCCTAGTCGCATTCTTTAATTTTCTTTCCCATTAAGCTCAAAAATTCTTGGAAGTCAATATTTCCATTACCATCAGCATCTACTTCATTAATCATATCTTCAAGTTCTTTTTCTGAAATGTTCAATCCTAAAGGATGCATTACAGTACCTAACTTTTTGGTAGTGATAGTTCCATCTCCATCCTTATCAAACAAATTGAAAGCTTCTTTGAATTATTCTATCTACTGTTCTGTTAATTAATCTGCCATAAATTATTTTACAAGCCCTCTATAAATTAATTCAAATCTAGCCCTTTTAAGTAAATTTCAACTACTTAATTAAGAAATTTAAGTGTTCCTAGTAGATGCAAATACTATATAAAAGCTGAGTAAAAGAGTAAAAGCTATAACTTCTCCTTTAATTTAGCGCTTTAGATATATAAGCTAAATGAATCCTATATAGTAAGGTATTTGCTATAGTTATATAATTGAAGTATAGAAGCACTCAAGTGATCTTTACTTAATTCCTGTTTCCTATTTCAATTCTCTTTTGGTGCTTTAAGAATGTGATCATCATTCTAAGTACTTTAATTCACTTTTTATCTTCTACTACTATGTCTACCCTTAAAAATTAGTAATACCTTAAGTCTTTTTAGTTAAAATCAAAATCTCATAAATAAGACAGTCAAATATAAATACTAGCTAGCTAATTAATCTTATGTATTTTTGACTAGCTCCAAAGCAAACTAGAATGGTAGATAGCTATAATATAAGAATATTAAGAAAGAAGCTTATCAGAGGTATTAGCTAGAAACAGGATAGTAACATTTAGCGCTATTAATTCTTCTTTTTCTAGCTTCAAACTTATATATAAGCTTTGCTATTTTTAAGGTTAATCGGTTATTCATCGAAACCTAGAAATGCGAAACCCTAGATCTTTGATTCAACTGTTTATATTATAAATGCTGAATGGATAATGCTAGCTTTTAATTAGATACTAGTATTGGTAGCTATAGTAGAGACGATAAACCTTACATTTAATCTTACTTAAGAAAAATCTATTTGGCAGTAGTTAAAAATCCTATTGAAAGGCTAAATAATCATGAAGCAAATTAAATAATCAGCAGGATTTAAAAAGGATAAAGATGGACCAAGACTGTCTATTAGACAAGTCTCAATTATAAATACATTCAATGCTTAAAAAAGATCTAAGGAAAATTCTAAAATAGGTAAGAAGATAGATTTTCCCTTATAAGATAAGTACCTTTAATACACCTTCTAGCTTATTATATATTAATACAAAAGGGATAATTATATCCGTTAGAAATGCTAAATAACTATCAAAAATAGAATAAGTAAAGAGATACTCAAGTAGGTTTAACCAGTTAACATAAGTAAATTTCATAGAACAAGTTAGGAAAGATTTCTAACGGTAGAATTAGTTTGAAGATGATAGTTTTGAATAAATTTAGCAAGTATTAAATAGAAGGAAAATAGAAATTAAAAGAATTAATTAATTTAAATAAAATCATGGACAAATACACTCGAAGGAGATAGCTGGAATAAGACTAAATATTGGATAATGAAATAAGGTTATCTAAGATTTCGTCTATTAGCAGAAATGTTGAAATTGCTTATGATAAATTTAAAAATCATTAGTCCATATGTTTGAGAGCTGCTGGTCAAGCTATTCCAAAGGCTGTTTAACTTGCAGAGGTTCTTAGAAGGAGAATCAAAGGACTTCATCAAAATACCAGTATTTAGAAGGTTGAAATTGAAGATGTTTATGATCCTCTTGAAGAGGGACTAGATTAAGTAAAAATTTAGAAGAAGTTATCTATTCTATTGATAGAACTCAGCAAAAACTAACTTGATCCTTAACTACCTGGCTATTAGGCTCCACTTCCAGATGAATAAGTTTAAGAACTTACTGAGTAGTAAATAAAAGAACGCCAATTTAGACCTTATAGAGGAGGATAAGGATAATACTTCTAGAGAAAAAATGAAGAGGGATATAATGAAAGTCAAGAAGGAAGATTTTAAAGAAGAGGCTTTAGAGGAGGAAGGGGAAGAGGAAGAGGAAGATTCTAGGGAGGAGAAGGGGGAAGAGGGAGAGGAAGAGGAAGATTCTAGAGAGGAAATTTCTAAGGACAAAGAGGATATGGAGAATCAAGAGGACAAAGAGGATATGGAGAATCAAGAGGACAAAGAGGATATGGAGAATCAAGGGGACAAAGAGGATATGGAGAATCAAGGGGACAAAGAGGATATGGAGAATCAAGGGGACAAAGAGGATATGGAGAATCAAGAGGAAGATATCCACAAAGATTAGAGTCTTGACAGCCTTACTTTTAACATTATAACTAATAATCATAATCATTTTTCGTAACTTAATAAAGAATTAAAGAGCATTAAATTAATTCTTCACTTTATTCATATGTCAAAAGGTATTCAATTAGTTGTAGATAAATATATAAATGAAAGTATTATTAAATCTAAATAAAAAAGACCGTTAATTATATAATCCTCTTGAAGCCTATTAAAATAGCACTTGATACTAATAAAACATAAATAGAGATTAAATGACAAGATATTTTTAATAAGCAGAACCAATTTGAATTAAAAGTAGTAAACAAAACTTAGCTTTAATAATTAAGCAATAATGATATTTAAGCTTATAAGCATATACTACATGCTTATTTATTTATCTATCCTTATTCTTTATAAATGATTAGATAAAATATCTTGTAACCATAATTTGATAGCTTTAGAGAAATTATTAAGTGCCTTCTACTTTATTTTCTAAAGCTTAGATTAATAATTCTACTGTACATCTAATCCCCAAACTCTATCCTTTTCATTCTTCTATTACTATTACATCAACCTTCATTTTCTAGACTTTGAGCAACCAATCAGACTGTAAATCTTATATTAATCTAAAATCCAAGAGTAGAAATATAAACTACAAAAAGTGGGTAAAAAGAGGTTAAATAGAAGTATTTTCAAAAGGAATAGTTGAAAGAGAGATGAAAAAAGAAGAGTAAAAGGGGGTAAAGAAATGATTTAAAGATTTAAATAAATTTCATATAATTGTTAAATGTCTAGGTATAAGCTAACCACAGAAGATTTAGAACTTTCTACTTCTTTGCAGAACAAAATAGAATAAGATACCATTTTGTAGCAGATGAAGGAAGACGATGCTAGTCTTCCTTTCGTTTAGATGCGCATTAAAGAAATTATGGAAGAAGGAATTGGTAGTCATTAATAGAAGTTGCTATAAGCATCTTAATTGGAAAATGGTAATTTAAAATAAGAAAATTACTAGCTTTAGTAAAGTCTTAGAGAAGCTTATGGTTAGATTAAAGAACTGGATGAGGCTAAGTTTAGAGAGGAAGCAAGAGTTGAGTTGATAATGAGAGAAAATTAAGATTTGAAAAAGAGTTTTCAGGATGTCCAAAAACAGCTAAATGAAAACTTAAAGTAGAAAGATCTATAACTTAAGTCTATCTCACAAAGTTAAAAGCACGAAATAGAAAAGGAACAAATGTAAAATAAAAACTTAATATTCCAAATCGAAGATCTATAAAAAGACGTTCAAAACAAGCAAAAACTTATTGATAGCTTTAAACAAAGTGAACTGAAAAATGAAACGCTAATTGAGAAGTTAGAGATAGAATTAGATTCTATGAAATAGAGATATTAAGATAGTGAAAACAGCGTTTAGTAATGGTAAAGAATTTCTAAAGACTTAGAATAACAGATTTCATAACAAAAAGGTAAAGTAAACGAGTAGCAAGAGTTTATAATGAACTAGTAGTAGAAAATTAGATAGTAAGAAAAAGAAATTAAATAGGATTAGTAAAAGTTCCAATAACTAGAGATGTAAATTTAAAGCACAGTTTAAAGTGAGCAAAATCATCAGTAGAAAATGGTTCAGGAAATGAAAGAATCATTCAAAACTAGACAAAAATAGTTTAAGAAGAAGATTAAAGACTAAAAGGCCAAAATTGAAGCCTTGGAACTTTAACTAAGTAAGTCCTAGAGAGAGTTGGAAGATAACAAGGTAGTGTTTGAAAAAAGTCTATAAAGTGTTCAAATGGATATGAAGAAGATAAGAGATGAATGGAGTAAGAAATGTTAAGATGTTGAACTTGACTATTAAAGGAAGTTGGTTGAAAATTAAAGTAGATAGTAACTATAGCTAAGTTCCATTCAATAGTAGTATTAGCAACTAATGGATCAAAAAATACAAGAGATTTTAGATGAATCAAAACAAAGTAAAATGCACGAGACTGATTTCAATCTAATTATTTAACAAAAGCTCTAGCAATTAGAGCTTGATTATATACACACCCAAAAACATACTGATATTTTAAATGAAACCAAAAACTAATTGAAGAAATAGCTTTAACTAGAACTTGAATAAGCTCTGAATGAGAAAGAGGATGAATTCGCAGAGAGATTAGACATGCTTTCCAATGAAAAATAGAAAGAAATAGAGAAAAAAATGCAGCAAATTTAGAGTCTTTAAGATAACAATGATAAGATGATATCTGAAAATCACTAGCAAAACTAAGAAATTTCTAAATTAAAGGACCTAAATCTAGACCTTTAGGCAAAATACAAAAGTTTACTCTCTGAGTTTGATTTATCAGAACAGCATAGAAAATAACTAGCGAATAACCTAGAAGAAGGAAAAATTAATCTTCAAAAATTGAAGCAAATGTATGAGGAAGAGAATTAAAGAAGAACTTAAGTGGAAAACCTAAACTACAAAATGAGCGAAGATGTATAAACTATAAAAACTAAGTATGAGTACAATCTACGGTAAATGGAAGATAACTCAAGATAATGGGACTATAAACTATAGTAAAAAGAACTATAGCACTAATAAGTACTTCAATAGGAAAGCAACAAAATTAAATAGCTCCAAATGGATTTAAACATGGCTAAAGAGTAAATTGGCAGTTTAGAAAAAGAGAAATAAAGTATTTTGCATAAACTAGAATAGATACAGTCAAAATTAAAGCTTGATATAGATAATCAAGCTTTAACACTAAATTAGAGTAAAGAATCTTTCTAGAGTCATCTTATTATAAAAGAAGAAGATATTAAAGCTAAAAAATAAGAAATTTCTTAACTTTAGTCAGAACTTTAAAACCTTAAGAGTAAAATAGTGAATTAGTAACAAGAGCTTGAGTAGGTTGTTTAAAACAATATTCAATTGTAAGAATAAGTTTAGTAGTAAAAATTGCAACTAGTTGGTATTCAAAAGGAAAAGGAAATTATTCTAAAGAACAAAAAGGTCTTAGAAAAGCAAATGGAATCAAAATTGAGAGAGATGAGAGCACAAAAGGAGAAAGCATGCAGATTTCTATTGCAAAAAGTAGATTCTTTGAAGGCATTGATGCAAGCAATGAAGAGTAATTTCTAATACGATATGCAACTCTTAAGGAAGGAAAACCAAAGTTTAGTCTTATAGATAACCCAATAAAGCTAAGATATCATATAAAGCTTAGCGAAGAAGTTTCTATAGAATAATTACTAGATAAAAGAATCCTTTATAAGATAAAACCACTAGAAACTAGAAAGCTTCTAGTAAGAATAAAAGGTAAATTAGCAAAATATCATAACTAACTATGAATAAAAGCTATAGAATTCCAAAAGTTTAATTGATTCTTATTAAGCAGCTAATGAAAAACTGAAAAAAGAGTAGTCGTAATTATTAGAATAGATAGCAGAAGAGTAATAGATAAATAAGGAAAAGGAAAATAAAATATAATAGCTACTGATAAAAATTAAGTAGCTTGAGTTAGAACTGACAGAGAATTCTTAAGCATTTGATAAACTTCAAAGTGATGTAGCGAATGAAGCTATTAAAATAAAAGCAAATTCGGATAGTATTATAAGACTTAGCAAGCAAGAAGCTGAGAATAAGTATAGATAAGAACTGGATACTCTTAAGAAGCAACTTCAATAAGTAACTTAAACTTATTTAAAAAGCAATTAGCATTGGTAAGAAGAGTTGGAAAGACTTTAGAAAGAGCAAAATAACGAAATTACAGCTACCTAAAGAGGATACCAAAAGCTTCTAGATTAGAATCAGAGAGAACTAAACAATACACTGGTTGAGTTAAAGGAAGACACTAAAGATCTTCAAACTAGATATTTAAACAAAATTAATAATCTTGAGAACAGCTAGTAAGAAATAATTGAAAGAATCCAAAAAGATCATCTATAGTTTTAAGAATATAAGAGACAAAAATAGCTAGAAATAGATGATATAGGAAAGCATTTGAGAGAAATTACCAGAGAATTACAACTTAAGACTGAATATGTGGATGAACTTATGAGAGATAAGGATAATCTTAAATAAGCATGTAGAGAACTAAATGTTACACTTGAACTAAAAGAAGCACAGCTTGCAGGAAAGGAAAAAGAAGTTTGGACTAAAGTTAAATAGCAAGAGTAGGAAATAATGAATTTGAGGAGTTTACTAGCAAGTTAGAAGTGACAAAACTTTTATTTATAAGAATTTTAATTTGAAAAGGATCTATTTTTGTAAAGTCTAAGAAAAGATTATCTTATACAATTTCATTTCTTAGTGTAAATACTATAAAAATAAGTTTCACTGAAGAATTTAAAATCTAAATATATGAGATATTATAATAAAGTGGGTAGAAAAAATTTCTGAGGTATTTGAAAAGCTGATCTCGTTTTAAATATATTATTTATAAAGAATGAGTTTGAAAATCCTTCTAAGAGTAACTAAATAAACTTAACAACTTTAAAACTTGCTTAAGTTATTAAAATTAAATTAAGTGAATTCAGCAAACATTAAACTCTTAAAGAAGCTTGTAATAATTTATTTTAAATGGATTAGCAGAATATTCCTTATAATCCTTATATCCTTCAATAAAATACTGTATTGCATAAGATTTAGCAAAGACATGCAGCAAATCTAAATTTTTATCTTCTTTAAATATGTAAGATTAGCAAGGATTTAGGTAGTTTGTATTTAAAAAGGGAAGAAATGATAATCTTTAAATGGAAGTAAAGATATTAAACTTAAACTAATAAGTTAATAATAGTTGATTATAAGTATCAAATGCTTACTATTCTTAGCTTTATTAAAAGATTCTTAGGAAATTATTCTAAGATAAATTAAAGTTACCTTACTAAGTGTATAATGCATGTATTAAAAACAGTAAATTTAGATAAGCTTTTATCCCCTTTTGCTAGTTTAAAATGAGGTAACTGGTAAAAACTTAGATTGATATTTTTAGCCAAGAAGAAAGGCAAATAATTTAGACTATTGAGCTGTAAAGTAGATTATAATTTTAAGCTATTTGATGCTTTAGTTACTAAACTATAGGGATTTAAAATTACATTAGCGGGCATATTTTCACTTTAAAAGTAATGGAGTAACAACAAATTTAGTTACTTATAATTTATAATTCTGATAATTTCATTAATGGATTAAAGAACTAAAAATACTCATATATTTTGCTAATAAAACTGAAATAAGTTAAAATCTAAGATTAACTAGTTTAAAATATCTCACACTAGTTTAAACAAATAAATAGCCACTGCTGCTACTACCAAATGCAAGATTACTACTAAAATTTTGAGTTTTCGGCTATTTTCAGAATCCTTGTCTTCTTGAGGAGATTTAGATGGCAACACACTTATTGTTCTAAGAATACTTGTTTCAGATAACATTTCAGCAGACTTTTTGCTAACATCTTCGTTAAAGGGATTTACGTGAGTTTCGAAAGTTCTCCAACTTTAAACAAAATTTAATGGAACTACATTTTACTACTTTTATGTAATAATTTCTAAAGGAGAGTTTAAATTCTTCTAGCTTTATGTTTCATCTAAGTTAATTTTTTGGTTTTCCTCATCTGAAAAAAACAAAAATTTATCTTCTTTAACTTTGATTCCGCTACTATTTAAACTGAACGTATTTGATTTCTCTTCTTCAATCTGCTAGTAACTATTGTTCATAGCCATTTTTTCCTTTGAAAGGGATTGTTATAATTAAGAATTTTGAACTCTTCTTTTATCCATTAATTTGTTTGATTTAAGCTATAGAGGACCTTTCATTCTTATTTTATATATTTCACTCTACTTTAGTCCAGAAATTTAGCTTTTTTATTGAACATTTTCCTTCTCAGTCTAATTATTTTTAGTAGCCAAGCTATGCTTTTCCTTTTACTATGCATTATCCTTGTAGAGAATCAATTAATTCTTAAAAATTCTTCTCTCAGCTGTTGAGCATTCATTTGCATCAACAACTGTACAGGAGTCTATATCCTAGCTTTCAATAGCTTCCTAGTCATTAAAGTCTACAATATATTGACGGATTCACTTCTAGTCTAGCTTTATTATTTTCTCTATATTTTTCTCTAAAATAGCTGTCAAACCTCTATGGCTTGCTAGCGAGGATTAAATAGACTGAATCACTATAGCTTCTGCTTAATTAACTACTTGATCTATAAATTAATCAGTTTTTAATTAGGAAAAGTCTACTTGCTTCAAATGCTGATCCACATTTCAAGTAACTTAGGACATAATCTTATCTTTTTCTCTCTAGATTTCAACTTAGCTAATGTTGTCAACCTTATGAGCAAATAACTCACAAAGAAAAAGTTGCAAATGCTGAAAAGCGCATTCTTACTTTTACTCTCCACCTTCAAGGTTAGCTTCCATTTTAAATTTTAAAAGTATAGATGTTGTTTAATTATATTACAGCCAAACTTATAAGCTCTTTTAATTAATTTTTAGTTTAGTACTGATTACCATATTTCATTCTCTAAGACCTTTACTATCTTAATTGCTTACCTCAGCATATAATACTCTTAGCCAGTATTTCCTCAGCTTAGCTAAATTAATGGGATTCATTATAATATAAGTTCAAAGGAAACTATTGATTTGCTATTTTTGTGAGGTAATAGTATTTGCTTTTAGTATTAAAGCTTTAAATCAATAAAGGAACTAAACATAGAAAGTATAATGGGTAAGGTATTTTACATTAAGCTTCTAAATAAATTAGCTAAGAGGCTAATTTAAACACAGGCAGAAGAACCTAATAATTATAGGATTAATAATACCAGTATAAGACTCTATTTTACTACTGTCTATACCTCTGCTAATTTTAAAAGGGTTTAATAAATTAAGAGAATTAGAACTGCTTTTAGCTAAATTGTTTGATTCTCTTTCCTTTACTTAGTACTTAATTTCAGATTTTCTGTGAATTCTTTAATTAGCAAATTAGTAAGGATAGTGATGTAAAGTACCTTCTAGTATTTCATTAAGCAATCTTAATTCCACCTCCTAAGTATACTATTCCTAGCAGTGGAGCTAATATAGGCTAACTTCTAGCTTACTATTGCTTAATATTCAACTCTTTGGAAAACTTTAGTCTAGATCTCAACCTATTTTAGTAATTCATTCTATCTATTAATCATTCTTTCTAAATAATAGCCTAAGTATTGAGATAAAACAATAGTTTAAGACTAATTAATAGAGCACATTAGTGAAAAGGCCAATAAGCCTAAGTTATAAATATAAGTAGTTATTCTAAAGTAAAGCTGCAAATAAGAAATAACATTTAATACATACTCAAGGAATTGATTTGAACCATATCCTAGTAGCATTTCTATTTACCAATTATAAAGCTAAATTAATCCTTAATAGTTAGCTATTGTTATTAGCCAATTAATCAGATATTTTGTTTTAGGCTCTTTATTTTCTATTCTGCCAACTTGCTATTTTATCTACTTATAAGCCTCTCTAGATGTTTAAACTTTAATTATATAGAATCTATAAAGGATTAATTTGGATACTATTATTTAGCAATACTTTTTGCATTAGTACTTTGGCAGTAAGGATATGTGAAAAGTCTAGAGATATAGAATTTAATAAACACTAGAAACTTAAATTTTTAAAGAGAAGTAGTGTCTACTTATAGCAACTACTTTCATAACGTTTAATTATTCTCTTGCTAATGAAAGCATCTAACATTATAAATATCTGATTCTTATTTAATTAAATAAACAACCTATCTAATCACCTATTTTAATGGGATTTTGTAGATAAAAATTCTTCATTTTAAGTTATTAAGGTATCATAAACTATATCCATACATAAAATAGCGTTAATAATAAAGTGATAGATAATAATAACTTAGATAGTTCTTTTAGATAAGTTTTGATAAACTTATTACTTTGATTTTTATTTATTTAGGGATATATTTATAATATATGATATCCAACTTAAACTCTTTATTAATATTTAAGTTTTTGAGTTTTTCAAACTATTGAATACTGGGATGAATCAGTTACTGTTGATGATTTCATTTTTTCTTGTTCCTAAGAAGATGATATACTTTGCTTTGATTCTTCTAGTTTTGCTGATTAAGAACTTTATTGGCTCTAGGGAATACTCTTATCTGTTTACTGTTCTGCTGGTTTTTCTTCCTGTGCTTTAACTTATTAATCTTTTTATGGCTCAGTAGAAGTTTTCTAAGCAACTTGAGATTTCTATGTTTTAGATTAACTTGTTTTTTCTTCTTCTTCTTCCTCTTCTTCTTCCCCTTCCTCTTCCTCTCCTTCTAATTCTTCGCCTTTTCCTTCGTCTTTCATATTATCAAGTTTTTCTTCATATTCTTTATCTTCCGTTAATTATTATTCGTTTTATTCTTCTTGACTTTTTTCAGCACCTGACTATACTAATTTACCTTATTTTTCTTATGTAGTAGCTAATCCCTTCTATTCCTCTTCTTCAGCCTCCTCTCTTTCTCCTTAATTCTACTGTTCATCAGCTTTGTCAAGATTTTTTTCATATTATTCATCTTCTTCTAATGAAATATCTTCTTACTTATTTTCTACTTCAGCTTGTTGAGATAAATTTTGATTAAGGGAACTTTGATCAACGGACTCTTTCAACTGTTTCATCTTTTATTCAATTTCATCTATCTTAGACTTGTTTTTCTTAAGAAATGTTTACAAATATATATGAAAAGTACTCAAAGCACCTGAGGAAATTATGAAAAACACTAGCGTTTTTTTCCAATCTGATGGATATTGCTTAAGCATTCCTACAAATAGTCCTGCATTAGGTATCATGAGTAGATCAGTGTAAGTTTTAAGTTTCTCCATAAATTGAGAAACTTGATTACGCTACTAAATGCTGAGTAGCTGCTTGAGACTTTCATCAGTTGTAGCATTTATATTTTTTAATTGGAGATTCTATGATTGCTTATGGGAGAAGAAAGTACCTAAAGTGAACCCAGCCGCAAAAGCAATAGCGACTGGAATTCAATTTTCAGTCACTTTAGCCAAAATTTTTGCTGGATCTAATTAGGCCATTTTTAAATTATTTTTATCAGCTTAATTTCTAAAAACCTTATTACCTCATATTTATCTTATGAAATAGCCTTAGTAATCACACTTTAACTCTTCAAATATCTCTGTTCATTTTTAAAGAAATAGCTTAACTAACCAAGTTTGCTTTTACTTCAAACTTGCTTCATATAGATTTACACTAAAAAGTATTTACTTCCTTCTACAACCCTTGAGATATAATAATAGCGTATCTCATCACACTAACAATTCTACCTTCTTAGATGTAATAAATTTCAGTTTAATCTATAAAAGTAATAGTTACTGAACTAACTAACTGCTATTAATAAAAGCTTTAAAGCAGTATACCCTCATTAATTTCATAGTGCTATTGATATATTGTTTACAACTATTCTTTGTGGTATTTAATATTTAAGAACTATCTCCTTAGAAGTGTGTAAATGAGGTTACTTTGTAGTTTTAAGGTTTTTTATTTTCTAGATTAGGTTTAGGATTGTTTAAATTGGATATATTGTAGCGACTGTATAAACTTGATGCTCGTTCAGAAGAATCTTGATTTATAAGTTTATTGCTGTGAGATACTCTTGATATTTAATGTTGATACATAGAAATATATAAGAGCTAAAAGTCTTTATTATAAGCTAGCTAGTTAAATGCTTTATTAAAGAGAGAAACATTTTAGCTTATTAAGGAAGAAAAAATGAATAAGCTATTATAAGAATTAATTAGCTTAATAGGGAATTACATATTGTAAAATAAAGATTTTGAGCTTTCCTAGTATTTCTTACTTTTAATAACCCTAAATATATAAAGTCCAAAAGCCTATAATACTATGTTGATTACTATACTCTAGTTCATGCCATAAAGAATAGTGATACTCCATATTTTGCATTGTTAGGCAAAAAATTTAATAGAAAGCTTATCCTTTATAATTCACTTTTATAATGGATGGACTTTGAGCGAAGAAAAGAGTAAGTAAGTATTTAATCTCCTTTTTAAAGTTGATAAGCAAGTGAAAAAACTAAATCTTAAAAGTTATCTTTTACTAGCTTTAGATTATTAAGCTTCTTTTTCTAAATAATTAGCTATAAGCAAATACTACTAATGCAGACTATTTTCGTCTCTTTCTATTGCTATTTAAATCTTTAAACAATTATATTAATTTAAGACCTTAAAAAAGAAATAAGTCAATTATAAAGTATAGAATCAATATGGCTTTTTTTAAATTATAAGAGTACTGCTTTATAGTATCAATATAAGATTAGTCTGATGTATGATGAAAGAGATAAATCAGTAATTAACTTATATTACTTCTAAGTATCTTTGTACTAAGAACTTCAGTCATTGCTATCAATCTTATTAAGTATAAGAATATTAAGAAACCTTTCTAGTTTAAATGCTACTTAAGTATTACTAAGCTTAGATATTATTTATCGTAAAGGCATAATTTAGGGATATCAAAACTGGTGTAAATCTAGCAAGTATATGTATGATAAGACTTAATGCTACCATTATAAACAGAACGAGGTAGTAAGATGACTAACTTCATATACAAAGCTAGTATCTTTAAATCTAATAATCTTAATAAAAGCTAGAGGAGTAACTATTATCTCCAAATATCCTCAATATATTCACCTCTAGTTATCAAATTAATCTTTAAAAATCCTGCAATCATATCATTAAGGTAATTAGAAGAATAGGCTACTTAATTGTAAAAATCAAAGTAAAATGCTAATTATTGAGGATATATAGTTTGCTCTTTAGTCCTTTTCCCTTATATTTCTGATTTTGAGATAGCATTTTGAAATTCTCTGTACTAAGTTATTAGGATAAACTAGTCAAGAATATACAAGTTAATGGTAAGATTTATAATCCTTTGAGGATATAAGTAAGGCAATGGCTAAGTAAACTTTGAGTAATAATTGAGAAGTGGTAAGTAGAGTGTAATGAGATTAAGTAGTTTTAATCATTTAGCTTAGCTTTAATACTAGTTAATTTAGTATATAACATTTACTAAAATGAAGAAAAGGAATTTCGTTGAGTAAAACAAACGCTCTTTTAGCACATGCTACCCTAAAAGCACACCTGCTTCTAGGAATAGCTCTGAGTCTAAAAGATGGTAAAATTAAGGTAATTCGAGAGACTCTTAGGCGTCTTCTCGCTTTGCAAGTCAGAAGCCTTCATATGGCAGAAAGTAAATAGGAAGTCCTGTTAATAGCTAAAAGATAAATGGTCCTAAGAAAGTTAATATAAAGCTAGTGGATTTTATTAAATCTTAAGACTCTCAATCTAAAGCTAATGATCCTTCAATACCTAATCACCAGGTTGTTTAAATCTCTCTTTAAGATTAGCAATATTCGCCAGCAAAAAGCCTCAAATCATCTATGAATGATCAAGTTTAAGGATAGATGCATAAAGAGGATTACGAATTCAGTTTTCGTAACTAATATATAGATAAAAGAGAAAAAGCTTAAGAAGGAGTAGACCCCAGCCTTTAGAAGTAAAAAGATGAGCAAAGTTAGTAGGATGAAATAAACGGTAAGAAGGTTTAGGTTTAGTAGGTTTCATTATAGAAAATTAGTAATAGTGATAACTAACTTAAGAGTAGGCATTAATAGAAATCAAATTAGCCAAAATTAAATAGCAAAAATGCTTAAAATACTAACTGAAATTAGCACTCTAAATTGACTTAAAAAAAAGCAAACTATAAGTAAAATAATTAACAGAAGCTAGATTCTAGAAAGAAAACTGCCTTCTCTTCTCATTAATCTCCAAGAAACTGGAAATAATTGCCTTGCTAGGAAATCAAAATAGAATCCAGTCCGAAGTCTGATAAGTAGATAAAAGTAACTTAACTTTAGCTTTTTGACGTTTGTAGTTATAAATAAGGAAAATATAGATATACTTCAATTCCTAATAGAAAAATCAAAAGCTCTAATTCTTCACCCATTTCAAGAGAAAAGTCTCCAACTTCATCTTAAGCTAATTAATTCAAGATGCCATAATCAGATTATCTAAAAACACTATCCAAAAACCTTCCTTACTCAAGGAAAACAGTATCTTTAGGGACATAATTAATGTCTACATAAAGCAAATCACATAAGATAAATCCATTTTGCACAAGCTTACCTTTTGGAAATGACCATAATGGTAAAAAGAATCCTAATTAAAAGGAAAAATAACAGTTTCCTAAAAAAATTTCTGGCAACTAGAAATAAACTTAGAAGAACTAGAAGCAAACAGAGTCTGCTTAAGTATTCCAACAAAGAATAGCTTAATCTTAAATAATGCTACTTACGAAAAATAATTGAAAGGACTTGTCTAAAGGAGCCTTTTCAGCTAAATAACATATAGTCTGCGTATAATAATAGCAAACTCCTATTGTTTAGAATCAAAAATGTAAATTAATAGAAGAGCTTCAAAATCATTCACATTTAAACGGCAGTTTTTTAGATCCTTTTGAAGAAATTTCTAGTGTCTTTGCGGAATTAGATCAGGCAACTTAGTAAGAAAGTTAAGAAAGCGCTTAAGAGATAACTCAACTGCTCAATCTAGCTTCCTAGGAGATTAAGTAATAACAAATATTTATCCAAATACTAAGCAAACATTAAATGTATATTTATTCTTTTAATTATGCTCTTGATTATCTTTTTATTATCTTTAATATCATTTCAAAAGGTATAGTTACTTAGTAAATAGCAGTTTATTTTAAAAGGCTAATCTATTTTTCTAAGTCCTTAACTTCTAGTACTTTATTTAAAAGAGATAGAGACATATAGAATGTGTAAAACCTTTGACTAAAGTGGAAAGAAACAGAGGCTTTTGCCTTTAAGAGTGTTTTTGCTACTTTAAAATATTCATATTTAACCATTTTATTTTGAGTCAAAAAAGGTTATAGTAATGTATTTTGAAGCAAAGTAAGAATATTAATACCTTCAATTTCTTTTAATTCCCTATTATTTTATTCTTACTGGTAGCTCTTATAGACTTGTGCCTTTTAGATATTATGTAGGTAGTTTAAAAGCTCTATGGTTAAACTAGTTATAAATATCATAAAATACAGCAACTAGATTATATAGATATAAGGTAAATAAATCTATTCCAATTCTCGTTTAAATGCTTCTTTTAGATTTGCAGAATAGCTTTGCATATCTATTTTCACTTCCGTTGTTAAGATTGTTTGAACCATTTTAAAAAGTTTATTCATTTGATTTATTATAAAAGCATCAAGATTATTAATTAGAAATGTAGATAAGTTAGCATTACTTCCTTTTATTTTTCTCATTTATATCGCAACTCCTTAATGACCTATCATGTCTATATTTATAGTTAGCTATAAAGTTATTATTGAACTATTCATCTAAATAGTAAAATTCCATTAGTAATTCCGAGTCTATTTATTCTTTTAATTCCTTCTAATATATTTCTTATTATCATAGTAATTTAGTCCTTTTATTTATGTCCCTTATCACTTTAGGAATTATAGGCTTTAAAATTACAACTCTGAAAACTTAATTTAAGAACAATAGTGTGTTTTGATTATTTGAGAAATTTAGCTAAAGTTAAATAAAAGAATGTAAGATTGTACATATCAAAGCTTTATAACTAAGGCTTATCTTTACTACTTAATTATATTGAAATAGCTTAACTCAACACTTTTTTCTTAGTTATAAATGCTTTAAATCTTCATAAAAACTGATAGAATGAAGGGTTTCTTTAGAGATATTTTAGTAAAAGGTAAGTTTAAAGGCTCGCTTAAAAAGACTTATTTGTATATTTGAAGTTTGCTGTAGTAGCTATGTAAATGATAAGACTATAAAGATAGCTCTTTATCTTAGTTTATGCTATAATTAAATCTGAGCTATTTAAGTATCTTATATACTAAAACCTATCCTTAACTTTTCTTTTTTTAAGGTCCATCACTCATGAAGAATATCGTTTATAGTTATAAGAAAATGAATTTTCTTAGGTTTAATCTAGATAAAATTGAGTTGAGTAGTATGGAATATGATAGAACTTAGAGTTCTTTCGATCTAGGCTGAATATGCTTTTAGATCTGATATAGTTTTTACGTTTCTTTAAATCTATAAGCAAAAAAGCATGAGCAATCCTCCAAAATATACTTTCGACTTAGAGGCCTTGAACGGTAATAAAAAGCTATCTTAATATAAATATTTAGAAAAGATCTTTTAGCTAAAATTTATAAGTACAAAAGGTAATTAAGCAAGTATATTAAGGCTTAAATGAAATGATACCTTAGACAAGCTTCTGAATATATGATTTAGAAAGCATTTTTAAACTATAATAAAAGCAGTTACTAAAAGATTCAGTAATCAGTTCTATAATTATATTTATACTAGTTCAGAGTTAGTTTTACATCCTTAATTTATATCCTTAATTTATATTCTTTAAATTAGACTAATCACTAGAGTTTTTCACCTTATATATGCTTAGCGAGCAAAGCTAACTTAATTAGCTTCTCTCATTATAAAGGAGAAGAAAGAGTTCAGTTTGAATAATTAGCTTGATTCTTACCAATTTCTTCCTTCTTAATTATATTTTAAGTGCTCCTGACTAATCTAGCTTTTAAAATCCAAGGTAAAGTTAATTCAAATTATTCAAAATTAAAATTTCTGATGATATTTAGTTAATACATACTTAAGACAATCACTAGCCAATTCTTATTCGAAATACTTAAGTACTACTTCTTTCCCTGAATATACTATAATCTTGATACTAAAATCCATATCTCTCGCTTTTTTACTCTTATTCTGGATAAATTTTTCATTTAAATACCAGAGTAAAAATCAACCTTCAAATAAAGAAATTTTACTCTTTTAAGTATAAATCTTTCCTTAAAAAACGTTAGACACTGATAATGTATGAAAGTATATAGCTGAAGCTTCAATAGTGAAATAGGTAATACTCTAAGGGATATAAAGAGTGTAAATAAGAGTATATAAACTAATGAGCTGGAAGTCTTTTTTCAAAAGCGATATAAAGATATAGACTTTAATTTAAATAAGCAATGGCGAGAGCTACATTTTCAGCATAAGTTGCCCAAAGAGATCGTTTAACTTACGCATAGAAGGAAGAAGAAAGTCCTATTCCCTCTCCTTCAAGTTAGAATTATGAAAACTCGCACTTTTTAAATAAAGCAATATAGCTTGTTAGCATTCAAAATAGCAAATGGTCTGTATCTTAAGAAGGATCTGATCTTCTAAAGAAACTTGATTCTCCTTTAACTATCATTTCTATTGTTGGAAACTAAAGAACGGGAAAGTCATGCTTGATGAATTTCTTGCTCGGAAAAACTGGGCAACATTTTAAAGTAGGAGCTACTATTAATGCTTGTACACAAGGAGTTTGGGCTTGAGCAGATAAAATACGTGATCCAAATGATCCATAAAATATAAGAAACGTGCTGTATATTGATTCTGAAGGAGTTGGAAATACAGAAAAGAACTCATCACATGATAGTAGAGTTTTTGCTCTAATTGTTCTTTTAAGTTCCGTTTTAATGTATAACTCTTTTGGAATCATCGATGAGCATAGTCTAAATAAGCTTAGTTTAGCAGCAAAGCTAACTAAGCATCTAAAGATAAAAGAAGACGGAATCGAAGAGGAAGAGATGAAATAATTCAGTAAGTGAACACCAACATTTTTGTGAATAATAAGAGACTTTGCTTTAGAGTTAAAAGATCGAAATAATTAAAATATAACAGCAGATGAGTACTTAGAAAATACTCTGCAATAGAGACAAAGATCTGAATCTAGTAATTAAGTTAGAGAAGCCATACTCACCTTCTTTAAAAATAGAAAATGCTTCACATTAGTTAGGCCTGTAGAAGATGAAGAGAAATTGCAAAATTTATCTGAAATAAGTGCAAAGGAACTCCGTCCTGAATTCATGTAGTAAATAGATAAGCTTAAAAACTGGCTTCTTTTTTAATCGCCTGCTAAATAAATAAACGAGAAATAAATTTCAGGAGATGTGCTCGAAAATGTTATGCAGAACTATTGCAATTGTGTAAATGAGGGAAAAGTTCCAGTTCTGCAAACCAGTTTTAACTCTATAACCTTTAAGCAATACGAATAGATATTTGATTAGTGCGTTGAAGAATGGAAAAATTTAAAAAGTGCTATTGAACTTCCTAAGAATGAGACTTATCAGCAAATAGTGTTTCCATTATTAAATGAGAAGGATAAAATAGAGCAGAAGTTTGATAACCTAAGCTTGTATGATAAAGACTTCGAATTTCAGTTTAAGGAAAAATTTAACAAAAGATTCGCTGAGGATATTGATTAACTAATTTAGCAGAACAAAGAGATAAAAACAGCTTAGTGCTAGACATAACTGTTCTAGTAATTCTAGCCTATCAGAGATAAACTGAACTAGTTATAGTATTAAGATGCAAAAGAATTCGAAACTGATTGAACTTCATTCCTCATTGAGTGTTAGAAACAAATAGCTGACCATCCACTTTCAGCATTTGGTAAATTTCTGCTTTCTCAAGATATTTACATTCCTCTCTATATTAAATTCCAGTAATTTTTTACTTTAGATCTTTATGGGAACAGTAATATGCTGGACTTAATTAAGATCATGCTTATCTATCAGAAAAAATCTAAGAATCCTAGTAGCAACTTTAAGAAAGATAAAAACGAGAAGTAAATCTGGTAAAAGAGAATACGGAACTAGAAAAATAGTACAAATAGAATGAGCAAGAAGAGGTAAAGCAAAGGTAGATATTAGAAGAGCTAAGATCTGATTTAAAAAGAGCAAGAGATTAGAGGAAAAATAAAGAAGTAGAGCTAAAGGAAATTCATATAGAGATCTACAAGAAAAATCCTAAGAAAAACTGTTGCGTTATGTTTTGAGTGTATTCTCATTTTTAATTTAATATATTTATAAACTTACTTCTGAATATAGTTTACAGAGATCCTTTTAAGCACAATATATAATTTAGCCTTCAATAAAATATTAGAGTGAAGGAATGAAGCAACTTCAGAGTAACATTTGGACTATAATATAAACTAATGTTATTAAGCTTTAACAATTTCAATCAAATGTGTTTTTTATTTAAATTAAATCATTAGATTAGTATGTCTAGGTTCTGTAGCAACTCTAACTTTGAAATAATTTGGAAGGACATTACGAAGTAAAGGTAGTTTTTTGAGAACTTGCAGATTATATTGATGGTATACTCAGGAATTGCTATTTGATAGGACTTCAATAACCTTTTGTTTGCTTCTAATAATATCCTATTCTCATCAGCAGCTATCTATTTTTGGAATAGGTGTAAGAAGTATAAGGACTAGCTGATGAATTTAACCTACTTATAGACTAATTTGATTATTCTTTATTCTAATTGAAATGTGGAGAAGTCTGAATAGAATGTACTAGCTATATTGCTTGTAACTAGTGTTTTTAACTATCACTTAAGTTGGTAAAAAATAGCAATTACAGTATTGCTTATATCCTGCTCTTGCTGTTAGTGTGGAATAGATTTTAGTATGAATGATCGATTTTTTGGGAAATTTTTACTAATAAGTCTTCAACTATTTTTTATGTAGTTTGGTATGAAAGCTTTGACTAACATTCAATAGTTCATTGACAAAAATATTATAAAATGGAACTAAGATAAAGGCAACTTTGATATAGAAAAAGCCAAAAAGAAGTCTTAGATTTACTTGGATGATAGCAATGAAAGCATTATATTCATGCCTATTGTCTAATAGCAAGACTGTAACAAAAATGAAATCGAATAGAATGTATTATCCTTGCTGCTAAGCAGCTTTAACCATAATATGCGACATCCTTTAACTTATATAAGAGGAGCCATTGAAGAAATATATTCAAGCGTAAATGGAGAAGCTAAGTAAAAAATTCATAAGCAGCTATAAACAATTGACTCCTCAGTACAGGCATTATGCTGAATGATGCAAGGCTTTGTTGATTAAAGTTAGATATAAGAAGGAACTTTTTAAATGGATGAATCTGAATTTGATTTTATAGAACTTGCAATTCTAACCTGAATAAAAAGAGAACCACTAGATAGGCATAATCTAGCTTTATAGGTAGTTAATAAATGTAGCTTGTGCTAAGAATGTCTTAAATGCAAGTTTGAATTCGAAATAAGTAAGTGAAATAAAAACCAGCATTGAGAGCCAGTGTCAATTTACTCAGATAAAGAAAGACTCCAGATGGTTTTATCTAAGTTATTTAGAAATGCTGTTAAGTTCTCTAAGTAAGGAAAAAGTGTGGAGCTGAAGATAAAGAAAAAGCAACCTAAAAAGTTTATTAAGGAGATAAGGTAAAAAAGGAGATATGTATTCTATAAAGTCTCTGTTATTAACTATGGAGATAGGATATAATAAGAGGAGTTAAGGTAAATGATACAAATCTTTCCAGAAAATACTAGTCACTTTTAAAGAGCTCACTTAGGTCTTCCCTTCTCTAATATAATAGTTCAAAAGCTTGGTTATAGTTAGTTTGAAATCAAAAGTTAAAATGGAAGAACTAAGTTTTCCTTCTTCATTGCTTAACCAATTAATTACAGAAAAAAGCTGGAGAAATAACAAATTTTTATGCTGAAAAGATTTTAAGACTTTAAAGTGGTGAATTAAAACGAACTTGAGGTTATCTTATTGGTGGATGATGATCCTGGAATTCATCGGATTTTAAATGAAATGCTAGCTGGAAGGTATTAAATAGTATCTATGTACAATGGACTTGAAGTCAGAGATTTCTTTAATAATAACGAATTTCCTTATCAAAAGATAATTCTAGACTATGAAATGCCGCTTATGGATGGTCCAGAAATATCACACTTTTTGAGAAACAATAACTACTAGGGACTTATAATAGGACACACAGCTTTTAATACTCATTAGCAAAGATAAGAATTCCTAACAGCTGGTGCAAACTATGTCTTATACAAGCCTACCAGGCTAAAAGAGCTATTAGAAGCTCTAAAAGGGTAGTTGAACACCAATAACAAAATGATGAAAAAATATTTCTTCCTTAACAAAACTAAAGATCGGTTAAAGAAAAACGCTAATATCAATTAAATTATTCAATTTTTTCATTTTAAACCAAACAATTTGTTTACATTTCTAATCAAATAAAAAGAGAAACTAACCTAAAAGTATAGCTCAGTATATTAAGCCTTACAAAATAGTCTATAAATGATTAAAGATATATCTTAATTAAGCAAACTCAAAGAGACCAAATAAATTAATTAGACAATAGTGAGAAATATTTTCTGGCTATTTGTACTTTTCTTTATAAAAGGAAAAAACTTAAGCAAAAAAATTGAATCTCTTTGTATGTTAGTAGGTGTTAAATACTTCTACTACGCTTCACTATACAAATTTAAGTTTTAAAGAACTATGAGGCAAATTATTATTAGAAGATAGCTATTTAAATAGCAAATAACATGATAAGCTAATATTGTATTTTATCTTAAATGACTAAAGGAGGTTATTTAGAAAGTCTATTATAGCCTAGTCAATGTTAAGTAAAATTAAGAGACTCTTTCAGTTTCTAGTAGGAATCTATGTTTAGTTTATAGTTTCAATCTTTCCAGCTTAAAAATTAAACTTACAGTAATTTAGTAATATCTTCATAAATGTCTTTTCTTGGATAAGAGTATTATGATAGTAATACATCATACACTAGTCTTTAGAAGAAAATACCTTAAATTGTTATAAATCTAAGAAATACATAATATGAGCTTCTAAAATTAGTAGCTAAGAACTTAAACTGGAGATATACTCTTTAAAATGAAGACGATGAAGAGTGAGATGTTCTTTGGACAGATTATTCAATAACTGCTGAGAAGCTTTAGAGAATGAAGACTTTCTAAAAGATAAACCATTTTCCTTATACTTACTAAATAACCAGAAAAAACCAGCTAGCTAAAAATCTATCCTGGATGGCTAAATAGTTTCCTAATGAGTTTAAATTTACACCAAAGACTTGAATTTTGCCCGTAGAACTAAATGATTTCATTAGCAAAATTTCCTAGCCCTAGAGTGATATCTGGTATATTATTAAACCTTCTGATAAATCTTAAGGAAAAGGAATTTTTCTTATTAAGAAGTAGGAAGATTTATAGACTTTTTTGACTTAAAATGTTTAAGCAGGTGACTCACATATTTGGTCTTAAACGTATGTAGCTTAAAAATATATTGATAATCCACTTCTTATTGACGATCTAAAGTTTGATTTAAGGATATATGTTCTACTAGCTGGAACAGATCCAATGAGGATATTTATTCACTCTCAAGGGTTATGCAGACTTGCTACATAAGAATACGTAAAAATAAATCCAAAGAACGCTAGTCAATTATACATGCATCTAACCAACTATGCCATTAACAAAAAGAACCATAGCTATTAGCTAAATACTTCCGATAAGAGGGATGATTTAGGCCATAAAAGGAGCTTATAAGCAGTTTGGTCCTATTTAAGTAAATAAGGCCATAATGTTAAAAGAATTCAAAAATCAATAAATCATATCATCATTAAGACTCTCTGCACTATCTAACCTGGTATTTCCCATGTTTATAGATCAAGCTAGCCAGATGATATAACAAATGCAATGTGCTTTGAAATTTTAGGTTTTGATATACTGATTGATGAGTAGCTAAAGGTATGACTTCTTGAAATTAACCACTCTCCTAGCTTTACCACTGATACTCCTTTGGATTTCAAGGTGAAGCAAAATGTAATAACAGATTCCTTAAGACTAATGAATATAAATTATTAGTCTAAGTAGAAGATGGTTAAAGCAAAGCAAGAAGCTATCAAAAAGAGAAGTGTGACACCTTAGCCATTGGTATAGAGATAGAAGGAAAGAGAGGATGAAATTAGAAACTTCTAAAAGTAAAGAGACCAGTATGAGTAGTAAAACTTAGGAGGCTTTATGAAAATTTATCCTTCTAAGAGTTATAAAAAATATGACAAATACCTTAATTATGCTTAGTAGTTTTGATCCTCATGGGCAGGTGTAACTGTGGATAGAACACGTAGAAATTTAATCTGGCAGAAGCTGCAAAGCTAGCAAAAGAATGTTAATTAGCAGAAATACAAATTTATTAAAACTCTAGAATCGTAGCAGCTAATCTAGCAAGGCTCAGCGAATGTTTAGCCAATAAGCAAGTAAATAATGCACAATTTTCGTGGAGAGTCTGATAATTATAGCACTAAAAAGGAAGTTATAACTAAGCAAAAGAAGTAGTTAAGCTCATCAACCTATAATGATATAAAAATCTCACTAAACTAAACTTCTTCCACACTAAATAAAACATAGGACTTTATCTTCACCAAGTAGCAAAGAAATACTATCTCTAATGATTAATAGAAAAATACCAATCTTTAAACCTCATTATGTATTAACTAAGACTAGAAGGTAAGTGATGAAAAATAATCCAGAGCTAAATCTTAGTAAGGTTCGAACAATATTTCCCCTAAAAATACTTAAAGTACAAAATTTAGCTTTACAAGTAATTTGAGCACTTAGTAATCCAAGTCAAATCTACAAGCAGTAAAGCCTAAAATTCTTTCAATAAATCAAATAGTTAACATTAATAAAAACGAGCATTATGGGTTTGTTCTAGGGTAAGATTTTATAGAATAGGAATAAAACAACAGTTTCAAGACTCAAAGTTAAAACCAGCTTTTAAGAATTCTGCAATGTTCCTAAATATAGAATTCTATAAAAGACTGATTTGAAGCAATAGAAGGAGTGAAGCATATTAAATAAAACGTAAACTGAGTTTTATCCTATAATATCCTAATAAGAACTTAATGATATTTTCAAATAGCAAGAAGATTTAGCCTAAGAAAATGAAAATGAGCAGATCAAAGATAGAAAGATCAAATAGCAGGTTAAAATGTACTAGAAGTTTTTTATTACCTAGGACTTCAAAGGTTAATAAAAGCAATTTGCACCTAGAAAGGAAAAGTCAGAATAAATGTATTACAAGAAGGGAAATAGTTTTGAAATAGTGTGTCGACAAACTCCTATTAAGACTTTGAGGAGCAAGCCTACAGAACTAGACTTATTTAAAAAGCTTTATCGGATTCAAGCGAAAGAAGCATAAAATCAGTTTTTTAATTTATTTCTGCTACTTATTTGAAAACATCTAAACTATTAAGTTAAAACAAGCAAAGCATGCATTATTAAAAATATTTAAGTAATTCTACATAAGCATGAAGCGTCACATTTAGAAACGATTAAAATGAAAACAGCGATAAATTTATCTAGCAGTGTCTTTAAAAGAAATGAAAGGAATTAAAAGTATGAATTCATTAAAAGCGATGATACTGTATGCCAATGTAAAGATATTACAAGTTTAAAACGTATAAAAATTAGGCGTTTTAAGTAATGTTAAAGGAGGTTATTTTATTGGTTTTAATTTTCAGTCTAAAAGTTTTAGACTAATTAATATTATTTTGCATTTACCTTTAAGTAATTTTTTGATAGCTGCTTTCAGCTTTTTGTTATTATTACCCTAGAGTCGAATATGAGATTTATATATTAAAGGGAAAAAGTTTAATGCTTTTAATGCAAGTAAGCTCTTGAAAAAAGCTGTAAGTTTAATTAAGTTGAAGAAGAGAGGAAAAAGGATTTTAGCAATTATAAGAATAGCAGCAAGAATTAGAGCTTCTTTCTAACCTTAGCCATATGTATTATATTGTAAGCTCTTTCAATAAATAAAAAGGCTATATTAAAGTAAATAAAGCAAAGAAGATAATATTTTGACTTTAGTATACCAAAGGGTTATTGAAAAATAGTGAGAGAGACGATATATCTCCCTTGAAATACCAAAGTAATAATAAATTATATTTATTTAATAGAAAATAATACCAATTAACAAGTATAGAAGGGCATGAAATTAGAATAAAGTAAATTAATAAGTAAATTTGAAGGATAAATTATATTAGTAAAACCTGAAATTAATAATTTTGATTTAAACACTAAAAGTATTTGTATAAATTAGCCACTTTGGGGATATCAAAATATTATCTACTAAACTAGAGAGAATAAAAAATAGTTTTAAGTTTTTCTATTTCATAGAGCTTTCGCGAGACTAGTATATATATAACACTCTGTAGAACTGAAATAGACATAAAAGTATTATAATCTCTTCTCATAGTTCTAGATTCTTAAACTTATTTTCATTAAATGTGTATATAAGCTTTTCATACCTTAGAATATTTAAAATAATATGATGCATCCACTTTTATCTATCTCATTAAGTATAAATTAGTAAAGAGTATCAAGATCATAACTACTTATAGACTTCATCGAACTATAACACAATCTTCATAAATCTTTCACTTGGTTATATGTAATATGTGTCATATTTAAAGAAGCTTATGAAGAGAAAATTATGATTTTATAATAGAAAGCTCTTTGTATATATAACCCTTTAATTTAAAATTAAATAGAATGCTAAGTTAAAAGAATGTTTACTTAGTAGACTTTTATACCTCTTTTATATAATAACCTTTATAAATCTTATTATCCTCTTTTTTATATCAGAACCTTTAAAATCTTCACTGAAGGAGCTTTTCTAAATTTCAAACTAATTGTTCCTTTCTTTGAAACTTATTCCTCATTTTCCTGGTTAGTTTTATTCTCACACTTTCTTAATAATACAGCAAGCAGTCCAATAAACCCTTTTATTAATAATTAGTAAAAGCCTTATAGTAGAAAGTGTAAGTTTTATGGTTAAAACTAAGCTCTTAAATACAAGTGAAAAAATACCATATAATTAGATTCTTATTAAATAGCTGCTTGTATTAAGGAAATAGATTTAGACTGACTAACTTATATATACCTTTATCCATACTATCTTAACTATAATTTTCCTATATATTGCCTATACTTACAAATTTTAAGACTGCTTATTTAAAAAGTGTTAAGCATTAAGATTTTGAAAGGAACATTATGATGCTTAATAGACTCTTGCTGGCCAATGGGTTATAGTATTATAAATCTTTTAAAGCTTTTTCCTTTAATCAAGCTCACTAGCATTAAATATACAGTGACGTAACAAATACTTATCCTTCAATCGCTAAAGTCTAAAATATAAGAAATAGATAATATTAAGATTGAAAGATAACGAATAAAGGCTATAGATATAGCATATGTAAGGTAATTCTCTAGCATGCTATTAAATGTATTTAAAAGAAATTGAAGAAGGAAAGTAGATGAATGATAGTAATATATTAGTTTCTCTAATTTACAAGTTTATTAATCATAAGGTATATAATTCAGCCTATCAAATACTTTTCTAATCCTTCTAATTTAAACTGATTACTGATTTGTCTAAATATTAAGAGATAAGAAGTCTGATGAGAGAGTTTTTTATCTACCTTAGTACTTAATTTTTAATTATACTAAAATTATAACTAATAGCAAGAAATATCTTAGGCTCAAAATATTACCTATCTAATAAGCTAGACTCGTTATAATTAACTAAGAAGTATAAATTTTCTCAATCTTGTACTTGTCATCTATAAGATTTTGAGAAGAGCTAGGTTATATAAAATTACTAATGCACTATAACATTTTTTTTTGAATTGGCTAATTAATAAGCAAAAATCTGTTTTCTATTACTTATATAAATATATACCATTATTTAATAGCAAGGATCAAGTGCTTTTTTGATAAGTTTAACTTTATTAGTATAACGATCCATCTTTAGAGAGATACTTGAAATAAAGCTATAATGCTATTCTAGAGGAAATAAGCTCTAATTTTGGATTCTGTTAATATAAGCAACTTGATTTTTAAATTAGTTAAGTTATGCTAGAAAACTTAAAGCCTTTAATAATCATTCGATATATAAAATATTTTTTAAAGAGAGTAAAATAAGACAGTTAATTAAAGATTTTCTTGCTAACGCTTTCATCAAGATTTTTAGTCTTTAAACAATCTTTACTGTTACCTTTTATCTTTGGAACTTACCCTTGGTGTATGATTAATTGCATTTATTAATTATATGATTTACCCCTTATAATGTCTTTAATTTTAATTAATATTAGAAAAATTTAGCAATTACTCTCTTTTCTATAATTAAAAGGATCAAATTATTTCTCTAGTGATTTAAGTTGGCTTACAGAATGAGCCAAAACTCTTTTTTAAATCTCAATTTCTAAATTCATCTGTCAGTGCTAATTCTTTTTCTAATCATTATATTTTATCTTGATAATTAAGGATGCAAATCTGTTAGTAAGTTTAATATCTGGATATAGTCTTTTTATACTAATTATTTCTCTAGAATATATGTGCTTTAAAACTCGTGTAAGAGTTCTCCTTTCATAGCATTGTTTATTTTACCAACGTAAGGTTAAATTACACTATTATGTGTTTCCTAGCTTTTAGTCATCTAATTGCCAATAAACTTTTGTTCATGAATCTCCATTTGATTTCAACAATATCCTTTTCCTATTGTTACATATTAAAGAAAATATTAGAGTATCTAGTGGGATCTTTATAGTTTAATAAATTTACACTCTAATGCTATTTTATAATGATAGTAATTTCTGCTAAATCTCAATAATACAAAGACATCCATGATATTCTTAGCTCTAGAAGAATGATACCCTCATTCACTTAATGATAGGTTAGTCAATTTCTTATTTATAAACTCCTTATTTCTGATGGTATTTTTTATTAATTATTAAGCTATTAACAGTCCAATAAGCTAGATATTTAAGAATTAATTATATTTTTTATGTAAAGGAATATTTTAAGTATTAGACTAGAATCTCTTAGTTTCATATAATTTGAAAAAATATCTTATTGATCTATTTCTAAATTTATAGCTTTTCTGTATGTTCTAAGAAGGAAAATGTATTTTTATTTGTTACTTTATAGTGAAATATTTCAAATATCATCCTTAGATTTATAAGTAGAGCGTTTTTTACTTATTAATCATCTCCTTCTAATATAAGTTAGAATATTTTCACTTATTTATATCTCAACTCTACATTATGTTATCTCATCTAATATTTTCTATTCCCTTACTTTAAAAATTATTTCCAAATGCTAAGTTTAAATAATGTATTAATACATTTGCTTATTAATTACGTATTCTCATGCTTCATATATCCTTTTTAGAATCTTTTAGTCACTAGTTATAAATCAAGCTCATAAAATTCAAATGTCCGATATTTATCCTATTTCTTACAATAAAGCTTTATTTATATATTTCCCCTATTTCTTTATTTTAGCCTTTTGAACTTAAAATGGTTCTTTTTTTGATAATTTGTTCACTAGTCTGCCAATTAGCCTAATACCAGTTTAATGATAAATTATTAAAAAGGTATCCATTTTAGATTTTCTAACTACATTTCTATTAATCAAAAACTTAACAAATTTGATTTATATTATAAAGCAATTATATGAAAAATAGATCTTAAAGCTCTTCTAATTATTTTCAATATCTGATATTAGTTAATTAAATAATGAGCTATTAGCATTTAATATATTCAGATTAATGCTAAACAATTTAACTTTTGCTTACTTGTTTTCCTATTTTTGTCTTCTATTTAATGTAATATGTTATTTGCCTCTTTAGATATATGGGATATTTATTTAAAAGCAATGCTCTGATGCTATCTTAATGGATACTATTATCAGAGAGCTATTCTACTATTAAAATAATATAAATCTCATTCTTTTTATCTATTAATAGTTAGTCTTTTTATATAAATGTAGAAGTTTTACTCTTAATATGTGCTTTTAGAAATATTAGTCTGCTTTACATGATTGAACAAGTTTATTTGCTTTATTATTAAATTTTATTGATTTACTTGCTTATTTCTTCTAAATTAGACTTTAACTCATTGGTATTCATTTTTTTAACTTTATTCTTCTTGTATTAGATATAGCTTGAAATTTTATTTAAGGGATGCTATTTTGCATTGCTTTTTATCTTATAATTTCTTACCGTTTTCTTAGTTATTTCTGTTCACTTGCTAAATTTAATTAACTTATATCATTTTCCTCCTATTCAATTTAGTTAGCTAATTAGACTACTTTTTAAGTATCAAAGTATTTAGTATTTAGTGATTCTGAATCTGTTTAATCTGTATTTATATATCTAGTTTTTACTTTACTTTTTAGTTTTGTTCATATTACTATTTATGAGAAATATATTAATTTTAATCAGTTTTGCTAATTTAAAGAATATTTTGAGATTACTAAATTCCTTTATTTATGGTTAAATATCATAACTATTATAACTTTATCTTTACTCTCCAGTTAACTATTAAAATTAAGTCAGTTGGCCTTTTTTTCTGTTTTACTTAAACTTTTACTTGTTTCCTTTTTATTACTTTTCAAAAATTTTATCTCTTCTCTTAAGTTAGGTTTTTCTAGTTTTAATATTGAAATCATTGAACTGTAAATTTCTAAGAATTCTGATACATTCTCTTCGTAATCTGATTTCGTTTTATAGACTAAAATAATATTCCTTATTAGCTTACTTTTGCTATAAATCTGTTTAGGTAATACGATTTAGTCCACTTCAGCACATTTAACACAGTTATCTATCTAAAATGCTGAATTCAATCAAAGTAAAACAGTTCTTTTATGCTCAACTTTTTTAAATCTAGTCTTTGCTTCTAATTTTTAACAAAAGATTTAATTCTCATTCACCTTTTTCCTAAATATAAAACAGACTATTTTATTAAATGAGATACTTACTAGATATAGCAGATGATGGTTGTGTATGCATTTTGAATATCTCTAAATTGGCATTTTTCTGCGTCTTCTTTTTTTATTCTTCTAATTTGCTTCTTTTTCCATTTTATAAGCCTAATTGAGAAATCCATTCTATTTTTACCTTTTAAGATTGCTTTTTCAATTAATTGCTTTTCCTCAAATTGAACAGAGAATCCTGCACTTTCTAAAATGTAACGGCTAGATATCGATTACTCTTTTCACCTCGAAAAATTCATTCATGAGTTCTAGTTTTAATTCCGAACTCTCTTTAAAAAGCACCACAAAAAATCTAGATAAAACCTCCAAAAATCCTTAGAGTTGACTCTTACCATTAGGTGCCTTTAATTAAAGAAATGCAAATATAATGATTAATAATATAAGAATTTACTTAAATAAGAGTAGTTATATCAACTAACAGATTAATATAACTGATTAACTTATCCATTTATATATAGATCATTCTATATCTAATCAATACTTCATACCTTTTATACTCTTCTACCCTAAGTTTACTATACTTGAGAGTGATGGATTTATAGTCTGAATACTTCCAATACTAGTCTACTCTAACTGAGTTATTTGCATATACCTTGTTTTATAAGATTAATTAACTTATTTAATTGTCTGTTGAAAGAAGGAATTACTAGCAAAGCTGAGTTTTGGTATGACTCTAAAGAAGAAAGAGATCATAAGTATAGAATTATACGTTTATTTATTAGCTTAAATGCTTTCTTGACAATGATTGAAGTAAAAAAAAAGTTTTTGAATCATATGCTAAAAGTTAATTAGTCGTTTTTAGTCGTTTAGATAATAAGTTTTGTTATGTAAATACAAAAAAGAAATTCATATACACATTATTTGCATGCTTCTGATACTTAGAGATCTATATAAAAGTAGAATTACTATAAAAGTCAATTCACATGGATAAAAATTTGAAGGTTGATAGAGTAAGAAACTTAACCTTACCTACGGAGTCTTAGTGTTTACAATAAGCTTTATAAAGTCAGGAAGTATCTCCTGGCAATATTACTAATGATCTCTAATAATTAGATTTGAGCCAAAGCTAGTTGAATTAAAACTAAGAAGCCAAAATTCAGACTTTTAATGACCTTTAAGTCCTATAACGATAGACTTAAGAGCTGTTTATAAGATTAGCTACATAAAACTTGGTTCAGATATAGAAGGAATATGAATACTTCTTATACTAAAAGAAAGAACTTGATGATAGAGACTAAATGTACCTTCAAATACTAAAAGAGAAAATCGGAAAAACGGAAGAGCAACTGTTGGGCTATGTAGATGAGGTTATGAGTATGCAAAACTGATTGATAAGCATAGATCTTGATATTTTTAATTTAAGTTTTGAATACTAAGCTCAAAATAATACTTCTTTTGATCTTCATCAATTAACTTCTAAGAGATAACTATAAATAAGTATAAGTCATTTAAATAAGTTATTGAGGTAGATCAAAAATTTTTTACGCTAATGTTTTGACATATAAAAATGCTTATTTCTACTAAATGATTATCATCTGATTAATTGCAGATACAGAGAAATATATTACAGTTACTAATTTGCTTGGGACGGACTCAAAGTCATATAAGCACTGATTTATTTAGATAATTATATTAAGTATACTTTGAATTAGCCTTTAGAAAGGCTAATCAAACTGCCTTTGACTAATTATTTTTAAAAATATCTTTAAGCATTAAACTTCTAAGTTCACTTTCTAAAGCAATCAAAATGTCTCATCCTTATCTCTTTGATAAAAGGATTGAATGCTAAGTATACTATCAAAATGGTTGGGCACTTAGGATAGCAATTCTATTTAAAGGAATCGAATAAGATATTAGTAATCTAGTCCTTCAGGAAAAGGATTTGAAATATGATGCTTAGTTTATATTTAAGAAGCTAAGTTTAATTGTTGGACATTTTAAGTACTACTAGTAGGATAAACCTTCCAACTAGGAGTTTAACTAATACTTAAAAATGAAAAACTAAGCTCATAAAACTAACAGCTGGTAAAATAAGAGTTTAAGTCTAACTTGAAACTAAATTTTTTCAATAAATATAAGTAAGTTTCCAGCTTTAGATTATCTATTGCATAATAGGCAAATATATAGCATTTTAAATAAGAAGCTATTTATTTATAACATTTGATAACTTAGAGAAAATGCTAAATAAAGAATTAAATTAGTCTTTACTTGATAAATTGGATACAATCTGCTAAGACATTTTTCTACTATTATTAAGAATTTAATTATTCAAGACTTTTCTTTTTTTTAAATCCATAAGAAGTTTTCAGTTATAAGCATGATTTTGACTTTAGCTTAACTAAACTAAACTAAACTAAAATAATTTTAATAATTTGCAATCCATTTTGTTGGGTTTATTCATTGCTTAGTTTAGTACTTCTAAAGATTCTTAATATAACTGATTTACTTTACATTCTACTTGAAAGCAACATAACATAACATTAATCTACTTATAGTTTTATGTGTCTTATCCTATAAAATTTAATAACAAAATTAGCTCTTATTCAGCAAACTAATATCAATATACTCAAAAAGTTAGAAAAATGATTTAACAAGCTATCTAAATCAATAGCATTACCAATAAAGATGGGAATAATAAAGCTGGATAATCCAAAATCTGCCTTTACGCTATATTTCTGTATAATGATCAAATGAGATTAAAGTTAGTTATCTATAGTCTTCACATTAATACTCTCCAACTTTATATAGGTAAGTTTACTATGGCATCAAAACTTATACTAGTGTATTATAAGCTTAATTATACTTACCTTTTCTACAAGTATATACGATATATACTATTAATTCAAGTCCACTCATTTCATTTTCCTTAACACAGCTTAAGGAATTTCAATTATCAACCATTCCATAATGATTTATATATTTCTCTTTCATTAGATATAAAGTAGATACTTTCCTTACCTCTTCTTAATATAGTGTACAAAGCTAAGGTTATAAAACTGTTAGTTTAGTTCTACATATATAAGAGTTAAACTTCATTAAATCTAATTTCTTAGTAGCGTATTATACAGTGGGTGACTATTTGAAAATAGCAGATTTAGACTAGTAAAGGCTTATCTATAAACTGTAGATTGGAAATAAGTACAAACTTCTTTCTGCCATATAACTAAGTACTGCTTTAGTTAATTTACTTTCTAAGTAATTATCTAAACCAGAAAAGAAGAAAGAGTAAAGGAAAGAAATAAAGACCAAAGAATGAGATATTTAAGTCAATAATACAGTATAAGTATCCTTATATATCAAATATACTTAATATAAATAAGGCATTAGATTAATAAGCAATAAAGTAGGAGATAACCCTTCTTTATATAAATTAGCTTGTTTATAGTCAGAAGAATGATTCGATATTAACTGGTAGTATATTAACTATATAAGCTAAATGAAACATGTAATATGTGTATATATATTCAGCTTGATATTTGATATAGTATATATCATAATTTAAGCAATTAACTGAACTTTATGGAAAAATTATTTATTATAATAGAAAATTAAGTCTAGAGCATATTAAGGGGTTTAATATAACTGGTATAAGAAATTCTGTGAGACTAAAGAATTAACTTAGGCTTTTCTTTAATGATTTATATGAAAAGGGAAATTAAAATGGATTGGATTTAGTAAAATTTGGCTAAAAGCATTGTAGAGGAAAAAGTAAAAAACGTAGAGTTAAGGATTTAGTTGTTATAAGTTAGATAAATATCAATGATAAACAGCTTATGGTTCAACTTATACTCTTAGTATATGCAAATAGTATAGTTATAGGTTAATACTCTTTTATATATTAAAGTCAAATTAAATAACTAATTTTGGGACTAAATGCTAGTATTCTCTTATAGGATTTATTCAGGATGATCAATTAAAATATGATAGATACATGCTTTAATAATAGATAATTCACTAGCCATTGATAAAAATCTTAAGAGCAGTTATAGCAATATTTTGAATAGTCTAAAGGGAAGAAAGTATGTTACAGTGAAGTTTAAGAGTAGGATGAAAGGATCTAATATAACCATAGCAATCTAATTAATAAATATTTAGCTTATATCCATTAAAACTTAATGCCTAATTAGCTCAATCAAATATACGTCAATTTAGAAAAAATCGAAAGAGTCAATCAACCTTTTTTAGCATTGAAATAAATCGAAGAATTAATTTAGCTTATGTAATGAGATTTACTTATAAGACATATTTGAAGGTACTTTGAGGAAGATATGCGAATTTTCTGTTTACAAAGCTATTTTTTTAAGCAACTAAAAATCTTAATTATTATTGAGGTATTTTAATAAATTAGAAGGGGAAAAAATTGGTTCAATTCAAACTACCATTGATAATTTTTTTTGAGTATAACTAACAAAAAATGAGAAGAGCTTAAGATTAAACTAAGGACTAATAGTAGCAAATTTATAAGTAAATTAATCTGAAACATTAAGATGAAGAATATAAATTAGAGCTCTATAGAAGTGAGAACAATACCACAGAATTTAGATAAGCAAAAGTAGTGAAAAATAGTAAAATCTTTGAAAATGAGAATGTAGTTTTAACTTTTAATTCACTATAAATTTCTTAAAAGTTTGATATCAAAAATAATTTAGAGTTTAAGTAATATGCTTGACAGTAAAGCCGAATGATATTTATTTATTAATTCAACAAAATGCAAAATGTAGGGTTTAAAATATAGTTTAAGTCAAATGAATAAGATTTGGAATGGTTATTCTTAAACATGGCAATCGAAGAGAAATAATAAATTTGGTAACAAATCTATATGTTAGATTGTTTAAGCTATTAGCATTAGAAAAAATTTATTCTAGCTTTTGCAAATAATAATAGCAACATTCACATATTTTAATTAGGAAGAAAGGCCTTATTAAAGAATTATAGCTCCATGATTCTATCTCCATACAATATAATTGATCTATTAATTATTATAGCAAGTATCAAAAATGATAGCATTACTTATTTTTAATTTCATTTATATTCCTAACTAATATCTACTAAAATACTTTACTCTTTTATAAATACATTTAAGGTATAAATATTATCATTTTAATCTTCTTTTTATTACTATTTCTCTCTTTCATCATATTTATGTATAATTTAACATATAGATCCCTTTGCTTTTAGACTTTATGTTTTCTAGTTCTAAATCTAGGCAAGCAATTAATACTTTAATCTTATTTAGCTCTTATAAGGTATTTTAGGTAATTATACTTACTAAGAATTTTAACTTTTTCATTAAGCTACAAAAAGACAACTTCTAATCTTTAAATCCTTTCAAGTCAAAATGTTTTTTTCTTATGATGCTTTTCTAAGACTATATGCCTCAAAAATTTTATCTAGATTTAAAGTGGATTTACTTGATGAAAAAGTCTTACCTATTTTGCTTTTACTTAACTACTTTTTCTCTTATGATATATTTCAAGAAAGTATCACTTTATATAAGTAAATGAATTATCTTATACTAAGTTCATTAACTATTCAAATTATACTCTCTTTACGTTTAAGAACTTCAATTGCATATTTAGGGTTGAAAAATCGGGTTACCAATTTTGACTATTTACGTATATAAAAATCCTTTATTCCGTCAAACCCTTAATATCATAGTTAAATGCTTCTTTTCTTCTATATTCCATCTCTTGGTATTTTAACTAGTAATTAAGTAAGTTAAATCGCAAAAGTAAAAGGATTTTTACTAATTACAAGCTAAGCATTTAGATATATACAACTTATCAAGTGAAAAAGGTACTATTTTAAACGCATTTAAACTAGAGTGTCAGCAAACGAGACTAGATTGTAATATCATAGTCTATAAAGTAGCTAATCTAGCTTATTTCCTTATTTTCTATACTAGTATAAAGATCTTTAAGGGATAGTTCAAAATTATTTACCGAATGTAGAATAAAAAATGAAGAAAGGCTAATTAGTCCTAGTTACTATTTTCGCTACTACTGTTATAATAGCTGTTTCTCTTATTTTAAGAAATTATTTTTAAGAGATTAATAAGCATAAACTTATGTTCAATTTTACTCTAAAAGCTGATCGTTGGAGGGATATGCAAAAGTATAATTAGAGTTGGAGTTAATAGAAGTAAATTAAAGAGAGAGAAGAGTTAGAAAGAAGCAAAAGGAACCAAATTTTGGAGAAGCATTATTAAACTTAACTTAAAGACATTTAAGTGGCTAAAAAGCTTAAGGCTTTGTAGGCAAATGCATTATAAGTCTAGAAAAGCATTGAAAGCAAAAGTCTTAACTAAGTTAAATTGGATATAATTGAAATTCCCTTTAGAAATGGAAGCATCAAATTGGCCTACTAGAAGTATAAATACGGTATTAATAGAATATTCGAGGAAGATTATTGCCATGAAATGGCAACTCTCTTAGCTATTTCTAGTATAATAAAGCCATATTTCAAAGTAATAGACATAGGATTATTTTATGGCATTTACACCTTAAGAATCGCTTCTTTACTTGATGAAAGCTAAGGAGGCATGCAGTATTCTTTTGATGCAGACCCTATAAGTATTTAGTATGTAAATGCTTCAGTTCATTTAAATGGATACGAGAAAAGAGCAAAAGTGTATAATTATGCAGTATATAACCAAACTTAAGACACTACCTTTAATGTATTTCTTAGAGGATACTTAGGATAGATAGATTCATTACAATAGCAAAGGAAAAATAGGAAAATTAAGTAGCAATCTGATGTAGAATAATCAACCTAATTCAAAATTCTTGCCATCAGTTTAGATGATTTCTTCCCTTCTTAAGTTCTTCCAGAGATTCACTTTATTAAGATTGATATTGAAAACGCAGATTTGATGGCATTATAAGGAGCTTAGAAGTTGATAATGAGATCTAGAGAGGTAGTAATAATAATAGAGTGATGATACTAAACTTTCACTATTCTAGGAAAAGGGTATGTTATCAGCTAACTTGAATGACTAGTTATTCAAGGATTTTAATTCTGACTATTGGATGAACTTTAGGTGTAAAAGCAATATTCATGTAGAGATCTTAATCTAAACTGAGCTTATTAATAGCATAAGCTAAAAGACTTGCTAGAGGTAGATATAAACTGGCTAATTAAATAGGATAGAAAGGATAAAAAATAATGGATGTTCGACTTGTTGATAACTCGAAAGGAAGTATTTAATCGGCTAAGTTAAGAGTAAAGACTCCAAAGCAGATAAATAATTGTTTAATAGGTAATTCAATTAAAGTTTACCTTATATAATACTTTAAACCGAAATAGCTTTAGAGCTATAATACTTAAGCACCCTATATTTATATCTTTAATTAATAAAGGTAGAAGTCTATTAAGATACTAGTAAGTAGATAAAGTTTTCTAAGGAGCTACCTATATCTTTATACCGTCTTTCGCTAAAAACCTTACTCCCTTCTTTCCAGTATCTCAAATAGCTTTACATGTTAATGTCTTCTTTCTAGTAGTACAGCAATAATCTTACTTAATATATAAAATGAGTATAAAAAGAAGAAAGTAGATATCGAGAAATATACCATTAGCTAGCAAGTTAATAATTAAGCGTAAAGTAACGCTTATGGTAAGATAGAGTGTTACGAATTGTTAATGAGAAGTCAGTTTAAAGGTAGTTTCTAAGTTTAATTAGACAAGCTTTAACTATTTTAAAAAATGGAAGAGTCTGATAACGTATTATAGGATAAAACTACTTCACTCTTAACAGAGGAAAACTTGAAAGCTGCTTTCTAGCACTTGGAGGAAGTTGTCAAAGAGTAGCAGAATTAGATAAATGATCTGATGACTTTAGTCTAGAGAAATTCTTAGTAGGAATAAGTAATTCAAAAGCTTGACAGCAGAGTAAAGCAATTGGAGAAGGAATCTTAAGATAAAAGCTTATAAGAGAATAAGTAAAAATAATCTAGTGAATACTAGGACAGTGCTTAAGAAGATTAAAGCTAGAATGCAGAGTCTTAAAACTAGACTTAAAATTTGGAGGAAAAGGTAATAGAGTTCAAGAAAGACTGCTATGATAAGATTCAAAAGTCATAGATTCTAAACTTAAAATACATAAAGACAAAAATGACTAAATATAAAGAAGAAAATAGCCAAATTTTTTAGAATTTGAATAATTAACTTTAAGCTTTGCAAGACATGTTATCATGGAAAGATGAGTGTATTAACAGATTCTAATTAATTGAAAGCAAATTGCAGGATAGTGAAAAGGTTGACAAGCAAGAAATTGTATAGGAAAGATAAGAATCTAGTGAAAATCAGAGCTCGCAAGCTTTGTAGAGTTTAAGCGTTAAAATAGAAAACTTACAAAGCTAAGTCTAGGATCTTAAGAAAGAGCAATAGAGTTTCTTTACAAAGTAAGGAGCTGTTGGACTTAAATAGGTGATTATTTCAATGATTACCAATCTAAAGAAAGAAATTTATGATAAAGGAATGAAAAAGCAATAAAAGGATTTAGATGCCCTAAAGGATAATCAGCAATCTTAAAGTTCTCATAATCAGCTACTTGATTAAGAAGTAATAGACCAGTAAATAAAGTAGATACTACAAAAGATAGAATCAGACAAAAGTAGCTTGTAAAGTGCTTTAGAAGAATTAAAGCAAAATCTTTTCACAACTTAGCAGGCTTAATAATTAGAAGAACAAATTCAGTTTTAGATTTAAAGTATTAAGTAAGAATAGGATAAGAAGCAAAGCTATAAAGAAGATATAGATATAGACTAAGATCCAGAATAAGTATAAGCGCTTATATAATCTCATTTACAGACCTTTAAAGAGCAAATCTAGAAAGAATTTTTCTCTAAGCAAGGAGCAAATGGATTGAAGTAAATCTTAGTGAACACTATTTCTAACTTGAAGAAGGAAGTTTTCGATAAGCTAGGTAAACTTTAGTTGCTATACTAGCAGATCCTTTAAAGTTCTTCTAATAATGAAGACTAGAGTATTTAATAAGCTTTGTAAGACTTCAATTCTAAAATAGCAGAAGAGTTTCTAAGTAAGAAAGGAGCATAAGGACTTAAATAAGTAATTATATAGATGGTAACGAACCTTAATAAATAAGTCTAGAGTGAAAACAAAAAACTATAGAAATAGCTTTCCTTAAACGTCACTTTAACTGAATTTTAAAAGATGGATGAGAATTACAATCAAATACTTGAAAGCATTTAATAATAGTACCAAACTAAGGAAGAAGCCTAGAAATAGGAGTAAGATATTATAGAAAAGATTGAATAGACTTAGAAAGAACTTTAAGGTAAAACATTAGATAGTTAAGCTTTAGGAGAATCTTAGATCTAAAGCTAGCCAGATTTAGCTTTAGAAGGCAAGCTAAATGAACTATAGGAATAGATATCATCTTAATATATGACTAAAGCTAGTCTAGAGGAGTTTGAGTCTAATTAAAGCTAAAAGATTGAGAGCATTAAGAAAGAGATCCTTGAGAAAGTTTAAGATTTATAGTCTTTACAAACTACTAATATGACTAGTTAGAATTAAGAAGGATCACTTTCAGAAGCACAAAACTAAGAGATGCTGAAGAAATTTTCGGATGAAATGCAAGCTTAATATTTAACTAAATAAGGAGCATAAGGACTCAAGCAAGTGCTCATATAGATGATAACGAATCTTAACAAATAAGTCTAAAAGGAGAACGCAAAGTTTACAAAGTAATTATCTTAAACCATAACTTTAGTGGACTTAAAAAAGATGGATGATAATTATAATAAACTATTGGAAAGTATCTAAGAAACATATTAATCAAAGGAAGTAGCATAGTAGTAAGAATAAGTAGTCCTATAAGCTATTGAAAAGGTTAAGAATGTGATTCAAATAAAAAACTAGGAGATTGCTAGCACGCCTTAAATAGATGAATAGTCAATTTTAAACCTAGAAACCAAGTACAATTAACTATAGGAGTAAATAACATCTTAGATGGCAACAAAGGAAAGTCTTCAAGAGCTCTAGTACTCCTTTAATTCAATCTTTTCTAACTTTAAGAAAGAAGTAAATAGCTAGATTTAGCAAACCTTAACAGAGGGTTAAGATTCGTATGTATCTGAGAAATAGCTATAGGAATAAATCTAGAAGCTTTAGAATGAGATATAAGCGATGTATTTAAGTAAATAAGCAGCTTAAGGGTTGAAACAGGTTCTGATTTCAATGATAACTAATCTTAAGAAAGAAGTTTTCAAGAAGATAAGTCAATTGTTGCTTTTTTAATAAAGGGATGATGAGAAGGAAAAAACTAAAGCATTATAAAGTACTTAATTTATTTCAAGCCAACCAGATTAAAAAGGACTGAGTTAAGAGATATTCAAAGCTTTATAAGACTAAGTAGTGTCAATGATAGATGAGTATAAAAAAGAACTAGAGAGTAAAGTAATCTCTATAGAAGCAAATGTCTTATAGCTCGAATAGATCCAGGATTAGAAACAAAAAGAATCAACACCTTCTAGTATAAACATAGCACATTTGATTTCTCAAACTACTAGTGTTTTACATTAGAACATTATAACATAGATGAAATAAGAACTGGAATTACTGGAATAAAAAATAGGCAATAAACTTCAGTCTGATAAGGATGAAACAGAGGCCTCTTATGTAACATAAGAGTAATTAAAGCAAATTAACCAAAAACTAAAGTAGGAAATGAAAGATAAACTTAAATAGCTTGACTAAGAGTCATCACAGAAATAATAGGTAATTGACTAGATAAAAATTATTTATCAGCAGATTGATTAGATAAAGCAAGAGCTAACTCAGAAAATAGAGCTAGTTCAGTAAATTAAATAACAGCCTTAATAAAAAGGAACCAATTAAGAGATGATCTGGCAAAACGAAATTTCCTAAGCTTTAAAGCAACTGTAAAGCTTTAAAACGATTTAAAGCTAACTTTAGTAATCTGTTGAAGAAATAAAAGACTAGATAACGTTACTTCAAAAGAACAAGACAGAGTTTACCAAGAATATAGACTTAGGTAGCATTTACTAAGACTAATAAAAGCTATTTAATGGCCTAGAAGAAATTCACATGCAATTGGTTAATTACGCTGATTTGAAAGAAACAAGACAAGCTTTTAGGTATCTAAACAAGCAGTTAAAGTCTATAAATGAAGTAATTTAGGAAAATATGCTTAGTAGTAATTAAAAGAATAATAAGAATCTTTTTTCAGAGTCTCAGATTTAGAAAGAAGGTATGATTTTTTGATATTTTAGAGGAGTAAAAGAAAAATAGATATCAAGTATGGCAGAATATACGCGAGTCCAATTAGCAGCCACTTCCAAGTTTTAGAAAAAGCTAGCAAACTCCTTAAACTTTGCAAAATCAAAGAAGGCCTTCATACAGCTAATTTATAGAAATGCTAAAATCAGACACTTCACATTTGCAGGCTATTAAGCAATCGAAAAGATATCCAGTAAGATCAAATGAGACTAGCGTAGAGCAATCCAAATTGCTGAAAGTAAAGAAGGGTTAGCAAAGTGAATTAATAAGATAGGCAAGTCTAGAATCTAAGAAAACAGACTAAAGATTTGGAGATGAGATATAGGGCTTTGATAAGAAAGTAATCAGCTAGAAACAGTTTCTTTGATGGATTTTGAATTTATAATTTGATTTTCTTTACTAAAAGCGTGATCTCTCAATTAGTCTTCTCTATATTAAATAAAATGGATCAACTTAATTTAATTGAACTTGAGATCCCTTTTGATTTAGAAGACTTGCTTACTATAAATTACAACACTGAAAAGATAAAGCTTATCATCCAATGGCTACTATAAACGCTTAAAAGGCAAAACAACTAGATTAATAAATTATAAGAAGACCTGCAAAAAAGCAATAATACACAAGCAGAACTGCTTAAGAAGCTAGAAGCGAAGGTGGAGAAGAATAGACTGGGGATTGAAAATAATTAAAATGAGATTTTGTAAAACATCGACCAGCTAACCAATCATTAGTAGAAAATCGATAAAAACACTTAGGAAATTATCAACCTTAAAAATAACGATATCAGCAAGTTAAAGCAAGAGCTTTAGGAATGCAAAGACAAAATTGAGGAACTTCAAAGCGACCTAGAAAACAAATAAGTTTAAATAGACTTCCAAAATCAAAAAATTACGGATATGTAGTCTATCATTAAAACTATGTAAGACTAAATAGAAAAAAATACCGAGGAGATTGAAGCTCTGTATAGGAAATTTAAGTCCTTGAAAGATAACGAACTGGTTTCTCTTGAGATAAGAATAGAAAAGCTGGAACAAAGTTTATCTGTTTTGTAAGTCCAGATCTTAGTTATAGATTAGAAGTTAGATAAGTCTGAATTTGAAAGCTTCTAGAATAGAATAAATGCTATACTTAAGCAACTGTAGTCTCTACAAGGAGCTTTAATAGACTAAGAAATTCTGGATCAGCTTAGTTCTATTATAGATCTAACCAAACGATTAAAAGAACTTGAAAAAACCTCAAGCGACCATACTGCAGAAATAGCTGAAATATAAGAGAACTTAAAGTAATTGAGAATCGCTTTGAGTTAGAAGGCAGACTTATCTGATATTTAGCAGCTTTAAGACCTGATTAATTAACTTGGATAGAAAGGCGAACCTCTTTAGGTTCCAGTTATCTAGCAAGGAATGAGTTTATAGGAAAAAGCGTTACTAAAAGAATTGTCAGTAAGACTGTAACATATTGAAAACACTTACATGACCAAGACTTAAATTGAGTAGACTTTCGCTAAATTGTCAGATTTAGATAAATTTGCCTTGAAATCTGAATTAGATAAATATGCTAAAAGAATTGACTTGAACAAATTTGCTCTGAAGTCGGATTTGGAGAAATATGCTACTAAGCAAGATTTGGAATAATATGCAAAAGTCGAAGATCTTAAAAACTATGCATTGAAGGAAGAGTTACTAAGGTATGCTAAGAACTCCGATTTAGATGACTTAAGAAAAGATATCGAATCATAGCTCGCTAACTTACCGCAACCATCAGGAAATGGAAAAGGTAATATTGATAATAATCTGCTGCAAAAGATAAAAAATGCTATTACTTAGCTTGATGCACTGTTAAAGAAGTTTTTAAAGCTGGAACAAAAAGTTGAAACACTTGAGAAGCATGCGAGTGAGTTGGAATCCCAGTATGTGTTCGTTTTGCAAGAATTAGAGTAAATTAAGGATAAAATAAAAGCACTTAATATGAGACCTAAGGGAGATATAGATATCAAGGTACTTTAAGAACTTGAATAAAAGCTTATTGATAAAATTAACTAATTGGCTAAGGATTGCGACAAAAAGTATGCTGATAAGATTGAGACCAGAAAGGCTTTGAAGCACCTAGAGAAACTTATTAAGAGCTTGTGGGATTTTGTGTTTGCTTAGAGAGAAAGTGAAAAAGATGCTATGCTAAGCAAAAAACCTCTAATGGGATTTTCATGTGCTTCATGTGAAAAAAGTAAGTTAACGAAATAACTTTAGATTTGGAGTAGATTTAAGGAATTCCAGAGAAATATCATCCTTGGAATTTACTGCCAAGAAGAGAGCCTCCTTTATCCAAAATAGGCCCAGGATTTTCTAAGTTAATCTAATCTATTTCTCCCGATGCAAACCAAACAAGTATGTTCCTAAAGAAAGGTAAGCATATAATATCAATAGATACCAAAGAACTATTCGAAGTATCAAGCAGCGGGATAAATTACGTGGGAAAAACTCATTCACAGACACCAAGACCATTTACATCAGCGGATTCTACTTGAAATAATGATTTTAGTTATAATTGATTAATCTCAAAGTATTTAAATCAAAGGGATCTACTAGTATGAGCATAAATCCTATTAAAACATATAGAATCCCTTATCTTAATAACATATCAAATGTTTATTAACAGCACAGATTAAAAATTAATTTCATTTATTGATACTTAAAACTTCAAACTATGCTCAAATAAGATTTTTATTAAAGAAATCAAATTTTAAACCCAATTTTTGAGGTATAGTTACGTAAATAGAAGTGAGCAGTCTACATTATAAAACTAAGACTATTGCTAGATTTATTAAGCTCTAAGTGTGAAATAGTCTGTAGCTATTAGTTGTGTGGTTAGTAGAGGTAGTTTAAAAAGGTAAAGGATTGAAGATTAAAGGGAATTCTACATCTTTACCAGACTAATAAGTTTTATGTATTATCTCTACTTTTAATCCAGTGAATACTAGTTTAAGGTTATAAACTTTGAGTATAAATGAATAAATTGACTTTACCGTAATTCAAGAAAGAATCTGAAAAGGCTACCAAAAAAATTATGAGATTGAAAACATTTCCAGTGTTTGACATTGACTAATTAAGGTAGGAGTTTGAAGATTTAAAAGACTGTACAGCACCTTAGCTTAATATATTTGCAAGTTAAAAATATTAAAGCAGAATGAGCCTAAACAGCGATTCTTTAATCAAAAAGGAAAATATAAAAGTTGACTCTTGCTCTTAATTTAATCCATAAGAGATAATAAGACAATAAATTAAGAATGAAATTAACTAGCGATTCGTACAAAAAAACGAAAACAATTTTCATACCTAAAAATCAGAAAATTAAAGCCAATAAGAAACGAAAAAGATCTTGATCATGCATTTTTGAAGAAGCCTAAAGCCCCTGAAAGAGATTTTGTTCTTAAGCGGCGCAATTTTAATATGACTACTTCTGAACCTAAAAATACTAGCAGAAAAGCAAGTTCAATGACGAAAGTGTAAATTTGTTTATTAAGTCAATTATCTCTTTATAAGTAAATCTGAAAATTACATGCTATTTAGCATTCATTAATACTTTACTCTTATATCTTAAATAAGGAGAATTGTGAACCTTTTTGAGAGATTTTTAAGACTTATAAAGAAGTAAGACTAAACATTTCAAGCTATAATCAGTATGATTTATATAAGGCTTAGAGTTTTACGAGTAATACAGTTAAATTTTAACATCTATCAGTAGGTTAAAAGTAATAAACAGTTATAAAGGCTCAAGTAAGTAGATTACAAGTAAGATAAAGATAAGTATGAGGAACTAATATGCACTACCTTATTAAGCAGGTAATATTAAATGCAAATGGCTTTGAAAATATAAGCTTAGATTAAAATTTATTTAGATATTATAAGGATTTCTTACATTGTGAATCATTTTATATCCATTAAAGTATTTAAAAAAAGCTATTTTTGAAGAATTTGCTTAATGGGTAGTTTTAAGTTATATAGCAATAAGCATCTATCAATTGGTAATAAATAAGAGAACATGCAAAACCTTCAAGTTCCAATACCTATAAAAGTTTTGAACTATAAACTCAACAAAAATTCTAGAAATATACAGGTAAAAAAGCAACTCCTAGAATTATAATCCTAATAAGCAAAAGCAATAAAATAAGGAGCACATTAGTAAAAGTAACATATTAAGCAAGTAGGTAGTTTAAGGAAAAGAATAAAGGGTTAAATAAAAGAATTGTTAGATAGTAAGAAAATAACTTAATTAAATATATAAAAGTAATTGATTTCTTTAAAATGAATAAAGTAGCTGAACTGTTTATTGTTATAGGATTAGATCCCGTCTCTATCAATGGTATGCTTATTTTAATATCTTCTTTAGAACTCGCAAATGGAAATGAACCTGCAAACTGCTGTTATTTAAACTAGGAAATTTACCCTCAAGTTACTAATTTAAAAGATTAGACGAATATACCAAAAAATTTGCATCTTTTCAGTTTTCCGCAGAATGTGGAAAATAAGTTTTTCTATCGCTTTGGAGAGGTTCCTGATTCCTAAATAGGCCATTTTGTAACAACTGACTAGAATAGTAAACGAATGTATGCGACATTTCTATCATTTTATGAATTAGCGTCAAGGTAAAAGATAAGAAGAGACAAAATTAAATAAGCACCATACTGTGTGCCTAAAGCTTTGATATTGGTATCTTAGTAGCCAATGTTTATACCTTAAAAGCAATTTTTAGAACATTTAAGAGATATTATATGTCCTTAGACTAGTAAGTTGCATAGGAACTATAATGAAAACATTATCTACAGGGAAGATTATAGAGAGTTATATATTTCCACGCTTCTTTATGCTTTACCTGAAACACCTTATCATGAAATATTAGTGATGCATTACCCAAATCAGTTTATCAGAGGAGGCCGCACAATTTAGGATGGTTTTCTAAGATATAGAACAGGCGAATCAATAGGACTCAATATCCCGAACTATTAGTTTCATTTTTTACTTTAGAGTCTAAAGCCTGAAAACATAATAGATGTCATAGAGTTTTTATTACTAGAGAAGAAAATTGTTTTGATTTCAGAAGATGTGAGCAAACTAATACCAATTGCCGAAAGCTTTATTTCATTGCTCTATCCTTTCCTCTGGTAAAATGTTTACATTCCCTATCTACCAACAGTCATGCTTGATGTTTTAGATGCGCCAGTTCCGTTTTTTATCGGAATACTGAAGGAAAACTACCAGAAGATAAGAAACACTTCAGAGATTATTTTCGTAGATTTAGACTCCAAAACGATAACCTCAGAAGAGGAATTACCAAGTCTACCAGCTCCAGCTTGTAGTTTGCTGTATAAAGATTTATGCTGAATATGCAATTCATTGGAAAAGATGCTATAAGAGAGCGAGATAATAACAGCAGTGCTGATGACTAAGCAAAAGTTCCTAAACTTTTTCATTTAGATCCTAAAATTCTACAGAAGCTATATCAACACTAAAAATGAGACTAATGGATAAGAAATCTTCTTCATTGAAAACTTCGTTAAAATTTTTGAGGATAAGGATTTCATTAGATAGTTCTTCAATACTTAGATGTTCACCACCTTTATTGACCAAGCTAACCGACCCTTTGATAAATAACCCAAGGAGATACAGTATTTCAATACTTGCCTTGAAGTTATAGAAAAGTACAGTCTTTAGTATTTTATGAATTAGCAGCAGAAGGAAATTTTTTCTAAGGTCTAGGCCTTTGAAAATCCTCAAAAAATTTCGCTTTTTGAATTGTTTCAGAAGCATAAGCCAGAACCTATTTAGCCAGTCTAAGAACAACTGTAAACCCCTAAACAAGCTAGGTTTATCTAAGCGCCAATAGATGTAAACGATCCAGATTTTGATGGATTATCAACAATAATGGAGGAAGGCGTAGTATCTTCTCCTACTCCGAGTATCGCAGATTTACTGAATTTCTAACAAAAGGAAGAAATCTAAATAGCCTTTAAAAGGCTGCTAACCAACCAATGATGAATAAGACTGAATCCTCAATGAATAATAAAGTTCAAGAAAATTCCAATTAAGTCAACATAAATTAATTATACCATTCAGATTAATCAGGATAAAGGCACAGTTATGCAATATACAGAACAACAAAAAAATTCTACTGCTAATTAAAAAAGAAACAGAACTAACTCTGAATTCCCACCTAAATACTCTTCTACACTTAAGTAGATCTAGGTGAGACAATTAAATCAAACTCCAAGGAACGAGTTGCTAAATGTTCCAACACCAAACTTTCTTTAGAGAAAGAGATCGATATCGAGAGACGAAATTCAAGAGAAAGCGAGGATTAACAGCAGTTTATCTCCAAGAAAATGAATGGAACTAAACTTTAAGAGTAAAATAGGGATTTAGACCTAACATTTGCTTCAGAACGAGATGAAAAGAAATGAAAATAAATATGTCTAGTAAATTAATTGCTTGTAATAACCTTCTTGCTAAACTCTCTTTATAGTCAAATCTATCTATTTTATTTATATCTTACTAATTACTCGTTTTTAAGTCACTCTGTTTTAATATTTAGCTTGTAAGAATATAAGGCTAGCTTTCAGACACTTATCTAAACTTTTAGGAAGAAATAGTATTATAAGGGATTTATCCACGGTGATGTATCAACCAGTTGTAAAGTTAATGGAGTTTTGATAGGGAAAGGAAAGCGGGTAATCATATTAAGATATTTTAGATTTGCAACTTCCAAAGCTTTTAAAGACTACTAAGTACTAGTGAAACATCTGAATTAAGTATTAGCTAGATGAACACTAAAGACTTTAGTTTTATATATAAAGAAGGTAATTAGATTTCTAGTAATGAGAGAGTTGAAAATAGATGATATAAAGTCTACAGTAAGCTTAAATAAAGATGATTAGAAGTAAAACTTATTTAAAAAGTAGTATCTCATAGGAAATGCTCTACTTTAACGGCCTTAGGTACGTAAATTTTTGAGTTACCACCTGAAAATTCGACTTCTAACTTTTTATTTTTCACTGTAACGCAATCGTTGTCAAGAAGCATATTGCAAACTACATCATCATCTTTATAGGGATGATATGAAATAATCTTCTTTAAGGATTAGCTTTCATTGTTTGTGAGAGCAATTAAAACTTAACCTCTAGACCAGGCATAAACATCATCATCAGTGTATCTATCTAGATGAGGGAAAGAAAAAACTTAATTAGTTTATCTCAAACCGTTAAGCTTTTTAATAAACTAGAACATTTCTGATTCTTCTGAAAAATGCCCCCATAATGGTTCTCTATTAAGTGGGTCTTTGCCTCCATCAAATAGTTATTCAGTTCCATAATAAACGATAGGAATTCCTTCGCCAAACAGAACATAGACTAAAGTTGATTTGTAAAAGGTGACATTATCAGTTAAGTTCAAGAATCTAGGATTGTCATGATTATCAATAAAAAGACCTAAGATAGACGAGTCTTTAAAGTTACTAAGCTAGAAGGATCTTGTGTTAGATAATAGGTACATGCTTTGTTTATTAATAAAGACATTTTTCAAGGCAAAGTAAACGTTGAAGTTAAGGATTGAATCGAGATAGTTTTGATAATCCATATCAAATATTAAGCTTTAGCATGCAACTTCTCCCACCGAAAATACTCCAGAAGCAGCTGCAAAATCGGGCCAAAAAATCTTACCCACATGAGAAACTGCATCTAGTCTAATTCCATCAAATTAGTACTCTTTAACGATGTTTTAAATCCAGCTGTTTAATTATGTTTTAACATATGCATTTTCCTGATTTAAATCTGGAAGATCATAAAGTCTGCAATGCTCGCAATTATAGACATTTCCACCACAAAAATCATCTTCTTTTATATAGCAGGTAGAATGGTAATGATCAGGACTGTTGAAAGGTGAAATTTTTGAATAGTCGGTTCCAACAGGTGCAACATGATTCGCTACAATATCTAACATCACCCAAATTCCTTTACTATGGCATGCATCCACTAATTCCATAAGATCTTAGGCAGTTCCAAAATTAGAGTTAATATTACTGAAGTTAGTTGGATGATATCCATGATAACTTCCAGCCATATTTTCAGTAACAGGGGAGATCCAAATAGCATCGAATCCAAGGTTTTTAATATAGTCAAGATGGTTTTATATTCCCTTAAATGATCCTCCACAATAATGACTAAGATCTGAGCAAGATGTTGTAGAGTCATCACTTCTAGCAAATCTATCAGTAACGATTTAATATATAGTTCTAGACTTCCAATCCTATTTATTTCCAGCTAATATCTAAACTACGAAAATTGCGAGCAGATATAACTTCATTTTTTTATAATATGGAGAAAAATCTAAATTCACCCTATATTTTAGAAGTCTGAAAGACTCTTAATTTATTATAAGGAATCAAGCTTCCAACTATCATATATCTATCTACATATCTAACCTTATCTAAATACCTTTAGAAGATCCCTCTTTTAGTCTTTAACTTGTACATATACAATAACTAATTACAATTATCTAAGGAACTAAGGAAACTCCTCAGTTATTAATAAAACTGGATCTCGAATCTTAAAATTAGTAAAGCTAGTAAAGCTAGTTGAGATCCAAATCCTTGCTTCAGCTTAAAATTTCTATTTAGCAAAATTTATTCTATAGGTACTAGTAATGAGATCTTAAAGGTTACTTTTAATCATTTTGAAATGGCTCTACAATTAACTGGTAATTAAAATTAAGAAATTGATTGCAAGGTTTCAAATAATTTATAACAAGAGCCTTTGAAATGTAAGTAAGAATAATACTCTCTAGTATAAGATGTAAATAATTTAGTCAAATTATTAGATTCGGATAATGGATGAATCTTTAACTTTTATATCCTTCGCTATGAAATTATGGAAGATGTATTGACTAAAATTAGAGACTTAAGTATTAAATTTTAAGAAATGGATATAATTCTCTAAGTATCTAGAATTTAATATTAGTAATGCTATTAGCTTCGAAATTAATATTCTCTTTATTCTTTGTAGTTCAGAATACTTTAAAGCTATTTTTAAACCATAAATCCAATATTCTGTTTAGAGCTTCTCAGATTGAATTATTTATACCCATTGATTGTTCTCATAATAAATAGTGAAAATCATGGTACTTAAAAAGAATAACTGGCTTTAATTTCTTCTCAGGTTATTCTAAAGAAGCTAACTAACAGTTAGAGAATGATCTTGAGTCTTTACTTTAATAATTAGCATGAATGAAGTAATACAGTTGTTATAATCTCCATCAGTATTATATATAGTGCCACTCACTCTATTAATATACCTTTCATTCTTAATCTAGTACTTTATAGAATAGAACCCATAAATAATATAAGTATCCATAATACTTTTCCAAGTTATATTAGCTAGAATGCTAGAAATGGTGCTATTCATATGCTACTAGTTCTTTTATAGTATATGCTTTATTATCTCTACATCAGTAGACTATACTCCTTATTAAATTAGTTTCCTAGTATATTTAGCTTTTAAGCAAAGAGGCTTTGTATATTATATCGATCATTTGAGTACATTTAGTTTATTTTTAATAATCAATAAAAGTACAAAACTAATAGAATAAGAATCCTTCTAAGGTCTATTTGCATATAAGAGAACTATTAAACTCCTCCCTTAAACTTCTGTTAATAAGTATAATTAGAAGCATTTTAAGATTAAGATTGATATAGATTGACCATTATTTTATAGTTTTGATATGAGCTTTTAATAAGAATTGGAAGAAAGATTTTATGGTAAAGGAAAGCGGCAAACAGATTAATGATATTCAAAAGTTCTTACTCCTTTTTTTCTATAATTCTAGTTATAAAAGGGATCTTGGATTAGCTAGCATTAATGATTACTGATTTCCCTATGTCTTTACCTATGATGGTGGATATTTCTGGGTATTTTTTAGCATTCGAATTACTAGTCTTAATCTACTGAGTAGTTTTGGTAGTTATAAGGATAGCATCTCATATTCTAAGCATTACTTTAATGATAAATAGAGTTTTCTTGCTAATGTGAGCAACACTAGCAGTTTTAATTGTTCTCATTATAACTTCAAATAGAATGAGCCATATTTCTTTAAGGTATATGTCTTTTCTAGCAATGTACATTAAACTGCATTTCTTAAGATCTGGATCTTCTTGCCTCATCTTATTACATTCTTTTCCTCTGAAAATGTCCAACTTAAGGTTCTATTATACGGTTTTACTTATTCCAAGCCTTAAATCTCATAATACTATTTTAAGATTCAGACTATAGATATTAGTCTTTCCTTAACTTATGCTTATTTAAGTGTTAGGTAATATTTGTCTGTTCTAGATCTTCATAAGGCAATTACTAATTAACCATAACGTTTTACAGCTAATTTACAATCTGCTTATCAAGGTTATTTTTATTAGATATTTCCTTGTATTTTCTATTAAGCATTCTAACTCTAACCACAATACACAGGATGAATCCCAATATTGTAACAATCATCACTACTATGAACTGTATAAATGAATAAGCAACTTACTATTATGAAATACTGCTTCTCCTAGTTTTTAATCCTCTGCTACTTAGAGTCATTCTACTACGTTTAGTTATGTGTAATTCCCAAGTCGCATTAAGTTCAAGTTTGACTGTTGGAATTAAGAATCACCTGGAAATCGCTTGAAGTTCAATTTTTATCACAGTCACAGCTCCTAGTTTAGGTATTGAATACTCCATGCAGACATTCAACATTGAGACACTTGAATTAGCTAATGAAAATAGGGTTTGGAGTTTAGTTTTGATCGCATGAAGTACATAATTGAGTTGTAGGGTCATAGTAACTAGCAGAATCGCATTACTATATCTATCGTCCTAGTTTAGTTAGAAATGTATATTAGTGTAATCTCCCCTTTAAGCTATAATTACAGTACTCTATAGTAGAAGTGTTTTAGGTTAATACTTAAGAGGTTGATTCTCAGTAGTAATCACAAATACATCCGTTAGTTATTAAATCAAAGGTACCATGCAAACAATTAAGTGAGAGACATGGAATACTTGATGCTTAAACTAAATAGAGAGGATTTACTACAGATTACTTAGGACATTATAAGCACATATTTGTTAGAGGATCTAGATACTGAGTGCTATTACAAGAAGAAAGAGCTTAAGAGATATGGTAAAACAGCGCTAGTAATATAAGCATTATAAAGATGAGATGGTAAGCTGAATATCTCTACAACGCAGATACTTTAGATTATATCTGAAAGAACTATTTATTTATAGCTTATTACTACACTAAGATACTTAGGTATTTTTAATTTATGCTATAGTTAGTATGGTGGATGTGTATAATGGTATAGACTGTGTATAGTAATCAGTATTATAAAAGTTGTGTTCATAAAATCGAACTAGAGGTGTCATTTATTCATCATAATACGGTATACAGTTTATTATAAAGAAAGCTGTCCATTTGCTTCTTAACTGGTATTTTATCAGAAATGAACAGATTTTTAGATAATTTTAGAAACTAAGGTATAAATATGGCTTACTGCTTTAGATAAACTATACTAAGAAGTTAATGCTTAAGCTTAAAAATATTTGCGTAAATAACTCTAGATTTGTATTTATTCTTCAATATTTGAATACGAAGCCTCAAGGAAGATAATAGGGTCAGCAGAATAAAATCCTAATGAAGAAATCCATACTACTTACTAGTATAAAAACCTATTTTAAACGCGAAAAATTGTTAAATAGCTTTGTAATGGTTGTGTTCTTTCCATCTGATCAACCTATATATCAACCTATATACTAAACATCATGAAAGATAGAAATAAAGTAGAATGTTAAAAGCAGATTCTGAACTTTTTCTTGACTTATAAAGAGCAAAAATCCTTCTACTACTTTATTCGTTCAGAAGTAGTTAGACAAAAGTATTTAGCATCTTATTGTATTAAAAATGAAAAATGAAGATATGCATAAAATAAATTCCTATACATATGGTATTTAGTAGGTAACTGTAGTAACTAGTGATAAATGATATTGCTTGAAATTAAAAGTTAAACATAATATTTTTAGATCAGTCAAAGTGCTATTTTTTATAATCCATGTATCTAGTAGACAAACTTAATAGCTTTTCAGTACTTCTAACTATATCAATCAGGTACCAGTATAGGTTCTCTTCCTTCACCAAGTCTTTACTCATCCTTGCTATAATTATTATTTCGCAAATGTTAAGTAATTGGTCAGGTTTAGGCATGTCTCTATTTGGAATGTCTTCTGCTATTCCTTGGCAGTACAATTTGCTAAAAGTACCTATTGAGTAGACAATAGTGAAGTATAGAGTTAAAACTGAAAAATTTAATACCCAAGGACAGTATGGAATACTAACAACGTAGAACTTAAGTCCTTGGAAAAAACTGGCATCACTATCACACAGTCTTCAATAAGTTTAGTTGTTCTGTGTTATTAACTGAAGACTGATGTTCCCTCTGAATTTCTACCTATTATGAGTTGGAAATAGTTCTTCAACATGAATTTATCCATAAGATACTAATCTTATTAGCTTGTTATAAAACAGAGGGATAAAAATGGTTCCTTCATTCTTCTCTAGAATGTTTTTCAACTAAATTTGAGTTTCAACATTATCTCTTAGTTCGAATGTAACGCTTTTCTTTGTTTCTCTATACTCAGCAGGATAATCTCTCAGAATAGTGTAAGTCATTTTAAAGAAAATTGATGTGTTATTAAACTCAATGGAATCATCAAGTTTTAACTTTAAACTATCCAGATTATCCGGAGTGATTCCCCAGTTTCTATCGCTAGAGTATCTCCCTAGCAATTCATAAGTATAAGCTATATCCTTCTCAGTTAGTTACGGTATCTTATCTAGTTCTATGTAATCTAGATATGATTAATTTAAGACAGCGATATTATCCTAAGTTTTGGAATCATACATCTCATAATAATTCTAGCAGTTGTCCTAGAAGCAAATGCCCATGTTTATATTAAGTCCATTTACAGGATTCTGTAATACTGTTGGGTTTAACCCTGAGAATATTATTATAGGCCCTATTACTAGGAAAAGAAGAGCTGCTAGTCAAGATCCACCGAACAGGAGTTTTCATATTCAAGTAATTTCCTCCCCTTCTTACTTAGTTAGGTAGTATTGATTATAATTCTTACTGTATCAAAATTTAGCATACAGCCCTTCAAATTTAAACCATTAGAAAATGTCTAAGCTTGTAGAAGTAAAGCACCAGTCATAAATGATTCTGATCTCATTGACAAAGGGTATTTGTCTATAGCAGGTTCATAAGTAACGATAGGAATCTGTACATTCCCTCATCACAGCAGGAGCATAGTGAGTGAACTTAGGAAATCCATATTTAAGCTGTAAAGCCTATATTCATAGGAAAATGATATAAAGGATATAAAAAATCTGCAAATAGCTGTTATTTTTGAAGCTATTGCAATTCTAATAATCTGTCTTACAAGTTATATCTCCAAAGTACATCTAATTACCTATCATTGGTAATCCTCAGAAGCAAAGTCCGTGAATCACAATTACCAATACTATATGCTAGACAAGCTTGGCTATCATATACCCTTTATAAACTAGCTCTTCGTTAGGGTTTGAGATAAGTTTAAGATAGAATCATCTATCAAGGAAAATTAAGAAGAATTGTGTTATTATCGCATATACTAGAGGAGTGCTAAAGTAGCTGAACTGAAGAAATTCCTCGAATTTATCATCTGCTCCTAGCATATTCTCAAAGCATATAAGGATGTACAGCAAGAAGCCAACCTAAATTAGTGCACATGATGCATACATATCTCTACCAGGCGCTTCATCTCTTGGCTTTGGAAATATTCAGGTTGCTTAATCCTTCGAGTTTTTATGATTTCTTTCTCTAGCTTCGCTCAAAGACTCAAGTTCAGTTTCAATTTTATCCCAAATTCCCATTCTAATAAGCATATTTTTGTGAAGTAGTAGAAAGGCTAGTAAAATCATATCAGACAGGATATAATCGTTTAAAAATCCGTTAGAATACATAGAAATTATCAAATTATAAGGATCATATTTTAGCTTTCAGTCAGATTGGGCTACATGCCATAAGTCTAGTTAAATGATAAACTTTAGAACTATCTGAAATATGTTATACCCTGAAACTATTTGCCAGAACTTTTTACCTGGTCTAGGATTGCAAATAATACCATAGCATAGAGGAGATAAGGCGAATACTAAAGATATAAGTGTAGTCATTTGGAAATGATTGACGATCATTGCAATAAAGGCCATAAACTGAGTATTTGATAGAAATATCATCACCATTATGTATATTCAATCTTAGCAGGTTCATTTATCATCAACATTAATCACCTTTTAGAAATAATTTCAGTTTACCTTTTTGGATACAAATTTCTTGATTGTATACATAATCTAAGCTTTTTTCTTTTAATTTTCAAACTCAATCACTTAATTATCATAGAATGTCTCTTTCCTCTCTGACTCTTCTGTGTACTCTGTTTAAAACTAAATACTATAGTTCTATTTTAATCTTTTCTTTTATTCTATCTATTAGAGGCCTATATTATCGTTAGATCCCTCTTCATTAGAGTTTTCTTGCTTCAATTATTTTTCTTATTCCTTTTCCTCTTAAATCATTAGCTTCTCTAGTCTCTACTATTGCTCTTTTAGCTTCTCCTTTAGTTTTTTCTTCTTTTTCATTCTTTTGTTATTGAATTTTTTAGCCATTTCTAATCCTATTTCCTCAGCAGTTTCCTTACTTTCCTAGCAACTATTTTGCAAGTTGTCTCTAATGAAGTCGTTAGTTATAAGTCTAAACTCTCAGGTGAAGATCATGGCTATTATGGATTTGTATATCAAGGCTCGTTCTGAGCTTTTGTCTTGAATTTCTAAATCTCATTCTCCAATCTTGTAGAATCCTATAGCGGTTAATATGTTAACGTCTGCAATCTGTATAGGTATTTAACTAAGCGTTTGGCAGAAAAGATCGATTAATACGTAAGGTATTGCTATTCATTATAGGGACTTAGTCAATTTAGTCCAATAGGAAAAGCTTGTGATAAGTCTGTAGGAGTTGGTTAGTCAATATAAACTAAAGCCCATATAGAAGGACTAAATTAACCCTCCTTCAACTGTTGCGAGAATCATAACGATGATCATGAAAAACAGCACACTTCCCTATATGCACACTTAGCTTGCCTTCTTAAACCAAGTTTCCTTTTTCTTAATTATAATGGCTCTTGTAACAGGCTTTTCTATCTTTTTATGCATTATAGTTAGTAAAAGTCCACAACCATCTAGAATTAATAATTGAAGAGTCTTTTTTTAAATCCCCAAGCAGAAGTATATAGCTCATTCTATACCAAAGTTATGAACAATTATATAGTTTCAGGGAAAGTAGTCATATGCAAGTGGCTAAGGAGCTATATCATGACTTAGGTTACTCAATATTAAGCCATACTGAACCAAGAATAGCACTGTGATCACTTTAGTGATACCAAAAAACACTGTATGCTTAAACGGATACCACACTAGGATGCACAAGTATGCACTTGAGAAAATATTTCCCTTCAAGCATGCACTAACAATCCATATCAAGATAATCAATCCAGTAGAAAAGTTTTTAAGGAAGTTGTAGAGATCCTTCTTGTGTGTTCATGATGTAATCTCCTACTTATAGTATTCAAGGAACCTTATTTTTTATCACTGTAGGGATTTCTTTTCTATAATTAGGAAAATCAAGATTATTACAAACCCTTAAAATTCGTAAACTATGCTATTCTCATTGTAGCTACCAAATCCCATATAAATTCAAAAACCGGGGCTATCTTTCCACATGAAAGGTGCAAATTGAAAGCTGAGACCAAAGATAGTTAGAATAAATGAAATAGTCCATAAAGCAATTTTGAACCTTTCTCTTCTAAAGCAGCATTACAGGAAAGTGGATACTAGTAATAGATACATTATGATACATAGCTTCCAGAAAATAGCCATATACAAGATAACAAAGCCTGAGATTAAAGGAGTTAGGAAATGGATCAAATCGAAAAAATTTGCCAGTTTGTGGATTTTAAATAGACTATACATTCTCAAATTCTATTCAAAGCTGAAAGCTTTTTTAGTCAAGACTCATATAAAGAGTTAAATAACATCAGGCAATAGTTCTTTATAGAGCGAAAACTGATCTCCTTTGAAATTTTTGCTTTATAGTCCTATTAACTCCATATAATATAGTCATTCTTCTTCAAAATCGAAATGGCTTTGGAAAAGGGTTATATATCTAAGAATTAGCGCGATTCCGTTAAACCATATCATCAGAATTCAAATTCCAAGTGCTTTCTTATATCCCTCACCGAAACTATTATCACTTAGTACCATTTGCCTGAACATAATGATTAAAGCGATGCAGACTCTCACAAAGTCAATAATATTATAGTTATAAAGTTTCAGCACACTAAAGGCACATAAAATAAGCGTGCTAAAGTAGCAGCTTCAGATCAGCAGGAAGTTAATAAAGCCATTTATTCGCTCCAATCATAATCTAGTTCTTGGCATCCTTTCTATAAGCAAGCTTTAGAGTGTAATTAAACCTTCCCAGTACTTCTTGTAAATGTCAGTATTGAAAGCTCTCATTTAAATGTGGATAAAGAGAAGTAAAATCCATAGAGTAAAGTTAAGTTCTTCGTACTTAGGAGTCATTCCTATGATATCGACTTTGTTCTGGGATAAGAAATCAGGCTAAAATATCTGTCATATGTAGTCAAGTATAATCGTCAGGTCTGTATATATCATTAATAGTATCCACCCTCCTTGAACTGGTCTATGTGCAATGAGGAAAAATACAAAGAAGACCAGAACAATTGCCTGTAGAATGGTTACTTAAGACAATCCTACCAAGTAAAGCACAATCAAAGACAATTTGTCAGAGTTAGTTAAGATAATAAAAAGGTAGACATCAGTTCTCCTTTTATTCGAAGGCTTTATACGGTAAGACTTTATCCTTAGAATCAAAAAAACCGCAAACAGAGCACAAATCTAGAACAATAGCTGTGCAGGACCTAATTTAACTCATCCCTGAATGTTCCCTATATAATTATATAGAAAGGCTAAAAAAGTAAAAGGGTAGCTTATTCAAAGAACACACTATCTGTTTATTTGCATGTCCCAGCAACTTAAAGAAAAGACTAGCCAAAGCAGTACAAGTATACTAGATACTAGTTTAGAGAAGGAAAGAACCCATAAAAACAGAGTAGCTTATAAAAATAGGAAGGATAAGTCATGTATATACTAAGAGAGGGACTTATTAAACTCTTACTCAATGAAGGGCTATTTATAATAATCTCTATCAGTGAGTTTCCTCAAAGTCTAAGACCAAAAAAAGTAATTACAAATAAGGCAAATAGCACTAGATATGGTTCAGGCATCTAAGTCGTTATCAAACTGTAGGATATAGTATTTTTGAAACTTGTGGAAATTCAATCTTTCTAGATAGATGCAAATGATGTGAGAGCCAGTCATTATCAATCCTATGTATATGAGGATTTTATGGAAAACTGCTTAAATTCTTAAGGAAATCATAAGTCACATAGATAAGGAGAAGACGATACAAGCTACACCATATCAAGTATGTTGAACAGCTGAAAATGTTAGGAAAATTAATCCTAAATAGAACTCCAAATTACCTCTTGGCCTGTAGTCATTCTAAAAATCTTTCGTTACAAGAATTAAGCACCCTGTGAAGGCAATCATTTCAGGTAATCAAATTGGAAAGTACTAGACTTCCGTATCAGCTCCAAACAAACTTGATATAATGCTATTATTGATAAGATACAAAACAGTGAGTTTAACAATGATTATCATAACACATTAAAAAGTCCAAATAACAGCTAGTTTTCCTATATTAATAAAGGAAATAAAAGCTAATCCTGCTAGCAGATGCATAAAACCTAGCACGTTAAAGTTCAGAAAGGCTGCTATAGTTAAAAATAATCAGCATATTTCGCGAGCTCTAAATCCTGCCATTTTTATTTAAAGAAACTAAATTTTAAATTTTTTTTCTTACGTAATCTAGAAGAAAAAACCTTCTTTCTAGTCTTTTTACTTATATCACAGTCTCATTTAATCTCTCTTCAAACCCTTCTCTGGAAATAGCTTACCTAAGCTTATTTTCCTTAAAAATGTAATTATGAAAGGGAAATTTTTAAACCTCATTTAAGGATTTTAGCTTCATTATATAGTCCTTTGTAGTTGCTTGATCAATCAAAATTAGAACTTAGTTAATGATAACGCTTTTAGGCCTATCTGCAATGTAGCCTTTCTTACTAAGTTAAAATATATTAACTAAATTTGCTTTTGAAGATATATGGAAGGCATTATGATACTCAGTAAGAGATTAATATATAGGTACTTTAAACCATTCAGTTCGAGGATAAGAAGACCAAAAGGTTACATAAAAGGGACGTAAAAGATCTTCCTTAAATCTACTATAAAAGATCACATCTAAGCCTTATCTTATTTGCCTTACTTTAGTAAGATAAGAAAGTTAGAGGAAAGAAAGAAAATAGAATAAAGACATGGTACCAGTTGGATATTAAAAGAGCTTGATTAAATACAGTACTCTAGAAATGCTAAATAGTGAAGATAGTATGTTATAGTTATAGTTTACTACCTACTATAATGGTTAAATACACTATTTGCAAAAAATTAATCACCTAATGGATTCTTTTTACTGGCTATCGATTAACCATTAGACTATACTACAAAGAGAGATTTTTATGATTAAACTTGGTTAAAAGAAAAGCAAAACTTTAAACTACTTTTAACAGTCTCAAGATACAATTTCCTACTAGCTTAAGCTAGAATTTCTATTTAGAAATTTGTGAGTTAGGCTGAGAAAAATTCCGTTACTCAAGTAAAAATTAGAGTATTAATTAGATATAATGGGCTATAGTAAGAAGTATGTAACTTATAGAAGTATTAGGAAAATAGAAAGTCTCTTGAAGAGTTAATATGGTAAGTAGAAAATCATCTACTATGCTTCATTAAGGATAAGGTATAAGTTATCGTATTAATGAGCTGGTTTCCTTAAACTCGCCTTTTTGTAGGAATTAGTTAACTTATAAACATTAAAATGGCATCTATTAAATACATCATATATAAGCTAATACTTATGTTGGAACAGCTACGCATGATATACAGCTTTGATACTAGTAATAGGATTTTTAAAGGTTAAATTAATAAAAAATGAATAAGTTAGTCCTATTGAACTTAATTACTTTTGTGCTAATTAACTGTGAAGAATATGAAACTACTCCTCAGCTTTAGAATAACTAATATCTGCCTCTGTTCTATTAATTGAAACCTAAAGATCTATTACTAATACATTTGTTTCAAGATCCCTCTGAAAGCTACTTCTGGACTATTCAGTCCTAATCTCCTTAGCTGCTAGTCGATATTATAGATAGACAATATGAGCAAACCTCAGAAAAGGATCTCAGACCTATAGACTGTTTGATTAACTGCTTGTAAGACTGCTAAGGAGATATGCAAGCAGTGCTAATAAATCTGAATCCCTAGCTCTTTGAGATCTTCAAGAGTCTGTCTCCAGAAGAGTACTCTAAAGTATACAACTCTTATCCTAGGAAGCTGTACATTCAAATTAGTTATACATGAAAGCCATAAGTTTATTAATGCTTAAATACTACTTTCCCCTATTTAATTAATACCTAGTTTTTCCCTTTAAAAGTAAGAAGAAAGTTGAAAAAACTAATTCTTAGGAAGGAGTTAAAAAGTGTTATTTTTCATTTTTAGGAACTAAAATATGGAATATATTTAAGAACAGTTTGAGAGCGACCCTTAAGTAACCATTCTGGCACTAGAGTTCAAGTAAGGTTTTGTTTATATAGAAAAATTGCAGATTTAGCTCCTCTACTTCCCCTTCTTTCTAAGTTCCCTAATTTGTAAGAAATATAACTTTATGGCAACCGCTTAAAGAACTTGCCTAGGGATATGTCTATGCTTAGATAGCTACAGAGTATTGATATTAGTAATAACCTCATTGATGCTGAAGACTTGTCTGAAGTATTGCCAGGACTATAGTCACTCCCTAAATTGAAGCATCTAACCCTAAGCTTGACTAATGAATAGCAAGGAGACTTTATTGTTCAGGCTCTTCCTTATCTAGAGTCTTTGAATGGAGAGTAGCTAGCTGGGGAAGAGCCGTAGAAGGAGTAAAGCACGGACGAAGCTGTAACATAAATCAAGTAGGAAGATCTGGAGCACATTGCTACTATCTATGACGCTATCAGGTAACTGAGGAAGGAAACAAAACCAGAAAAAGACAGAGATCTAGCACAGCAATTTGACTAGAAGCTTAGAAGTGTAATGGCAGATTTAAAACAGCAGCTGAAGTCTAAATTCATAGTACAGTAGCATATTCTTCAAGCTAAGTATAAGCTATACGAGCATTGCTTTGATAAGATAATCGAAATCATTAGCGAAAAGGATCAAAAATCAGGATAAATCCTAAAGCAATTATTTTAAGCTTATAATAAGATGTTCAGTGAGGTTCCTCAGATAATAGCTAAAATACAGCCTTTTTATAATTAGCAGATAGATCAGCTTAAGAATGATATGGATAAAGCAGTAAGAGAAACAGCGGAGGTTCTTGAGGCTGCTGAACATTTAGAGTAAGAAGCTCTTAGTCACTAAGCAGAAAAAGAGTAGATGAAGGCTGAATTTTAGAGCCAGAAATAAGATATGATAAATGAGATAAACCAGCTATAGCTAGAGAATAAGAAGTATTTGGATATGATTATTAAGATAAGCAAGTAAAACGCCGAAAACGCTTTAAACGAGATTTAAGAAGCAACATGGTAAGTTAGAAATGAAACAAAGAACGGAAAGTAGATAAATTAGTAGAATAACTCTGCGCTAATGCAGTCCTAGCATCAGATTTCCTAGTAGTAGATCTCAGCTTCACATAACTTAAGCAAATCAGTAATTAATACAAGAGTATTAACTCTAAAGCAGTTGAGAGATGTAGTTGATGAAATTTATATTTCAAAGGTTAAGTTTGATTAAAAATGTGCTGAATCAGGTCAGCCCAGAGAAACAATGGAGCAGCATATGTATACATTCCTTAATACAAAGTATGGCCTTAAAAACCTAATTTTAGAATGAGCAAGTGCCATAATCCAAGGCATAAAGAGGTTTAGTTTAGAGGATAACGATGTTGCTGTCTTTGGAAAGGTAATTATTAAGGTATATAGATTCTAAGAAATGAGTGTGACGAGGAGTTTAGGTTTGTACAAAAGCAGGTGAAGGAAACTATTACTGAGCTCGTCAAAGTAAGTTAAATGTAAAAATTAGGTTCATTTAAAAGCTAAATTTCCCCTCAAGACAAATGCAGATATTCAGAATCAACTAAGTTAGAAGTAGTAAGGTATGATAGAAGAGGATGAGTGAATAGACATAGTTCAGTATATGTACAACGAAGAGGATTCCAATATCCTAATAAACAAGATATAAGAAAATATTTAAATCAGACTTAGTTAAGAAGAATAGTTAGAAGGGATTTAGCAAGGAACACGTAGAAGGAACGATTAAAGGCCGAAACCAAAACTATAAATTGGGTTTTAGGAATTCTAGAAAATACTGCTTGACTTCTAGCTAAAAGGACATGAGAAATTCCTTAATAAATTCATTGGTATTTTTAGAAGGGTAGACTAAGACAACAACGGAGTCATAAACGAGGTAAATTTTTATTCTTAGGAGGAATTTAGCGAGTTGTTCAAATCTATGGATATATGCGAGAATGAGGAAGAAGAAATCGCAAGGTTACTACAGATAGTCGATCCATAAAACAACTAGCAGATAACATTCTCAGAATGTGTAGCATTATTTAGCTCTGTAAGTAATGACATACAGGAAATGGTACCAGTAGCAAATGACAAAGTGGTTTCTATTCTACAGAAGCTGTCTCAAAGCTGATAACTTAACTTTATTTAATTATTATGCTTGTTATACTTATGTACTATAGCTCTTTTATTAAAGAGCTAGAATTGAATATTTAAATAAAGTTAGATGGACACTGTGAAGCTAATGGCGATAAGTGCACTTGCAGCTTAAACAGCTACTACGAGTACTAATTGAATTGACATTATTAAAATCAGACTTCAGCTATAAGGAGAACTTCATTCCTAAGCTGTAAAGACTTACTCAGGATTTCTACCAGGAGTGTATAAAATTATTTAATAAGAAGGAGTTGTCAACGCTTTTACGAAAGGTCTAATGGCAGGGTTAATGAGAGATGTTGTTTACAGTGGATGTAGATTGGGTATATATGACTCTGTAAAGGAATTATATGGTGCTAAAGATCCAAAAAAAACCGAACTTTGGAGAAAAATTTTAGCAGGAGGTACAACTGGAGGAATTGGTTCTTTTTTCGCCAATCCTACTGATTTAGTAAAGGTAAGAATGATGGCTGATATAAAGGGAACAAGATATAGTAATACTTTTGCTGCCTTTAGAGAAATATATATTTAGGGAGGAATAAGAGGTCTGTACAGAGGCTCAGGACCAACAGTAGCTCGAGCAGCGGCTGTTAACGCAGCAGAAATACCAGCTTATGACCATTTTAAGCATTTCTTAATAAATGAAGGATTTATGGAAGAAGGGTATAAGCTTCATATAGTAGCCTCATTTTTAGCAGGATTTATTGCAACCGTAGTTTCATCACCTCTGGATGTAGTAAAATCGAGAATAATGAATATGGATGCCTAAAAATACAGTAGCTCCTTTGATTGTGCAATATAAACAATAAAAACCGAAGGGATCTACGGTCTCTACAAGGGATTTTTCCCAAACTGGTTTAGAATGTCACCTCATGTAATAATTACTTTCTTCACACTTGAAAAGCTAAGAAGCTATTTTGGAATCAGACCTTTTTGATTTGATTTATGGGTTAAAAAGACTATTAATTAACTATATAAAACAGCTATTTCAATCTTGACTTCCACAATATCAAACAACTCTTCACTCTTTCATACCAAATCATACGAACTAACCACACTAATAAAAGTGCTATCTTAGCAAGATAATGCTAATAGTCTAAGCAGTTAAATTAAATTAAAGGTATCAGGGTATAATAAAGCATCTTATATTCTTACTACAAAAATGCTCAATTTTAACTTAGTAAAACCCCCAAGACCATTTACATCTTAAAAGCGATTGAGCAGAAAGAATTTAAAAAAAGAGAATGAATCATTTACTATGCTCGGCGATAAAAATTGCCTTATCATCCAGAAAATTACTAACTTTGAAAGAAAAAGTGCTAGAAGCCAGACGATTTCAGAGAGGTAGAATAAGCAGCTTAGTAATTAAGAGATATAGGAGATTGTCAAGACAAGGAATGAGAACAACAAGACTCCAGAAAGTTCGTTGCTGAAATATAAATGTATGCTAAAGATTGTGCCAGGAAGAATTCGTCCTGTTCACTCTTAGAATAGAATATACAGATTTAATATGCCATTTAAGTCTTTAACTGATAAAGTAAGCGATTACTCTACCAGAATTTAAATCAGTAAAAGACCTGAAATGCATTAGAAGCAGCTCATCATAATAAATTTCACTGGAGTGCTAGGAGACTTTTATAAAATTAATTACTTTGACAATTAGAACGCTCCAAAGATGTGAAATAGAGCGAAATTAATAGAAGGGTTAAAATATCTGTTACCTAAATATTAGATAGCAGTGTTAGGTAATATACGTACTAAGCTGCTGCTGTATTTTAATAACTATCTGATAAAGAACTATGTATTTGTAGATGGACTGTATATCAGTAATAACCGTAAAAAATCAAAAAATTAATGATAAACTCCACTTGAATATTCAATGCATTTCCAAAATTACTCTCAGATCTTGCAGGATTTTTAGTAATCACCTAGTGAATCCTTAATTATCTCGACTATTAATTTGGAAGATGAAGAAATTGGCTTTAGAAATGGGGTGAACTTGCTATGTGAATAGAATATTAAGACTAAAAAGCTGTTTCTTAGCAATGCTATTCCTTTTGCTAAAAGCATGGGATCTAGCTAGTTGCCATTAACCTTGCTAGTTCCTAATCCTCGAATGTAATCTAATTAACAAAGCATGACTTTCTCAAGAATTTATAAGAGCATAGAGTACTTAGCAAATCTTAGTTCCAGAAACTGAGAGTAAGCCTTCCAGTAACTAAGTAAAACCTAAAGCAGCGATCTTAAGTTAATTCAGACAGATGAACTTTAGAAGTGTGTAAATGGTGAGGGAACTAATTAAATAATTGTATTGTAGAACGATTCTTTATGGTAGTATAGAGGTTTGGAAATATCAGATCAATCTCTCTTCTTAAAGTAGAGAAACTGGATGTAATATCTATTTAAAGAAAAAAAGAAAAAAGAGGCTTCATTTCAGTCTTGAAAAACTTAGACTTTTAATTACTTCTATGTCTTTTCTAATTTCTATCTCTCTATACCTAATTGAACCGAACATTTAGTCCATTTTCTTTACTCTTTTATGCATCCTTTAACATTTAGAGTATCATTTAATTAGTTTTATTTACCCCTCTTTTCTTGTTGAAAAGAACATTTTATTTTTAGCCTTTTAAAGCGACTTTGCTTTTATCCTAAAGCCTTCCTATTATATTTATCTCATTATTTCTTTCGCTTGATTTTGAAAATAGCAACTCACTCGTCTCCCATAATTCTATAAAAGCACTATCTACTTTAATTTCAATGAACTAGCTTGATTTGATTAAACTACTGAGATGGGTATAAAATGAAACAGGCATTAGACTAGCAAGCATTAAATTAATCTCTTTGCTATCACAGGAAAATACCACATTTAGTTACTTTGAAAGCGAATTATTCCTTAATAATATTAATATCTAAGCATCGTTATAATAGACTATGCTTTTGTTATGTTACCTACTTAAATTAGATTATATACTAAAAATTGCTTAATTGGCTAACTTTATAATGGAGTCTCCCTTTTATACTCATTAAGTTTGTTCTAATATATATCTTGATGTCTTTAGCTTGACTCTTTTATACTCTAGTCTCTTTAACATATTTCAGTTTTTAATTTTCCTTTTTCCTTATCTGAATTAAGTATAAGTTAGTTTGACCTAATTAGACAAACTACTTTTAAAAAGCCTTTGAAGATATATAAACTAGCACTAACTAGTTTTATTCTTTTCTAGGATTAAATGCTCTTTTCGAACATATCCCAGCTGTTTCTTGTAGTATATAAGTATATACTGAACCTACCTGCTAAACCTGTAGTTTTGCTACAAAAAGGATTGCCTAACTTATCTTTGAAGGATATTTGAAAGTAAAATTAGTATTAAACCAAGAAGCTTCTTGATATAGCTAAGTATATTAAACATATCAGATAGCATATCAGTAGTAAATAGTTCCTTATTAAGCACATATGACTATATTTACACGAAAGATTAGACAACTATATAGTCATAGAAGAGTACTTAGTACTAAGTTTGGTGGTAAGCAGTTAATGAGTATAGGAAATAAATTAATTAGGATATAAAAATAGGGCTAAGTTTGTACGACTGTCTCACGATTCGAACAGTTTTTGAAAAAATTCACTATCTTTGATTTCTGTATTTCCTTCACTTTCCTATTTAATGAAATTCTTTTCTAGATAGGGATTGAGTATTGTCTCTTAATTATTCTGCTCATTATTCTCTTCACCCACTTTTGATTTCTCGATTTAGTCGCTTATTGTGGATAACTCGCGGTTCTGTATACTTTGGTAGATATTTACTACCTGAGGTGGCTAAGGGTCTATTTTTGGTTATTGTGTGTCAATGTAAGTATGAACTGGTGGAAATGGTGGGTAGAAAGAGGGGATTCAAGGACATTATTCTGATAAAGTATTTTTCTGTATTAGCAAGTTTTCTTAATTCCCCGCTTACTTCAATAGTACTTTCTCTATATAAAAAGGCTTGTTAATAGGATTATTGTTCATGTAGTTAGTCAGCTCTTAAATAGTAAAGCCTTCTAGTTACTCTAGTACACTAGCCATATCAATCAAATTTGTTTCTGTCCTTTTTTTCATTTCAGTTAGGTTTCTCGCTTTTTAAGTCTGCTACTTAATGAATTCGAAGATAATATCAGTGAGTATTTCTAACCCCTAGCTTTAAAAAGAGCTGTATCCTAGATCTAGACATATCTGAGCGATTATTTATTGGATAAGCTATCGCTAAAGTTACTCAGCCATTTATTTTTGAATTTCAACGGAATACAAAAAGTCTAAATCTATTTCCATTTCATTTGGTACAACTTGCCTTTCAATCTCTTACTCTAATATTTAATTATAACCCCTTAATTTAAACCCTCACTTCAAGTCTTTATCCTTAACATATTCACACCTAAGTCTAGATCACTGAACGGTTGAGTACTATGAAACCCAGTCTGGCTAGATTAAGAGCTAAAGCTTCTAGAAGGTTGAGTTAACTTATTATTCAGCATCCTTCTTGCATATTCCCTTCATACTCTGATCTAACTCTTTCTTCTATTGCTAATTAGAAGATACTATATATGATAAGTTTAGCTTAACAATAATAAGTATCTTATACTAACTAAAATGGAGAGTAGGTAAACTTAATAGTTCTAGGTATGCAAAATATGCTAAAAGTAAATACCTCAAAGAAGCTTTGAGAAGCATGTCAGAGATTACCATAAGACTAGCTAGGATTAAGCCAAAAAATAGTCAGATCCTATGGTTATTGACTATAAAATCTGCCAGTTCTGTAATTAAATAGTTCCTGCTTTTCAGATTATTGGACATGAACTAAGTTGTCAATAGAGAGATGAGACACCTAACTTTGGGGTAGGTTTGAAAAACTAAAATGAAGACTAAAACTGTTTTCTTAATGTGGTCGTCTAATCCTTTTGAAACCTGACCTTGCTTAGAAAATCCATTTTAGAGCAAAGCAAGCATTGCAAAATATCTCCTTAGTACTGCTTGGTGTGCTGCTTAAAAGAGTAGCTTGAAGAATATAACCTAAAAAGCTAAAGCTAAGGATAGATAATTGACGTGCTGAAGCTAAGAATTCTCCTTTAAAATTTGCACCAGAAAAAAGAGTTTAAGCTATAAATGATGTGTGATGCTGCTGAAGCATTTAATACAATACTAATTAATATGCATGATACTTCAAAGGATTGCAAACTAGATAGCGGCTCTAAGTAAAATTATTGCTTGACCCACAGGCTTTTTTGGTGTTAGTTCTGGGAATAAATTAAATGCAACTGTGGATCTACTAGTGAGCCACTTCCTTATCATAAAGACACAAACATGCATACTCTATATGTAAACGAATTGGTATAAGACAATCTAGATGCCTATCAGCATTTGGATTAGCTGTTTTATTTGAACTAAGTGAACATTCAAAAAAATTAGCTGCCTATATGTTCATCCCAGGACTGTAAAGTGAAAAAGTCAACTAAGAGCATTTTGCTATTGAATGATCCAAGCTATTTTCTGATAAACTTAGTATGAACCAACGACATTCCATAATAAACTTACAACCTCAAGATCTTCGCTATGATTCCCTTATAAATGAGCCTCTCAGAATTATTTGACTGTGGATCTGAAGATAACTACAACCTAAGAGGTTTGATCACTTTTGTTTAAGGACATTATGTATGCTACTTCAGGATTAAGGGGAATAAATGAAGATTATACAATGATACTTTAATCTAAGAACTTGATAACTGATATTAGGTTGTCTCAATGTGTGTCAACTATTTCAATCATCCAGTACTTTTGTTCTATGAGAAATCAAATGAGAAAGTCGATTAAGAACTCACATCCTAGGATATAATTAACATACAGCAGCATTGTATCATCATTGAAGTAGAGAGCCCCATTTTATAGTAAAAAGCAAGTGGGATTTGCTAGTTATGCACAGTCTAAATACATGGGAATTAAATTTATTGCTAGCACTGCTAATAAATATTAAGTCAAGAGTATGAATAATTAAATTAGTCCTAATCACTCCAAACCAGTTTAGTCTAACCTCAAAAACAGTAAAAGCAACCATCGGATTTAAAGTGTATAAATGGACATCCTTTATTAGATTAATTGCATTAATGTGAGCATTGCAAATATCAATAGCAGAGCTAGTGCTAAGGATTATATTACAACTCACAACTTCCTGTTAGTCAAAAAGCGAATTAATAAACATTTTAATCAGATTAGCAATTTTATGCTCCTAGCTATAAACCTTAGATATTCAATTAGCTCTAAAGCAATCAAATAGATACGGTAAATATATCATAGATAAATGAGGAGAATGCTTTGTACTAGAATATGATATTGGGTAGTAATGAGTAATAGCAGAATTATTACTAATAGCAAGTTGATTAATCTTATATGGCTTGCCAGCAAGATATTTACTAGCCAGTTTCTTAGGAGAATAATCAGAGAAAATGCAAACAATGCTTGAAAAATAACGAGCCAAACGCTCAACACTGTTAATCATGCGGATCTTTCCTAGAAGTTCTTTAGATACCTTAAATGTGGTAATGTTAGTAATGCAATATAGGTAACTTTGGAAGAAAATGTAAACAATGTCAAAAAAATATGGAGGTAGTAAGTAGAGCGAACTATATTTGAACGTTTTATTGTTTATAATAGAAAATTAAAGGATTTTCTTACGCTATTTAAAAGTAGAATTTTGCTTTAATTTTAATAGCCCATTCTGGACCTTTTATATACAGTTGGCCCTAACTATTCCCAGTTATATTATGCATGTCTCTTCTTACATTCTACAGAATCATATTTTCCATTATTACTATAATCAATTCTTTATTCTGTTCTGCTTTAAACAAAAGAGACAGTTAAATAAATGCTCTTCCTCCCTTTTTGACTTGATTGATTTAAAAGTTTTAGTGATTTTAAAACCACATAAAGCGTTTTAAGGTTGAAGATAAAGGTGATATTATCTCTATTCTATAAGCTTTCTTATATCTAAAGTTTTTAAAGCAGTTATAATATCCCAAATATAGTAAAGCTATTTACTTAAACTTAAATATATAACTGCTAATTAAATGTACTATAGTGTTCTAATACAAACTATGCTAACCCAGAACTTCAAGTTGATATAGATATCCTTACATTTCTAGTATTATACGAATAATAATTTATCAGAAAGCTTTTGATTATTAGAATCCTCCAATTTACCGTTTTTGGTTCAGTTTTAATTTTGAATGTTCTACTGCTTATAACTTAGGCTAATTAAAGCATATTTAAATTCCTTTATTAGAACCCTCCGAATTTAGGAAGCTTAATTATATAAAGGTATGTAGATTATAAGGTAGCAAACTCTCTTCTTACTTAAAGAATATAAATTTACCTACAGCTGTATCCTTAACGTTTTTAAGTTAATATGGATGAGAAAGTAATAGAATGCTGCTGTTTCTTTTAATTATAGATAAGGAATATAGCTTGTAGGTGTGTTTCAAAAATTTAAGATAACAAAATGAGCTTAAAATTGTAAAGAAGATATCTCATTTAAACGATATAGAGAGCTAGCTGTTCATTCCTTGGATAGCCTTATAAATGTCAGCTAGATATGGACATTCTTCTATATCATATATCATTTCTAGTATCTCCCTTGCTTTATGAAGCTTCTAGAGAGCTATCTCGTATTTGCTCTGAAGCAGTAATATTCTTCCTAGTCTGTAGTATTCTACAGCCAAAAGGGGATTCGCTGGAGATTCTGATTTGCATAGTTTTATTCATCTCCTAACAAAAGGAAGTAGCTCTTGATCTGGAATTGTGTTTAATAGTGTTCTTAGCACTATGAAATACTAAGCATGTCGTGGGTGAAAACCTACTTTATCCATTTCGTTTAAGGATCAAATTGAAGGCTTCTAGGATAGAATATTTTTAGCTCAAGTGATCCTATTCTAGTCAAAGGATATCTGGCAAGATAGGCATTTATCAACTCCACCGCTTTAACAATTTTCGCATTTCAGCAGAGCGAAGTTACTTTCATTCAAGCATCTCTAGCAAGTACAGTCAAAAAAGTAGTTGGCTAAGAGAAAATCTTCCCTTTCTTTCTTCGTTTAGTAGATGCTGCAATATGCAATTGTAATTTCGTTATCTACGAAGATTTAGGTCAGAGCTGTTATTCTAATTTGCTTTCCGTGATAACTAGCATAGCAATTTGGAGCACAACTGTGATTAATGAAAACTGCTGGATAGAATAATCCAAGTCCATAGCTTTCGAACTGAGAGTCAAATAAGGTAAATGTATTAACAGAAGACGCCAGAAAGAGGTTGAACAGGAATTCTTTAAATTACAAGGTTTTATCTTCGAAATAATCTGACAGAATATGAGTAGCTTAATTGTAGAAAGTTGTCTTTTCGTATGATTCTAGTTTGTAGTCTAAAGATAGACAGTTTTAAAATAAATTTACGGTTTGTCATCTTGGCACTTTAGATCCATTAAAAGTTCCCTTATTTAAATCCAGCTGCACACCTTATTATCAAGTAAATAGTTCCTGTCAGTTTTTCTTAAGGCACCTTTTTTAAAACTGGACATTCTAATTTATGAAACTCGTCTCAGGCAGCTCTTTAGCAGTTAACAGAGCACAATTTAAGAAACTTACATCCAGAACAAGAGAGAATGTTCTTTTGCTTTTTCATGCAATAATGACAGAGAACTTAATAATGCGATTATAAAGGGACAGTAATCCCATCTATCTGGAAGATTCTCAAGGATTTCTAGAGTTCTCTTGTAGAAACTAAAGATCTATTTTCATTAGCTTGCTTGATTCTAACGTTCTGAGAATTGAAAGGAGGATATTATACTATCTACTAACTCTTTTACATTTATATTTTTATTGTCAAATACCTTACATCTTACCAATTTACTCCCTTCTAATACTTTCAACACTAAGCTAGAATTGCTTACCTATAAAGATAAGCTATCTCTCCTTCCTTTACTTAGACAATCATAGAAGACAATTATTCTTATTGAATTGCAAATGATATAAGAATTGAGCATAGTATAGTTAGATTATGAGCCAATAAAGTCTCACTGGTATATATAAGGTACTAATACATACTTATGAGATATATAGGTAATATCTATTGGTATACAGTAAGTAAGCGTACATTCTCTTATATTGCTAGAATGGTATTCTACTTTCAAGCTAGTATTCATATACTGTTATATACTCAATGGGGTACTTTTATTATCAACTAGAGTAAAATATTTATCTCTGATGCGATATATAAGCTAGTTAGAAATAAGTTTAATAGGAAACATAGACTTCAGTGATCATAGGCTAAGATATATAACCAGATAAAGTCTTACTCTTAAAAGCCTGAGAGCATTTTTATCCTAAGAAGATATTAAAGGGACAAGCATAAAATATAATTATTAGCTAATGCTTGTTTAAATATAGTTTTACTGCTTAACAAATTAACTCTTTCATTTATAATAACCCATTCATATTAGGCAAAAGAATCAATATGTACCTGAACTAAGCATCTATTTTAGCATCTTATTATCTATAAAGATACTTTGGGTTCTTTATGCTCTTTATTGACACGAAATTAGGCTAATTATATATTAACTTAATGCTTAAGCTAACTTTAACTAGACTTACTATTGCTTGTATTACAAGTCTTTATATACCACAGTCATTAACTAAATATTACACCCTTTTTAGGCTTAAATCTTCCTACCATCGCAAGTATCTTAAAATGGTAAGAGCAGCATGTAGGGCACTTTCATTCTCATCATCTTATCAGCAATCTAGATTATCCTTATATCAAAACCTAAAAGTATAGATATATATAAATGCAATAAATCAGTTAGTAAGGATAGATAAAGAGTGGAGTATAATACCTTAGCCTGTATAAAGGATAGCTATATAAACTATATTATGAGATGAAGTAGTTTTGCTTATATAACGCTTACTCTTATTTTTTCTATATGCTAGATATATTTATAGCCATTCTGCTTGATATCAAAAAGTAAAAGGGCTACTGAGATTTGGATTTAGCTTTAGTGGTTGAGGGGTTAAACTAGAGAGTTAGAAAGAGATAAGTATGAAAACTGGATTAATTTAAGTATATTGTATTTAAGGCTTTAAAATAGGCTTAATGCATTAAGCTAAATAGCTAAATGCAATAACAGTCCTAAAATGAAATGGAGGATATAAAGGCTAAAAGCTACAAGGATATTAAATGATATAAAGCAAATTAGTTAGAGCAGGCTGTTTATAAAACTAAGCTATCTTATTAATTATCTAAGCCATTAAAAATTAATGTTTGCCTATCTAGCTTCGTGCTTTTAAAAGAATAGAGGAAAATACGTTAAAGGAAATTAAATCTTCAGAGTCACTAAGAAAATAAGAGACTTGTTTTAAATATGAGTTGTAATGCAAAATGAAAGGATGAAAATTAAGGCCTCAGCAGTAATTAATAAAGTATCATTTTTAAATGTTTCTTTAGTACTTGGTAGAATAAAAATGGGAGAATGCACTAGCAGACCAAGCTCAGAAGATTTAGCTGCCCATAGCTTATATTTGTAGAATATAAATGACAAGCATTTTATAGAGAAAAGGATTTTCAAAGTACCAAACATTGACTCAGGGGAAATGCAACTCCTTCTTAAGAAATTTTCAAACCTTGGTCAAATCATTAAGCTACGAGAAGTGTTTGAAGTAGAGCAAAAAAAGATAGCCTCATGTCAGTCAGTTTGTAAGACAAAATTGCAGAAGTTACACAATAAAAAGAATGGACTTTAAGACAGCCAAAACAAAGTTTTAGTTGAGGTTATCAAAGGAAGAGGAATTCCTAATACAAATGGATGTTCTGGATCTAGACCATTTGTAGAAATTACAGTTAATCCATTGCAAAGAACCTTCACTACAAAAAAGGAAGAACCTTTCATTCCAAAGTGATTTTAATTCTTTATATTTGCTAATGATATCATGGATAAGAAAAGCTAGTAAGATCAACCTTAAACTAACTAATTTGAAAAAATGGTAATAACAGTGTTTAACTAAGACTCAGAAATCGCAAAAAAAATAGCATCAGCAACTGTAAACTTGAACATATTCCACGATGAAGTTGTAACATAATGAATAACATTAGAACCAGAGAATGACACAAAAAAGTACATAGAAGGAGATGAGCAAATCTAGGTGTAGATCAGAATCTGAGTCTTGGCGGATCAAGAAAAGACATGGATTGAAAGATAAAAGTACTATGACTAAATCTAGTAGGAAATCTCACTATGCATACAGAAATTTGACGAAAGTATAAGAAGATATACTTCAAGTATTAAGGGAAGAGAAACAGTATGAGAGATATTTATTTTAATCAGATTGTATTAATTCAATAAGTCAAATATAATAGCGTAGCAAAGCTAACTATAATGATATCTAAAGCATACATTGGTAAGCCTAAGGCCTTAATAAGTGAAGAAGCTTTTTATATAAATTTAGTTTTCTTGAATATTAAATATCTAAAAGTTATTTTTTAAGGTAATCAAAGGGATAAATGTAAATGCTACTTTTATTATTAAATAAACTCACAATAAACCAATAAAAATGGGACATTGCACTTCTCGTCCAAATGAAGAGGAGATTTAGAGACATAATGATCATAACATAGCGGATTATGATAAAAATTTTGTTTTGCAGCTAAGAACTGAAATACCCTTGCCAGAAGAAACAGAAAAATTCCTATAATCGAATCAAGATTTCAATCTCTTAGAAAAATAGAAATCACTTTTGAGGAGAAAACTAGCTCTCATATAAGCGAGTCTGTTATATGCAAAAAGCATACTAAAAGAGATTGAATAACACACTGATAACTTAGAAATTTTCAAGCCAAAAGTATTAATTGAAGTTAAAAAAGGTAGAAATATACCTAATATAGGAGGATGCTAAGGATCAAATCCATTCGTTCTATTTAGAATAGAACCTTTAGGAAAGGAATTTAAAACTGAGCCTAGTAAAGAATGAATTCCAAAATGATTTAGCTTCTATACACTACAAGCTAATGCAGATTAGCTGGAAAGTATAGAATTTAAAGTCTACAGCAAACAATCAGGCAAAGATGTTTTCTTTGGTAGTTTTATGATAAACTCCCTTAAAGACTTAGGTGATGATGTAACAATTAAGTGATTTGATCTAGAAGTTGATGACCAGTGAAAGTCAATGGTGGATGAAGAAAACAAGCCATAAATTTTAATTCGAATATGGGTTCTCTTTCAAGAAAAAAAAACATGGGAAACTCGTAGAGATATATATTTGGATTGGTTTGATAAAATAAATAAGGAAATCCAGAAATATGTGCAAGCAATAGAATAGTTGAAAAAAGCCTAGGCTGAAGCTAAAAAATGAATAGAATGACTTTTAATAGATATTTAATTTATAATTGAGAGACATGCTCTAAATTTCTTATGGCCACTAACCAGCAAAATCGTTAAGCATATAAACCATACATCTCTTTTTTCCATAATCATGCATAAAATATGAAATAAAGCTTAGATTTAGTTTTAAAGTAGTAAAAAAGCACAATTTAAGCTAAAAATAATGTATGAGCATTTAATTTTTAAATTAACAAAAAAGAATTAAATGCACGTATGGTATGAATGACTCTCTTTGCCATGTTTTTTAGTTCCCATTGTTTTTATATGAACTACTGGACATCGTTTTTATCTCCACTGGAGTGATGGAATGGATGCATAGTCAGTTATTATTCCTAGATGGTAACATTTTAAACGAACTAGTGTGATAATCTTATTTGTATGTTGTATCTCAAATATCTTTTTAACATTCACTCTTAATACTGAACATCATTGAACTCTGTATCATATTTCTTTCTTTGCATACTGAGTAATCAATTGCTTAACCTGAGTTTTAAGTTACTTCTTGCTGATTTTTGAGTATCAAAAGAAGCTTCCTATGAAATGATTTGGTCATCGAATGTTCTTGATTCAGTAGTTTTTGGTAAATATTCTAGAGATAATTCTATAGTTTATGTCAGAAGTTGATGATATTAGAGAAAAGGAGTGACTATCTATAATGGTTAACTCTGTTCTTATAGCTGCTTCTTGAGCTATGATGTGATTTGCTATTATGAAACCTAATGATTTCTAGGATAGAATACCTTCGATATTTCATTCCAGGACCAACTTGTAATCTGAGGCTTTATTATCCAACAACCTAAACATTAACGTTATGAGTCGTTTCGCAACCTACGCTTAAACTGAAGATCCACCAGATCTTTATCTATAGATAAAAAACTATAAGACAAGGATGTAGAAATAGAAGGTTTAAGTATTCTACTAGATTATTGTCAGAATGAACCTAAAAGAGAAGGTAGAAAGCTCATAGAACAATAGAGCTATTTCCTCGGTGAAGACTTAAATGCATATTATTGAAAGAACTCTTAATGATTTCGATTAGCTAAATAGAAGTATTCAGAGCTTGTTTTCGATGTCTAAATATCCTAATTTAAACGAAAAGCTACCTAAGTTATCTAACTTTGCATAGAGTTAGGATATGAACGAAAGGATGAAACTACTTAATTAATGGATTCAATATTTGTGCAAACCTGTGTTTTGCTGTGAGGAGCTTCTGAACTTTCTCGAAATTAAGCAACCTTATAAAGAGCTTTTGCTAAACAATCACTTCAGATCTCTTGGTTTTAACGATACAGGAAGTTAAGCCAAAACGCTATACAATGATTCAAGCTCTCTTAGATCGCTGTCTTCAGACTATTTAATACCTAAGTTTGAAGTGGAAGATTAATAACACCCAGAAGCTAGAAAGTTTAAAGAGCTTTAGTTATACTTCGAGGTGGAATTTCTAAGTTTCAGCTAGAAAGAAGATGGTCATATAGAGTACTAGATCTAAGTTCAATTTTACGACATTTAAAAGTATGTATGGAAAAGGTTTAACTAATGCTATTTGCTCCATAAGAGTCTAAAAAAGCAGGTTAACCCTGCTAATTTACCTGAATTTCCTAAGAAAAACTATACTGATGTATTAAAACGAGGAGTCGATTAGCAAGCAACAGAAATTAGACGAAAGAAGTTGTAAAGCTACTGTAGGATTGTTTTAAATGATCCTGCTTTCCATACCTAAGAATTGCTAAATTTTTTTGATATCGGGTTGACTGTTGAATAAGCATGGGTTTAAATGATTGCAAATAGACCTTTCATTAAAATTAATTTGGTTGGGTCTATTAAATGAGAAGGTAATATAGATGAGGAAGGATGTCCATTTGTCAGCTATAAAATAGATCTATAAAAGCAAATTGAAGAGAATAATTTTATACAGTGAACAGTTTATAAGCGATTTAGAGAGTTCGATGCACTCCATACTGCTCTATCTAGCAGATTACATTCTCCTATTTTGGTTCAATTTTACGAAACGATCAAAAAAGTGCATTCCAAAATCATTTAAATTCCATAAATCCCCACATTACCTCCTAAACTACTAGTACCACCCAGTGCTTTTGGTGAAATAGAAGAAAGAAGAAATGGACTTCAGAATTACCTATATGAGTTGCTATACTAAGAAGCCTTTTATGATGCAATAGTGTTCAAGTACTTTATAGAAGACCCAGAGTTAAACTGAATTATTTTAATTTAATCATTTGTCTTTTATCCTATTGTGTATATATATTCTACTGCTACTTTAAAACCTTTCTCTTTCAAGTCAACAACTGCTAGATTAATCATACAGTCAAAGCATGCTTTACCTTAATATTATCACCAGTCAATCTGCAAACCAAAGATAGTCTTTTACAGCACACTGATTCCTTTGTTTTTCTATCCTATTTCTCACGTTTTAATCTGAAGGGTATAATTTATACTTACAGAAGGGATTTTTAATTTAAACTAAATAATAAGAATTCTTCCTTAGAGCTAAATTTAAGACCCTAGCTTTGCCTGCTTTCAATGTATAAAAAATAGACTCAAGACCAATAAAAATAAACCCTGGTACTCATAGAAAATATTCCTTATTCCGTTACCTGGTAATAGTTGAAAGATGTATGCCGAGATATTTGCAACGTAGATAGAGTTGATATTTAGTATGACGAATATGGTTATTCTAAAGGATATGGATTTGCCACATTTAAAAAGCTGACAAATGCTTAAATGGTGGTCAAACTTTTGAATGGAGCTTAGTTCAATGAAAGATAAGTAAGAGCTAAAATTGTGGACTCGAAAGTTGTAGCTCATTCTCTAAAGACTTTAAATCTATTTGTATGATTTTCATTTCTTAGTCTATTATCTTAACTTATTGCATAAGGAGTTAAAATAAACCTTCTAGCTTGCTAGTAGAAGCTTTTAGTATCAACTAGTATATAAAAGATCTAAGAGTTGTCTCATTTTTAACCACTTTTATCTATTTGAAGTTAAAGTGTTTCGTTTAACTGGATCTTAGATATCCGCCATATGAATCTAAACTTCTCTCCATAATTTTCTAGTTCTTTCTCTCCTACTTCATTAACTTTACTTTTTCCCCTTCATAAAAATTTCTTAAATAACTTTAAATTTCCATCTTAAAATTATAAATATTGTTAGCCAAAAAGTTAGAAAACATTACCTAGCTTTATGCAATAATGAAGTATGAACTAATATATAAAGTGCTAAAATTCTTCATCTTATAGCTAGATTTTCAGAGAAATATTAGTAGATACGATGTAAATATTTGCCTACCCCTTCAATATTTATACTAAGTACTTCTCATTTCTATATCTATATTACTCTAGTATAATACTTTTTCAGTTGTCGTATCGTACGCTGTTTGTTTGCAAGTTAAGTGTATCACAAGAATCTTAGTGTGAATTAATTCTAGAGCTAAGAGAATTAAGTAGGTAGCATAACTCTAACTAACCTATAAGCTGGCTAAGTTCTACTTTTCTCCTTTAATCAAAATTACAATTTTACTATACTTAACCTAATGTTTACTCTATACAACATAATAAGACAAAGTTAATTAATTTAACTTATTTGTAGATTTACCTTTAGTACACTTAAGCATTTACTTCGCTTATTCTATTTATATTACCAAACTCATCTTCAAACTTTAATTATTCCTCTTTATCTCTGTGACACTTAAATTCTTTTATTTGCTCTTCTTAAAACTTCCCCTTTAGGTAATATTTCTGGGATATGCTTTTTATATAGCTATAATATCGCTAGTAATGTCTTTAACTTCTAGGATTTTATAGTTTAGTATTTATATAAACTTTAGTGCTTCAAAAGAGATTGAAATGCATCAAGTTGACTTCAGCTCAAGGAGTTAAAGAGAACTTAAGCTCAAAAATTGAAGATAGATCTAAAGAGTAATTTTGGATAGTTGTGGTCTCTTAGCATCATGAATAAGTTACTCTTTGACTAGTTTTTTCTATCTATAAAGCTAATACCATTCATATACCCACTTTATTTAAATGACCTTACAACCTAATACTCTAATATAATCCTACAGATTAACTTAAAGCTACCTTATCTTTCCAGCTGTAAAAGTTACTTCTAATAGAATAGTTTATAGTCAACTTATTAAGGTATAAGGCTTATGCTTCGATTACTCATAATTGGGTATACTAAATTAAATGTTTTTACTTCATTATGGATTAAACAAATAGAAAGCCATTAATATCAATCTATCTTTACTAAGGTATCATCAAGAGCTCCTTTAATAGGTTTAAACCTGTCTTGGTCTGAAGCTAGACATTAATCAGGTAATTCTCTTTCCAGGTAACATAAAACTGACACACAAGCAGTTTTATATATCTTGACAGTTTGTCTTTCTCCTATATAGATAGAGCTTTATAATGATTAGCTAAAGACTAAGATTAAGAGTTATAAAAGCATAAAATAAAAGTTAAGAATGCAAGCTTGGCAGTTCTTTTTGCTCTACGAAGTATGAATCTAATATTAATTCTTTGTGCTTCTCATTCTTCGTCAGTTGGAATTTTACTTTCTGGTTAAATTAAAATAAAAACTGATCTTTCGATACTAACTATAAGAGTTCTTTAGTCTTCTGTGAAACGTTTATGCGACCAGGCTTTCCATTGCTTTCCATTTCGTTAGCTATCATTACGTCTGGCCCGTATATGTCATATCTTACTATATTGCTTCCTGAAATTCCTCCTATAATAGTTCCAGTGTGTATTCCTATTCTCATCTATAGCTAAGTATCAAGCTTTTAGTTTGTCTCTTCGATAGCCTTAATTAATTAAAATCCAAAGTACAATACATTCAAAAGCTCTTAACCTTTAGACCTTTTAATTACTTCCGTACTCCCATTAAACCCTATTGCTAAGTAGCAATCTCCTATAGTGCACACTTTATAGCACAAGTTATCTACACATAGTTAGTCAAATTTAGAAAACAGCTCTGAAAGAGCAGCCACCACATCTCCAGGACTTCTGCCAGAAGAAAAATTGGTAAATCCAACGATATCAGCGAACATAATAGTGACATCATCAATCTACTCTGCAACTGCTTTGCCTTCTTTAAGGTTATTCATTACATTGTTAGGCATTAAATGCTCAAGCAGGTCATCATTTTTAGCTATTTCTCTTTTGACTATTTAGTTCATTTCGTACTGCTTGATCTACTGTCTCTCTATTTGCCTACTGATATACAGAAAGAAGATCTTGCTGACTATTGTAACTTGGAGCATTTCTAATAGATCAATTTCAATTTCTACAAAAAAGGAAAAAGTTGTCATTTCAATAGCTGACGCAATTATGTATATTATTAGAACCTCGACGAACATTAATGAGGTTGAGAATGCTATTTGAATGGAGTAGAAAATGATTCAGTAAATGATTTTCTCCTTTAATACCTCTATCATGGATAAGGCAAATAATAAGTCACTTATAAGTTATATCGACATCAGAGCTGGAAATCATCTTTGCTTTTAAGTGAAGAACCTAATCAATACAAAAAGTAATCCATTAGTTAGCATGAGGATTATCCTTACAATCAAATAGGCTTTCGAGTTATATGCTTCCAGAATTACAGTAAGAGATACTACTTGAAATAATATGTTAACTATGACTGACAATCACATTGTTGAGTTACTTTAACTTAGCTTTGACTAGATAAACTCTGTGTAATCATTTAGTTGATTTCATTTACATAGTCATTGCAGTCATTTTTGTATTTGAAACTTTTCCTTATTGTTTTTTGTATTTTTAATTAGTTCACTTAAGATTTACTTTCCCGTAGTTCTTCTCCTCATTAAGGTATATAAGTTATTACTACTCTAGATTTATTGCTAGCCGAACTGGATTTAAGTGCTTGATCCTTAACTATCTTTGAATGCTGTCTACTCTTACTTTTTTTCTAATAAAAGATTTTCTTCTTCTGTATCAATGTTCTTATTCTAAGCGATAGACTCGTTATATCTATTTTATTCTGGAGAATTTTACGAATCAACTCCTGATATATTTTATAAGCTTTTGCTACTTATTTTTTACAGTTTAAAAAACTCCTCTGTCTTTATGTCATTCTAGTATATTTCAGTTATATGGGATTTAATTTGATAACTTGCATTCATTTTTTTATCGCTATTACTAGCAGTTGATATGTCTAGATTTTCCTCCTTTATTTTTTACATTTATTCAAATCTATTATCATTCAAGGTTAATAAGCTCTTAAGCTTTATGTCATGTATGTTTCCGCTTTCTAAATAGGTAGAGTACTTATTATCGCTTTCGTTTATATGAGGTAAATTTATTGCGCTATGAATGGATTTAATCCCTTTCATTTCATTATTAGAGGCTTGACTTTCTAAACTATTCAGTTCATTTTTAGTTTGCTGAGTTTGAAAAGTTTCAATTTATGTAGTTTATCTTGGATATTACTATAGAAGTCCAAAACTATTGACTTTTTCACTCCCACCATTACGACTATATTGCTACAGTGTCTCCGATTTTTAGTTTATTAATATTACTGAAGCCTATTATGGTGAACTTTGATAGTTAGAACTTAATTTATGCAAATCTGACTTTTCTGATGAATCTAATTGTTCGCTTTTAAATTCCGCTAATTTTTCTGAGCTTTCATTTTGCTAAACCTACAGTTCCGTCTTTTTACCACTTTCTGGTTCATCATTGTATATAGTTAGATTCTCCTTTTTTAACCTTTTGCTCTAGAATTAGATACTTAGTTTAGATTTTCCTTTAGAGGCTTGCTATGGCAGTATAGTTTAGGTCTTTTTAAGAGCTGATTTTGAAAACCTAACGGGTGAAGTTGATGACATGGGTTCTTCTTTCTTACTAAACAAGTTTTACTTCTTTATTTTCCTTTTTTTGATATTCAGAGATGAGAGGTGAAATAAGCTTTTGAACTATGGCTAAGTTTTACTCTACTTAAGCAAGTTTTAGACTATAAAAGTTTTCATTATTCCCTTTCCTTTCACATCAATTTCTTCAGATTAGAAACCTATATCCTCCATCTCCTAAACTAGATCATAGGTAGACTTAGAAATTCTAATTTGATTAGGATATTTAACATTTGTGCACATTCTGCTAGCTGTATTGACAGTATCCCCCACTAATGCGAATTGAGGTTTTTAATCGCCAACAACTCCTGCAATAATAGGTCCGCTATTAATCCCAATTTTAACTTAAAGGGAATTGCCATTTTTAAGTATAATCCTCTGTACGTTTTTTATCATATCAAAGGCAAGTAGCAAAGTATCTTGAGCATGGTTTTAATTCTGAAAGTCGTAATTTAAGCCTCCACAAGCCATATATGTTTTCCCTACAGTTTCTATCTTTTCTATCTAGTGAATATCACACAACTTATCCAAGGTTAGCTATATTTCGTTCAATAGCTCTATAAGCTCTTATGGCTTATATTCTGCACATATGTCGTTAAAGTCGCAGATGTTACAGAACAGCACTGAGACCATAGGATGATCATCCGCTATAAACTTCTCTCCCTCTTTTATCCGCTCCATGATAAAGGGAGGAAATAGACTATTAAGCACTTCGTATGACTTCTCAATGGAATATTCCAGTTTACTAGATAGCTTGAAGTGTTCTCTTTAGATGTTCCCTTGGTAAAATACAATGATTAAGGAGCCTACATAGATTATTAGGATGCTAATGTAGTCATATACATGGCAAAAATAACCGTCTATAACTAGACATTCATTACCATGTTTTGCATAGAAATTGACTAAGTCGTTGCTTTGAATCGCTTCGTTCGTAACTATATATATAATGATACCCACAATCCAGTAGATCAAACTTCTTAACTCTTACACACAAAATGCGTATATTAAGAAGGAAAATAGAATCATATTCTAGTACACATGTCTCAAGAATATGGAACTAAGGAGGATCTATAGGATCTGGAATAGACAGAGGATAATAACATTGTAGGTCTTAATGAGTTACTAGATGTAAGTTAGTCTTAGAATAACAATCAGTAATAGGTTAAACACAAAAAAACCTATCGTTAGAAAGAAATACTCTTAGAATTCTTTTTGGATGACGTTCAGAATGATTTGTACAAGCAAGTTTACTTAGGCAATTATCAGAGTTACTTAAGTCTACTTCGTTCGCAAGGGGATGATAAAAGCTTCGAACTTTAGTTCTAGGATTTTGTTTTTAAACTGCTAGGTGAATCTATATTGCTCGAACTGCTTGTAGTTCTGCTTCAAAAGGCTTTTTTTGTCGTTCTCTTTGTAAACTTCAACTAATTTAGAGTAAAATTGTTTCTAGCGAACGCTGATAGGATTGTCTTCAACCTTAATTTTCATGAAAAATTAGTTAAAGCAAGAGAATGCATTCAGTATTCAGTTAAGAGCTATATTACTAACAAAGACTAAGATGATAATTAGTCAAGGCTTAAGGGAATAAATCTGAAGGAATTCTATACTGCTGTTCTGATAAATCTCAAGCTGAAGAAACAAAAATAGGATAATCAAAAAACTTATGATAGTGACCAGGATAAAAATGTTGGATATTCTGGAAAGCTGTTTTATAGTGATCAGAGCTCTGTTACCAATGCAATAAAGTGTGAGCACTAGTAGAAACACTTCTGATTAAGCATATTACGCCAAGTTTTCGTTTCTATATCCAAGGTAAATAATTAGATATATAACCAAGCTATGACTGATGGATAGCAATAGTGTTTTTACGAAGTTGGCGAAGTTTAGCTAATCTTAAGTGACCTAAGTTTCATATATTTTAGGGTTTTTGATAGCATTCAAGTCAATTACTTCTTGCTGGTAAATTCCATACAAGATAGCAGGACCTGATGTTATCAATGTAACGTATATATAGTAAAGCATTTCAGGGTATTAGTATCATGAGTTATAGGCATTTAGGAACTGGTTAAAAAAGATTGGAATCATAGCCAAGAAATACTTATAGAATTCAAATTTTATCATCTTCTGGATTTTATTATAGCTGTTACGTCCATGATATAGTAAAATTCGTGGAATGCATTCAAAGTTCTAGATCTAGAAATCGCTTGCGTTCTAAGCAATTAAGTTAGTCTTATTATTAATCGCTATTCCTATGTCCGCCTAAAATAGCATTGAGGCATCATTCACTCCGTCGCCAATACACATCACTTTGGGATGGAACGAAAATTTCTCTTGAATAAATTTGGTTAATTCGAATTTCAAGAGAGGAGACATCTATACAATAATCACGCTATTACAGACAAATGACAGCATCGCAAAAAGCCTTCTTGTTATCTAACTTTAAAGTATGAGATCTAAAGAGTTTGAATCTACTAATAGAACCAAATTTAATTTATTCTATATGGTTAGGTTTTTGAACTACTTAAGTTCCATATCTTACTCTTCAAATTTTTGAGTGAATAGCCTGACTGAGTTAACAACTTGCTATTCATCATAGGAAAATTTTTGGGTAAAGTTTATGTAAGAAACATCAGATGCATTCATGTTTACTTGGTTCTGCTGAAAAACATTTACCTTTAAGTAGTCATTGAGCAGTAGCTTAGCTTATTGAAAGGTTTTCATATTTATTACATCTAATAGTTAGTCAGTATGATCAATTATACCTGCCTAATGAGCTACATTTAAAGCTGTATGTTTGCTGTCTCCTGTTACCATTCAAGTTTTTATCCCTGCTTTGTTAAGAGTCTTTATGCTCTCTTTTATTTTGTCGTCAATTTACTAGTTGAAGGCCAAAATTCCTTCAAACTTTAAATCTTATTCCAAACTTTCTGCTATTTCTAGTAGTTTTTACTCTCTTCTAGTTATGGACATATTAGCAAAATGGTACTTTCTTTAGAATACGTTAGTTTCATGTTCAGTTAGTGGCTTATAAGCATAGAATATATTTCTATAGCCCTTTCTCATGAAATTCTGATTTCTGAAGCTGATCTTTTTATCATATTAGTAGCATAACTATTAGATAGCATCTCCCTAACCTTTGCAAAGCAAAAAAGCATCTTTATTATTCTCCTCAAAACTTGGATTTTCCAATAATTACTCAAACAAATCCTTTTAGATTGGTTTGAGTATGATTGACATTCTCTTTCTTTCAGAGGTAAACTAGTTAATTGCCAGTATCTAGAAAAACCGCTTCTCATTATTGATGGATACTTAGCATACTTTTAAGTTATTGAACTCCAATTTATAATTGTAGCTTTCCAGAAACTTTATTATAGTTTCTTCCTCAGGGTAACGTGCTGTCATTTTGTTATTCGTTAAGTATACAGTATGACATAAAAGCAGGTGCAAGAAGAAAACTTAGAGTTACTCATCTTATATTAGATTCTCCTTGAGGTTATTATCAACAAACTCATATTTAGCACTAATTTTTTGCCTTCCTGTAGTAGGTTCATCTAAGAAGTCATCTAAGTCATCTTCGGTATTTTCTTGTCCATATATAACATTCTTGAACAAAATGTGTCTTAAATCTACGTCAGAATTGGTTAAAGTACCAGTCTTATCAATCAGCACGTATTCTATCTTGTTCAAGTTCTCTATTATGTCAATCTTTTTGATTTCCACAAATTCGTCGTATCAAACTAAATCTTTCTTAATCTCCTTAATTTAAACGAACCTAATGATATCAAAAACAATATAAAGAGTAATAGGTAAAAAATGCTGAAACTGGAGAATGAAGTCTCCTATCTCTTGTATCTTTCTCCTTTAGTTATCTGTGAAATAATCTTCTGAGGCTTAATTTAAATGAATTCAGATTTTCATCAGTCCAAAGCAGAGAATACCTAAGAAAATTAGGATGAGGAAGTAATAAATTAAATACTTGTTTATTTTTACTTCTAGTTAACTTCACTTTTTGTTCCAAGTCTATTTTTGTATCATTTTAGTCTCATGCCCTGTATATACTGCTACTCCTATAACTCAGTCTGTGATCTAAAGTTTACTCCCCCTAAACAGCATATTTTGCAGCCCTAAATCTATTTAATTAGGAAATCCAGGGAGTTTCAGTTTTCCTTTGAAATCCAATATGTTTGAGTTAGGATCTTCAAGCTAGAGAAGAGATCCAGCTATCTCATCCATATTGCTTTCTATATAAGTGTCCTATGACTTTATCAGTATTGATTAAGTCTGAGATATCGCACTCTTTAACTTCAGCTCTATTTGCCCATCAAGTCTTTAAGAATTAATGAAGCATCTTCCTTCATCTGACGTTGCTAGTATCAAAATGTCACAAGGGATTTTCTCCTCCACGCTTATTAGAATTAGATCCCCTACATAAATATCACTTCATCGAACAGGTTAGAAGTTATTATCCTAGAATACCTTAGCAATCTAACTGTTTGTCCTATTCTAAAGCTTAAAATTCAAATGCCACTCATAGAATTTAATCCAAAAACTGATCAGAATAGTAATCAAAAAAATAGCCAGTAAAGGAAACTCATTTTGTCCTCAGCAAGACTTAAAAACGACAATCATGATACATCAAATATTTCCCAGCCTCTAGATTTGTTGTTTAGCATTAACAAGGACAAACTTAATTCAGTGATCAGCGAATACTTTTATTAAATTTCTAGGATAAATGCTTTTATAGTCCTCAGTCAATAAATAAATATTCCTCTATACGTTCAATTTATTGTGTCTATGAGATGAATTAACGATAGCAAGTGACATTTTAATTAAAATATATAATTTTTAATCGATTATCCTTTAACATTCCCTAGTCTATTATGCTACCGTTTAATTACAATAACTTCAAAGATACTTAAATCTAATATACAATAAGGTTCTCTTTTCCAATTTTACGTCTAAAGCTAATGCAAGTATTTATAAACTCTACCCTTTTCAATTTCATTTTGAACCTAGAATAAATGAAGCTAATACCTTTAATTTTCCCTTAATTATGCTTATATATCTAAATATAGTAACTTAGTATAGTAACAAGATTACTTAGATGTATACAATATAGAGTATAGTTTCTCTATCAACTTTCATTAAATTAAACGTCTTCAATTTTAATTTTGCTGCTTATCCTTTACTCTATTATTACCTATCTTTCTACTATTCCTTGCTTTCTATTATATCTTTACTATACCTCTTACCCATTTAGGGATACTTTATTTCAAGAGACCTAGCATTTTTAATCTGCTTGCTTTAACAATCGGAAGTTAGATCTTTAGAAAGATAGAAAGGAAAAAGGGGAATTTACTACTTGGCTTGTCTTTCAAATAAGGGAATTTTCTATTTTCTTGCTCAGCTCTGATTGTAGATTAACTAACTACTTTTGATGCTTAAATAAGCTGCATTATAAGTACCTATTCAAAGGGAATTGCAAGGTATGAAACTAAGCCAGACAAGATTGAAAGGAAAAAGTGCTATGAAAGTGGAAAGAGGAACTAACTCTAATTAGAGCTGGTAATTAACTAAAAGACATAAGGAAATAAAGAGTCAAAAAACTGAGAAGCTTGTAAGATTAGGAAATAATAGTGACTGAGTAAAAAAAGCTTAGAGATTAAAGGTATTCTATATAAGGTAAAAGACCAGTAAAAATGCTAACTCTTATTTATTAAATTAAAGATAAGAACCTTAATTGAAACCTCTAGCAAAGTAGTTATATCCTATTTTAGCTGTACTTAGAAAAAAAAAACTCTAAAAGCAAACTAAATCAAGATAAAAAATCTCGAAACAAGTATCTAAAAGTAAACTCTAAAGCCAAAAATCTCAAATGAGGTATAGTATTAAAAGTTAGTGTATTTAAGAGTAAATTATCACTGATAAATAAGTATGTAATTTAATATCAAGAAAGCAAAATAAAGAAAGCAAGAGTGAATAAAGGATTTATAAAAGGTAAAAGTAAACATAAAATAGAACATCTTAACATTTTTTATATTGATAGTAATTTAACTTTCTAATATATCTACACTTTTATAATTATCTACAGACTATGGATTCTATATAGCTGGTAAGAAATTGAGGTCTTAGAATAAAGTAGAAGAATGTGAAAGGTAAATATGAAGGGAGATAAAGGAAGTAGATGTAGTAGAGTGATGGTTTAGAAAATAAAGAGTTTAATTAAATAAATGAAATGTAATAGTTTTAACTTATTTAAGCTAAAAAATTTGTAGTCACTTATAATTAAAAAATGGGGCAAGTCAACTGTAATTGTAATCAGCCACATGAAGCTGAAGTCATTTAAGATCCTATCTAAGAAAACATTTTGCAGGATCCTCCAAAAGACTTAGAGGAAGCAATATAGCGAATACGATAAATAAATCACTTGATGGAGAATAGAAGAAGAATAATGCTATAGGATTTGAACAATGTAATGAATTGGTAAAAGAAGATTGCCTCAGCTTATGAGATAGAGAATTAGATTTAGGATATCATTGTTACACAATTAACTGCTTTAAATGACGAAGGAAATTTAGACGAACAGCAGCGAGCAGGAACTGAAGCTGTACACAGCGCTTTTGAACTTATTGACAATTTCATAATTTAGTACAACGTTTTAAGCAAGTAAAACTTAGAGCTACTAGATGCTATCGAGGAAAACATCTTTGAAGGTAGATTTTTTTAAATGGAAAACTACAAAACAGAGCTTATAGAAACCAAGCTGTAAAAAATAACTCAACTGAAATGTGAAATGCAAAATGACAAAGAGATATGCGAATAATTAAGAATCTAGCTATAGAAAAGAGAAATGGAAGTACAGCAACTGGAAAGTGAGCTGAATAGAACAGGACTACAAAAGGAGGACTTTTTCTAGCAAACATGAAAGGTAATAAACAAAAATAAAATTCTAGAGAAAATGATAGAGAAAAGCTATAGCAAATATAGCAAAAAGGAGATGCTAATTATTTAACTGCAAGAGAAAATTAAAGTTCTGACAACAAGACATAGATCAAAGGAGGAGATTCAATACTAAGCAGAAAGATAAAATATAGAATAAAATCCAAAAATATAACTTAAAGACAAAACAGATTAAGAAGAGAAAGAAAAAATCCAAGAGTTAAAAATACAAACTAAAGAGGAAAGAAAGCATAACAAAAATACAATTCAGGAAATGTAAAAAAAGATAGAGGAAATGAAACTTATACAGTAGTAATTACTAAAAGAAAATACAATCTTAAGAGTAGAACTTGACCAAAAACGACTGGAATAACAATAAAAACTAAAATTGGATTAGAAAAAGTTTGTAAAGAAAAAGTCAGAGTTTGAAGAAGGCAGCAGTGGATCAAAAACAGAAGAAGCTATTCTAAGGGAAAAGGTTATATTTTAGAGAAAATCAATAAAAGCAGCATAAAGTCCCAAAAGCAAAGAATAAGAAGAAATAAAAGAACAAAACAAAGAAACATTCTAGCCAAGGTTTAAAGCATAGTTCTTACTTCAAAAATAATGATCAGGTTAATCTATAAATACTGAAACATCTCCAGATTTTGATAACATAGATGAAAAGACAAATTGAATAAATTCTGAGGAAGTATAAAAAAAAGCAATAACAAAATTTAAAAATCAATCAAATAAGGAGGAAGAATAAAAAATAATCAAATAATAAAGTGAAGAAAAGATGGATAAAGAAAAAAAATTTTAGATAAATTATAGCCTTATAGAAAAGCAATCTATAGAAGATAAATTCATATAAATTCAAAAAAAAGAATACGAAGATAGTGACAGCTTCAAAGAAAGTGATGAATCAATAGAAGAACAAACTTCAAAAGCAAAAACATAAGACTTGTAAATCATTATAAATGAAAAAAACTAGATAATAACGAACTATGAAGATAAACTTAGAATTATTGAAATGTTTAAAAAAAAATAAGAAGAAAGAATACAAGAACTTGACGAAAAAAATATAACATTAAAGCAAAAATTAATTGAACTTTATAAATCAAAATAAAAGTAGAAGAAAAAAATAATTATTAAAGAAATTCAAAAAACAACAATTAAAAATATAATATAAACTCAAGAAAACATAGAAAGATCCTCAATAGAATATGAATAAAAAAAAAACGAACTAAAATTAGAAATTTAATAGCAAAGAATATTAACAGAAGATAAATGAGAAGAATGAATGAAGAAGGAGAATGAGTATGTAGTGAAAATAAAGGAGCTGGAAGATGCAGAGAAGAATATAAAAGAAGAGTTGAGTAAATAAAGGGAAGGATAGAAAGAGGCTGAGACTAAATTATAAGAGATAATGTAAGTGAAATAGGAGGAAGAGAAGAAGTAGAATGAAGAAGAGTAGAAGTTAAAGGTGTTATAGAATGTTTTGAGTGAGTTATAACAAAAGATGCAGGATTTGAATGAGGAAAATTAGAAGGTAAAGGAAAAGAACGAGGAGTTGGGTGTAAAAGTATAGGAAAAAGAGAAATTATTAGATGAGTTGAAAAAGGAGAAGGAAGAAAGAGAGAAGTAGGTGATTGAAAAAGAGAAGAAGGAGTAGGAGAAGTTGGATGAGAAAGAGTAGAAGATATAGTGGTTAGAAAATGAGATGAGAGCATCTTCGATGAGTTTGGAAGACATATTGAAGAGTGAGAAAGAAGTGGAGAAGATGTTAGAAGTGAAGAATGATTAGTTAGGAAAGTAATTAGAGGAATAATAAAGATAATTGAAAGAGTTATAGGAGAAGTAGAAAGAATACGAGAGTACGAAAGAGAAATTGGATATAGAGAAGTAGAAGTTAATAAAGGAAAATTTGGATTTATAAAGGAAAGTGAAAAATTATGTTTAGTAAAAGGAAGGACTAGAAAATGAGTTGTAAGAATTAAGTAAGGAGAACTAGGAAATGAAGAATTTAGAATGGAGTTTAGGAAGAAATGAGTTGAAATAGGCATTAATAAGTTAATGGTAGATGTAAGTATGTAGTATGAATGACTAGCCAGAGAAGTTAGAAGGAGTTTCATAGATGTTGAACAAGTTGCTGAGAATGTAATAGAAGTAACTGATGTAGCATAATGTTGAAGTGGAAGAATTGCTGTAAGAAGTACCAAATGAAAATGCGGAACTAATGAAGAGAGTGCCTAAGTAGATAGAAGTGGCTTTGAAATTAGAGGATTTATGGAGTAAAATACTGATAGAAAAATAGAAGTAAGAGAACTAGGATAAAGAGCAGATTCTGAGATTATAAGAAAGTGTATATTAAGTGAAGGAAGATTTGATTTCTGGAAATAAGAAGTTATAGGAAGTTGAGAAACAGAGGAAGGAACTAGAGGATGAAATAGAGAAGAAAAATGACGAAATGGAGAAAATGAAAGAAAAGGAAAGCGCGAAGAGTGAATAGTTATAGAAATTAGGTGAATAATTATAGAATAAAGAAAGAGAAATGGCAAAAGAAAAGGAGTAATTAGGAAAGCAACTAGAGGATTTAGAGAATAAAAAGAGAGATTTGGAGTAGAATTTGTTGAGTTAGTAAGTACATGTTGAAGATGAAATGAATAAACTGAGAGAGTAATTAAGAAAAGGAGAGTAGGATAATAAGGAACTGAAAGACTAAATATAAGAAAAGGAGAAGTAAAATGAGGAAATGAAAGAGATAGAAAAGAAGTTATAAGATGAGATCTAGAAGAAGGAGAATGAGTATGTAGTGAAAATAAAGGAGCTGGAAGATGCAGAGAAGAATATAAAAGAAGAGTTGAGTAAATAAAGGGAAGGATAGAAAGAGGCTGAGACTAAATTATAAGAGATAATGTAAGTGAAATAGGAGGAAGAGAAGAAGTAGAATGAAGAAGAGTAGAAGTTAAAGGTGTTATAGAATGTTTTGAGTGAGTTATAACAAAAGATGCAGGATTTGAATGAGGAAAATTAGAAGGTAAAGGAAAAGAACGAGGAGTTGGGTGTAAAAGTATAGGAAAAAGAGAAATTATTAGATGAGTTGAAAAAGGAGAAGGAAGAAAGAGAGAAGTAGGTGATTGAAAAAGAGAAGAAGGAGTAGGAGAAGTTGGATGAGAAAGAGTAGAAGATATAGTGGTTAGAAAATGAGATGAGAGCATCTTCGATGAGTTTGGAAGACATATTGAAGAGTGAGAAAGAAGTGGAGAAGATGTTAGAAGTGAAGAATGATTAGTTAGGAAAGTAATTAGAGGAATAATAAAGATAATTGAAAGAGTTATAGGAGAAGTAGAAAGAATACGAGAGTACGAAAGAGAAATTGGATATAGAGAAGTAGAAGTTAATAAAGGAAAATTTGGATTTATAAAGGAAAGTGAAAAATTATGTTTAGTAAAAGGAAGGACTAGAAAATGAGTTGTAAGAATTAAGTAAGGAGAACTAGGAAATGAAGAATTTAGAATGGAGTTTAGGAAGAAATGAGTTGAAATAGGCATTAATAAGTTAATGGTAGATGTAAGTATGTAGTATGAATGACTAGCCAGAGAAGTTAGAAGGAGTTTCATAGATGTTGAACAAGTTGCTGAGAATGTAATAGAAGTAACTGATGTAGCATAATGTTGAAGTGGAAGAATTGCTGTAAGAAGTACCAAATGAAAATGCGGAACTAATGAAGAGAGTGCCTAAGTAGATAGAAGTGGCTTTGAAATTAGAGGATTTATGGAGTAAAATACTGATAGAAAAATAGAAGTAAGAGAACTAGGATAAAGAGCAGATTCTGAGATTATAAGAAAGTGTATATTAAGTGAAGGAAGATTTGATTTCTGGAAATAAGAAGTTATAGGAAGTTGAGAAACAGAGGAAGGAACTAGAGGATGAAATAGAGAAGAAAAATGACGAAATGGAGAAAATGAAAGAAAAGGAAAGCGCGAAGAGTGAATAGTTATAGAAATTAGGTGAATAATTATAGAATAAAGAAAGAGAAATGGCAAAAGAAAAGGAGTAATTAGGAAAGCAACTAGAGGATTTAGAGAATAAAAAGAGAGATTTGGAGTAGAATTTGTTGAGTTAGTAAGTACATGTTGAAGATGAAATGAATAAACTGAGAGAGTAATTAAGAAAAGGAGAGTAGGATAATAAGGAACTGAAAGACTAAATATAAGAAAAGGAGAAGTAAAATGAGGAAATGAAAGAGATAGAAAAGAAGTTATAAGATGAGATCTAGAAGAAGGAGAATGAGTATGTAGTGAAAATAAAGGAGCTGGAAGATGCAGAGAAGAATATAAAAGAAGAGTTGAGTAAATAAAGGGAAGGATAGAAAGAGGCTGAGACTAAATTATAAGAGATAATGTAAGTGAAATAGGAGGAAGAGAAGAAGTAGAATGAAGAAGAGTAGAAGTTAAAGGTGTTATAGAATGTTTTGAGTGAGTTATAACAAAAGATGCAGGATTTGAATGAGGAAAATTAGAAGGTAAAGGAAAAGAACGAGGAGTTGGGTGTAAAAGTATAGGAAAAAGAGAAATTATTAGATGAGTTGAAAAAGGAGAAGGAAGAAAGAGAGAAGTAGGTGATTGAAAAAGAGAAGAAGGAGTAGGAGAAGTTGGATGAGAAAGAGTAGAAGATATAGTGGTTAGAAAATGAGATGAGAGCATCTTCGATGAGTTTGGAAGACATATTGAAGAGTGAGAAAGAAGTGGAGAAGATGTTAGAAGTGAAGAATGATTAGTTAGGAAAGTAATTAGAGGAATAATAAAGATAATTGAAAGAGTTATAGGAGAAGTAGAAAGAATACGAGAGTACGAAAGAGAAATTGGATATAGAGAAGTAGAAGTTAATAAAGGAAAATTTGGATTTATAAAGGAAAGTGAAAAATTATGTTTAGTAAAAGGAAGGACTAGAAAATGAGTTGTAAGAATTAAGTAAGGAGAACTAGGAAATGAAGAATTTAGAATGGAGTTTAGGAAGAAATGAGTTGAAATAGGCATTAATAAGTTAATGGTAGATGTAAGTATGTAGTATGAATGACTAGCCAGAGAAGTTAGAAGGAGTTTCATAGATGTTGAACAAGTTGCTGAGAATGTAATAGAAGTAACTGATGTAGCATAATGTTGAAGTGGAAGAATTGCTGTAAGAAGTACCAAATGAAAATGCGGAACTAATGAAGAGAGTGCCTAAGTAGATAGAAGTGGCTTTGAAATTAGAGGATTTATGGAGTAAAATACTGATAGAAAAATAGAAGTAAGAGAACTAGGATAAAGAGCAGATTCTGAGATTATAAGAAAGTGTATATTAAGTGAAGGAAGATTTGATTTCTGGAAATAAGAAGTTATAGGAAGTTGAGAAACAGAGGAAGGAACTAGAGGATGAAATAGAGAAGAAAAATGACGAAATGGAGAAAATGAAAGAAAAGGAAAGCGCGAAGAGTGAATAGTTATAGAAATTAGGTGAATAATTATAGAATAAAGAAAGAGAAATGGCAAAAGAAAAGGAGTAATTAGGAAAGCAACTAGAGGATTTAGAGAATAAAAAGAGAGATTTGGAGTAGAATTTGTTGAGTTAGTAAGTACATGTTGAAGATGAAATGAATAAACTGAGAGAGTAATTAAGAAAAGGAGAGTAGGATAATAAGGAACTGAAAGACTAAATATAAGAAAAGGAGAAGTAAAATGAGGAAATGAAAGAGATAGAAAAGAAGTTATAAGATGAGATCTAGAAGAAGGAGAATGAGTATGTAGTGAAAATAAAGGAGCTGGAAGATGCAGAGAAGAATATAAAAGAAGAGTTGAGTAAATAAAGGGAAGGATAGAAAGAGGCTGAGACTAAATTATAAGAGATAATGTAAGTGAAATAGGAGGAAGAGAAGAAGTAGAATGAAGAAGAGTAGAAGTTAAAGGTGTTATAGAATGTTTTGAGTGAGTTATAACAAAAGATGCAGGATTTGAATGAGGAAAATTAGAAGGTAAAGGAAAAGAACGAGGAGTTGGGTGTAAAAGTATAGGAAAAAGAGAAATTATTAGATGAGTTGAAAAAGGAGAAGGAAGAAAGAGAGAAGTAGGTGATTGAAAAAGAGAAGAAGGAGTAGGAGAAGTTGGATGAGAAAGAGTAGAAGATATAGTGGTTAGAAAATGAGATGAGAGCATCTTCGATGAGTTTGGAAGACATATTGAAGAGTGAGAAAGAAGTGGAGAAGATGTTAGAAGTGAAGAATGATTAGTTAGGAAAGTAATTAGAGGAATAATAAAGATAATTGAAAGAGTTATAGGAGAAGTAGAAAGAATACGAGAGTACGAAAGAGAAATTGGATATAGAGAAGTAGAAGTTAATAAAGGAAAATTTGGATTTATAAAGGAAAGTGAAAAATTATGTTTAGTAAAAGGAAGGACTAGAAAATGAGTTGTAAGAATTAAGTAAGGAGAACTAGGAAATGAAGAATTTAGAATGGAGTTTAGGAAGAAATGAGTTGAAATAGGCATTAATAAGTTAATGGTAGATGTAAGTATGTAGTATGAATGACTAGCCAGAGAAGTTAGAAGGAGTTTCATAGATGTTGAACAAGTTGCTGAGAATGTAATAGAAGTAACTGATGTAGCATAATGTTGAAGTGGAAGAATTGCTGTAAGAAGTACCAAATGAAAATGCGGAACTAATGAAGAGAGTGCCTAAGTAGATAGAAGTGGCTTTGAAATTAGAGGATTTATGGAGTAAAATACTGATAGAAAAATAGAAGTAAGAGAACTAGGATAAAGAGCAGATTCTGAGATTATAAGAAAGTGTATATTAAGTGAAGGAAGATTTGATTTCTGGAAATAAGAAGTTATAGGAAGTTGAGAAACAGAGGAAGGAACTAGAGGATGAAATAGAGAAGAAAAATGACGAAATGGAGAAAATGAAAGAAAAGGAAAGCGCGAAGAGTGAATAGTTATAGAAATTAGGTGAATAATTATAGAATAAAGAAAGAGAAATGGCAAAAGAAAAGGAGTAATTAGGAAAGCAACTAGAGGATTTAGAGAATAAAAAGAGAGATTTGGAGTAGAATTTGTTGAGTTAGTAAGTACATGTTGAAGATGAAATGAATAAACTGAGAGAGTAATTAAGAAAAGGAGAGTAGGATAATAAGGAACTGAAAGACTAAATATAAGAAAAGGAGAAGTAAAATGAGGAAATGAAAGAGATAGAAAAGAAGTTATAAGATGAGATCTAGAAGAAGGAGAATGAGTATGTAGTGAAAATAAAGGAGCTGGAAGATGCAGAGAAGAATATAAAAGAAGAGTTGAGTAAATAAAGGGAAGGATAGAAAGAGGCTGAGACTAAATTATAAGAGATAATGTAAGTGAAATAGGAGGAAGAGAAGAAGTAGAATGAAGAAGAGTAGAAGTTAAAGGTGTTATAGAATGTTTTGAGTGAGTTATAACAAAAGATGCAGGATTTGAATGAGGAAAATTAGAAGGTAAAGGAAAAGAACGAGGAGTTGGGTGTAAAAGTATAGGAAAAAGAGAAATTATTAGATGAGTTGAAAAAGGAGAAGGAAGAAAGAGAGAAGTAGGTGATTGAAAAAGAGAAGAAGGAGTAGGAGAAGTTGGATGAGAAAGAGTAGAAGATATAGTGGTTAGAAAATGAGATGAGAGCATCTTCGATGAGTTTGGAAGACATATTGAAGAGTGAGAAAGAAGTGGAGAAGATGTTAGAAGTGAAGAATGATTAGTTAGGAAAGTAATTAGAGGAATAATAAAGATAATTGAAAGAGTTATAGGAGAAGTAGAAAGAATACGAGAGTACGAAAGAGAAATTGGATATAGAGAAGTAGAAGTTAATAAAGGAAAATTTGGATTTATAAAGGAAAGTGAAAAATTATGTTTAGTAAAAGGAAGGACTAGAAAATGAGTTGTAAGAATTAAGTAAGGAGAACTAGGAAATGAAGAATTTAGAATGGAGTTTAGGAAGAAATGAGTTGAAATAGGCATTAATAAGTTAATGGTAGATGTAAGTATGTAGTATGAATGACTAGCCAGAGAAGTTAGAAGGAGTTTCATAGATGTTGAACAAGTTGCTGAGAATGTAATAGAAGTAACTGATGTAGCATAATGTTGAAGTGGAAGAATTGCTGTAAGAAGTACCAAATGAAAATGCGGAACTAATGAAGAGAGTGCCTAAGTAGATAGAAGTGGCTTTGAAATTAGAGGATTTATGGAGTAAAATACTGATAGAAAAATAGAAGTAAGAGAACTAGGATAAAGAGCAGATTCTGAGATTATAAGAAAGTGTATATTAAGTGAAGGAAGATTTGATTTCTGGAAATAAGAAGTTATAGGAAGTTGAGAAACAGAGGAAGGAACTAGAGGATGAAATAGAGAAGAAAAATGACGAAATGGAGAAAATGAAAGAAAAGGAAAGCGCGAAGAGTGAATAGTTATAGAAATTAGGTGAATAATTATAGAATAAAGAAAGAGAAATGGCAAAAGAAAAGGAGTAATTAGGAAAGCAACTAGAGGATTTAGAGAATAAAAAGAGAGATTTGGAGTAGAATTTGTTGAGTTAGTAAGTACATGTTGAAGATGAAATGAATAAACTGAGAGAGTAATTAAGAAAAGGAGAGTAGGATAATAAGGAACTGAAAGACTAAATATAAGAAAAGGAGAAGTAAAATGAGGAAATGAAAGAGATAGAAAAGAAGTTATAAGATGAGATCTAGAAGAAGGAGAATGAGTATGTAGTGAAAATAAAGGAGCTGGAAGATGCAGAGAAGAATATAAAAGAAGAGTTGAGTAAATAAAGGGAAGGATAGAAAGAGGCTGAGACTAAATTATAAGAGATAATGTAAGTGAAATAGGAGGAAGAGAAGAAGTAGAATGAAGAAGAGTAGAAGTTAAAGGTGTTATAGAATGTTTTGAGTGAGTTATAACAAAAGATGCAGGATTTGAATGAGGAAAATTAGAAGGTAAAGGAAAAGAACGAGGAGTTGGGTGTAAAAGTATAGGAAAAAGAGAAATTATTAGATGAGTTGAAAAAGGAGAAGGAAGAAAGAGAGAAGTAGGTGATTGAAAAAGAGAAGAAGGAGTAGGAGAAGTTGGATGAGAAAGAGTAGAAGATATAGTGGTTAGAAAATGAGATGAGAGCATCTTCGATGAGTTTGGAAGACATATTGAAGAGTGAGAAAGAAGTGGAGAAGATGTTAGAAGTGAAGAATGATTAGTTAGGAAAGTAATTAGAGGAATAATAAAGATAATTGAAAGAGTTATAGGAGAAGTAGAAAGAATACGAGAGTACGAAAGAGAAATTGGATATAGAGAAGTAGAAGTTAATAAAGGAAAATTTGGATTTATAAAGGAAAGTGAAAAATTATGTTTAGTAAAAGGAAGGACTAGAAAATGAGTTGTAAGAATTAAGTAAGGAGAACTAGGAAATGAAGAATTTAGAATGGAGTTTAGGAAGAAATGAGTTGAAATAGGCATTAATAAGTTAATGGTAGATGTAAGTATGTAGTATGAATGACTAGCCAGAGAAGTTAGAAGGAGTTTCATAGATGTTGAACAAGTTGCTGAGAATGTAATAGAAGTAACTGATGTAGCATAATGTTGAAGTGGAAGAATTGCTGTAAGAAGTACCAAATGAAAATGCGGAACTAATGAAGAGAGTGCCTAAGTAGATAGAAGTGGCTTTGAAATTAGAGGATTTATGGAGTAAAATACTGATAGAAAAATAGAAGTAAGAGAACTAGGATAAAGAGCAGATTCTGAGATTATAAGAAAGTGTATATTAAGTGAAGGAAGATTTGATTTCTGGAAATAAGAAGTTATAGGAAGTTGAGAAACAGAGGAAGGAACTAGAGGATGAAATAGAGAAGAAAAATGACGAAATGGAGAAAATGAAAGAAAAGGAAAGCGCGAAGAGTGAATAGTTATAGAAATTAGGTGAATAATTATAGAATAAAGAAAGAGAAATGGCAAAAGAAAAGGAGTAATTAGGAAAGCAACTAGAGGATTTAGAGAATAAAAAGAGAGATTTGGAGTAGAATTTGTTGAGTTAGTAAGTACATGTTGAAGATGAAATGAATAAACTGAGAGAGTAATTAAGAAAAGGAGAGTAGGATAATAAGGAACTGAAAGACTAAATATAAGAAAAGGAGAAGTAAAATGAGGAAATGAAAGAGATAGAAAAGAAGTTATAAGATGAGATCTAGAAGAAGGAGAATGAGTATGTAGTGAAAATAAAGGAGCTGGAAGATGCAGAGAAGAATATAAAAGAAGAGTTGAGTAAATAAAGGGAAGGATAGAAAGAGGCTGAGACTAAATTATAAGAGATAATGTAAGTGAAATAGGAGGAAGAGAAGAAGTAGAATGAAGAAGAGTAGAAGTTAAAGGTGTTATAGAATGTTTTGAGTGAGTTATAACAAAAGATGCAGGATTTGAATGAGGAAAATTAGAAGGTAAAGGAAAAGAACGAGGAGTTGGGTGTAAAAGTATAGGAAAAAGAGAAATTATTAGATGAGTTGAAAAAGGAGAAGGAAGAAAGAGAGAAGTAGGTGATTGAAAAAGAGAAGAAGGAGTAGGAGAAGTTGGATGAGAAAGAGTAGAAGATATAGTGGTTAGAAAATGAGATGAGAGCATCTTCGATGAGTTTGGAAGACATATTGAAGAGTGAGAAAGAAGTGGAGAAGATGTTAGAAGTGAAGAATGATTAGTTAGGAAAGTAATTAGAGGAATAATAAAGATAATTGAAAGAGTTATAGGAGAAGTAGAAAGAATACGAGAGTACGAAAGAGAAATTGGATATAGAGAAGTAGAAGTTAATAAAGGAAAATTTGGATTTATAAAGGAAAGTGAAAAATTATGTTTAGTAAAAGGAAGGACTAGAAAATGAGTTGTAAGAATTAAGTAAGGAGAACTAGGAAATGAAGAATTTAGAATGGAGTTTAGGAAGAAATGAGTTGAAATAGGCATTAATAAGTTAATGGTAGATGTAAGTATGTAGTATGAATGACTAGCCAGAGAAGTTAGAAGGAGTTTCATAGATGTTGAACAAGTTGCTGAGAATGTAATAGAAGTAACTGATGTAGCATAATGTTGAAGTGGAAGAATTGCTGTAAGAAGTACCAAATGAAAATGCGGAACTAATGAAGAGAGTGCCTAAGTAGATAGAAGTGGCTTTGAAATTAGAGGATTTATGGAGTAAAATACTGATAGAAAAATAGAAGTAAGAGAACTAGGATAAAGAGCAGATTCTGAGATTATAAGAAAGTGTATATTAAGTGAAGGAAGATTTGATTTCTGGAAATAAGAAGTTATAGGAAGTTGAGAAACAGAGGAAGGAACTAGAGGATGAAATAGAGAAGAAAAATGACGAAATGGAGAAAATGAAAGAAAAGGAAAGCGCGAAGAGTGAATAGTTATAGAAATTAGGTGAATAATTATAGAATAAAGAAAGAGAAATGGCAAAAGAAAAGGAGTAATTAGGAAAGCAACTAGAGGATTTAGAGAATAAAAAGAGAGATTTGGAGTAGAATTTGTTGAGTTAGTAAGTACATGTTGAAGATGAAATGAATAAACTGAGAGAGTAATTAAGAAAAGGAGAGTAGGATAATAAGGAACTGAAAGACTAAATATAAGAAAAGGAGAAGTAAAATGAGGAAATGAAAGAGATAGAAAAGAAGTTATAAGATGAGATCTAGAAGAAGGAGAATGAGTATGTAGTGAAAATAAAGGAGCTGGAAGATGCAGAGAAGAATATAAAAGAAGAGTTGAGTAAATAAAGGGAAGGATAGAAAGAGGCTGAGACTAAATTATAAGAGATAATGTAAGTGAAATAGGAGGAAGAGAAGAAGTAGAATGAAGAAGAGTAGAAGTTAAAGGTGTTATAGAATGTTTTGAGTGAGTTATAACAAAAGATGCAGGATTTGAATGAGGAAAATTAGAAGGTAAAGGAAAAGAACGAGGAGTTGGGTGTAAAAGTATAGGAAAAAGAGAAATTATTAGATGAGTTGAAAAAGGAGAAGGAAGAAAGAGAGAAGTAGGTGATTGAAAAAGAGAAGAAGGAGTAGGAGAAGTTGGATGAGAAAGAGTAGAAGATATAGTGGTTAGAAAATGAGATGAGAGCATCTTCGATGAGTTTGGAAGACATATTGAAGAGTGAGAAAGAAGTGGAGAAGATGTTAGAAGTGAAGAATGATTAGTTAGGAAAGTAATTAGAGGAATAATAAAGATAATTGAAAGAGTTATAGGAGAAGTAGAAAGAATACGAGAGTACGAAAGAGAAATTGGATATAGAGAAGTAGAAGTTAATAAAGGAAAATTTGGATTTATAAAGGAAAGTGAAAAATTATGTTTAGTAAAAGGAAGGACTAGAAAATGAGTTGTAAGAATTAAGTAAGGAGAACTAGGAAATGAAGAATTTAGAATGGAGTTTAGGAAGAAATGAGTTGAAATAGGCATTAATAAGTTAATGGTAGATGTAAGTATGTAGTATGAATGACTAGCCAGAGAAGTTAGAAGGAGTTTCATAGATGTTGAACAAGTTGCTGAGAATGTAATAGAAGTAACTGATGTAGCATAATGTTGAAGTGGAAGAATTGCTGTAAGAAGTACCAAATGAAAATGCGGAACTAATGAAGAGAGTGCCTAAGTAGATAGAAGTGGCTTTGAAATTAGAGGATTTATGGAGTAAAATACTGATAGAAAAATAGAAGTAAGAGAACTAGGATAAAGAGCAGATTCTGAGATTATAAGAAAGTGTATATTAAGTGAAGGAAGATTTGATTTCTGGAAATAAGAAGTTATAGGAAGTTGAGAAACAGAGGAAGGAACTAGAGGATGAAATAGAGAAGAAAAATGACGAAATGGAGAAAATGAAAGAAAAGGAAAGCGCGAAGAGTGAATAGTTATAGAAATTAGGTGAATAATTATAGAATAAAGAAAGAGAAATGGCAAAAGAAAAGGAGTAATTAGGAAAGCAACTAGAGGATTTAGAGAATAAAAAGAGAGATTTGGAGTAGAATTTGTTGAGTTAGTAAGTACATGTTGAAGATGAAATGAATAAACTGAGAGAGTAATTAAGAAAAGGAGAGTAGGATAATAAGGAACTGAAAGACTAAATATAAGAAAAGGAGAAGTAAAATGAGGAAATGAAAGAGATAGAAAAGAAGTTATAAGATGAGATCTAGAAGAAGGAGAATGAGTATGTAGTGAAAATAAAGGAGCTGGAAGATGCAGAGAAGAATATAAAAGAAGAGTTGAGTAAATAAAGGGAAGGATAGAAAGAGGCTGAGACTAAATTATAAGAGATAATGTAAGTGAAATAGGAGGAAGAGAAGAAGTAGAATGAAGAAGAGTAGAAGTTAAAGGTGTTATAGAATGTTTTGAGTGAGTTATAACAAAAGATGCAGGATTTGAATGAGGAAAATTAGAAGGTAAAGGAAAAGAACGAGGAGTTGGGTGTAAAAGTATAGGAAAAAGAGAAATTATTAGATGAGTTGAAAAAGGAGAAGGAAGAAAGAGAGAAGTAGGTGATTGAAAAAGAGAAGAAGGAGTAGGAGAAGTTGGATGAGAAAGAGTAGAAGATATAGTGGTTAGAAAATGAGATGAGAGCATCTTCGATGAGTTTGGAAGACATATTGAAGAGTGAGAAAGAAGTGGAGAAGATGTTAGAAGTGAAGAATGATTAGTTAGGAAAGTAATTAGAGGAATAATAAAGATAATTGAAAGAGTTATAGGAGAAGTAGAAAGAATACGAGAGTACGAAAGAGAAATTGGATATAGAGAAGTAGAAGTTAATAAAGGAAAATTTGGATTTATAAAGGAAAGTGAAAAATTATGTTTAGTAAAAGGAAGGACTAGAAAATGAGTTGTAAGAATTAAGTAAGGAGAACTAGGAAATGAAGAATTTAGAATGGAGTTTAGGAAGAAATGAGTTGAAATAGGCATTAATAAGTTAATGGTAGATGTAAGTATGTAGTATGAATGACTAGCCAGAGAAGTTAGAAGGAGTTTCATAGATGTTGAACAAGTTGCTGAGAATGTAATAGAAGTAACTGATGTAGCATAATGTTGAAGTGGAAGAATTGCTGTAAGAAGTACCAAATGAAAATGCGGAACTAATGAAGAGAGTGCCTAAGTAGATAGAAGTGGCTTTGAAATTAGAGGATTTATGGAGTAAAATACTGATAGAAAAATAGAAGTAAGAGAACTAGGATAAAGAGCAGATTCTGAGATTATAAGAAAGTGTATATTAAGTGAAGGAAGATTTGATTTCTGGAAATAAGAAGTTATAGGAAGTTGAGAAACAGAGGAAGGAACTAGAGGATGAAATAGAGAAGAAAAATGACGAAATGGAGAAAATGAAAGAAAAGGAAAGCGCGAAGAGTGAATAGTTATAGAAATTAGGTGAATAATTATAGAATAAAGAAAGAGAAATGGCAAAAGAAAAGGAGTAATTAGGAAAGCAACTAGAGGATTTAGAGAATAAAAAGAGAGATTTGGAGTAGAATTTGTTGAGTTAGTAAGTACATGTTGAAGATGAAATGAATAAACTGAGAGAGTAATTAAGAAAAGGAGAGTAGGATAATAAGGAACTGAAAGACTAAATATAAGAAAAGGAGAAGTAAAATGAGGAAATGAAAGAGATAGAAAAGAAGTTATAAGATGAGATCTAGAAGAAGGAGAATGAGTATGTAGTGAAAATAAAGGAGCTGGAAGATGCAGAGAAGAATATAAAAGAAGAGTTGAGTAAATAAAGGGAAGGATAGAAAGAGGCTGAGACTAAATTATAAGAGATAATGTAAGTGAAATAGGAGGAAGAGAAGAAGTAGAATGAAGAAGAGTAGAAGTTAAAGGTGTTATAGAATGTTTTGAGTGAGTTATAACAAAAGATGCAGGATTTGAATGAGGAAAATTAGAAGGTAAAGGAAAAGAACGAGGAGTTGGGTGTAAAAGTATAGGAAAAAGAGAAATTATTAGATGAGTTGAAAAAGGAGAAGGAAGAAAGAGAGAAGTAGGTGATTGAAAAAGAGAAGAAGGAGTAGGAGAAGTTGGATGAGAAAGAGTAGAAGATATAGTGGTTAGAAAATGAGATGAGAGCATCTTCGATGAGTTTGGAAGACATATTGAAGAGTGAGAAAGAAGTGGAGAAGATGTTAGAAGTGAAGAATGATTAGTTAGGAAAGTAATTAGAGGAATAATAAAGATAATTGAAAGAGTTATAGGAGAAGTAGAAAGAATACGAGAGTACGAAAGAGAAATTGGATATAGAGAAGTAGAAGTTAATAAAGGAAAATTTGGATTTATAAAGGAAAGTGAAAAATTATGTTTAGTAAAAGGAAGGACTAGAAAATGAGTTGTAAGAATTAAGTAAGGAGAACTAGGAAATGAAGAATTTAGAATGGAGTTTAGGAAGAAATGAGTTGAAATAGGCATTAATAAGTTAATGGTAGATGTAAGTATGTAGTATGAATGACTAGCCAGAGAAATTAGAAGGAGTTTCATAGATGTTGAACAAGTTGCTGAGAATGTAATAGAAGTAACTGATGTAGCATAATGTTGAAGTGGAAGAATTGCTGTAAGAAGTACCAAATGAAAATGCGGAACTAATGAAGAGAGTGCCTAAGTAGATAGAAGTGGCTTTGAAATTAGAGGATTTATGGAGTAAAATACTGATAGAAAAATAGAAGTAAGAGAACTAGGATAAAGAGCAGATTCTGAGATTATAAGAAAGTGTATATTAAGTGAAGGAAGATTTGATTTCTGGAAATAAGAAGTTATAGGAAGTTGAGAAACAGAGGAAGGAACTAGAGGATGAAATAGAGAAGAAAAATGACGAAATGGAGAAAATGAAAGAAAAGGAAAGCGCGAAGAGTGAATAGTTATAGAAATTAGGTGAATAATTATAGAATAAAGAAAGAGAAATGGCAAAAGAAAAGGAGTAATTAGGAAAGCAACTAGAGGATTTAGAGAATAAAAAGAGAGATTTGGAGTAGAATTTGTTGAGTTAGTAAGTACATGTTGAAGATGAAATGAATAAACTGAGAGAGTAATTAAGAAAAGGAGAGTAGGATAATAAGGAACTGAAAGACTAAATATAAGAAAAGGAGAAGTAAAATGAGGAAATGAAAGAGATAGAAAAGAAGTTATAAGATGAGATCTAGAAGAAGGAGAATGAGTATGTAGTGAAAATAAAGGAGCTGGAAGATGCAGAGAAGAATATAAAAGAAGAGTTGAGTAAATAAAGGGAAGGATAGAAAGAGGCTGAGACTAAATTATAAGAGATAATGTAAGTGAAATAGGAGGAAGAGAAGAAGTAGAATGAAGAAGAGTAGAAGTTAAAGGTGTTATAGAATGTTTTGAGTGAGTTATAACAAAAGATGCAGGATTTGAATGAGGAAAATTAGAAGGTAAAGGAAAAGAACGAGGAGTTGGGTGTAAAAGTATAGGAAAAAGAGAAATTATTAGATGAGTTGAAAAAGGAGAAGGAAGAAAGAGAGAAGTAGGTGATTGAAAAAGAGAAGAAGGAGTAGGAGAAGTTGGATGAGAAAGAGTAGAAGATATAGTGGTTAGAAAATGAGATGAGAGCATCTTCGATGAGTTTGGAAGACATATTGAAGAGTGAGAAAGAAGTGGAGAAGATGTTAGAAGTGAAGAATGATTAGTTAGGAAAGTAATTAGAGGAATAATAAAGATAATTGAAAGAGTTATAGGAGAAGTAGAAAGAATACGAGAGTACGAAAGAGAAATTGGATATAGAGAAGTAGAAGTTAATAAAGGAAAATTTGGATTTATAAAGGAAAGTGAAAAATTATGTTTAGTAAAAGGAAGGACTAGAAAATGAGTTGTAAGAATTAAGTAAGGAGAACTAGGAAATGAAGAATTTAGAATGGAGTTTAGGAAGAAATGAGTTGAAATAGGCATTAATAAGTTAATGGTAGATGTAAGTATGTAGTATGAATGACTAGCCAGAGAAGTTAGAAGGAGTTTCATAGATGTTGAACAAGTTGCTGAGAATGTAATAGAAGTAACTGATGTAGCATAATGTTGAAGTGGAAGAATTGCTGTAAGAAGTACCAAATGAAAATGCGGAACTAATGAAGAGAGTGCCTAAGTAGATAGAAGTGGCTTTGAAATTAGAGGATTTATGGAGTAAAATACTGATAGAAAAATAGAAGTAAGAGAACTAGGATAAAGAGCAGATTCTGAGATTATAAGAAAGTGTATATTAAGTGAAGGAAGATTTGATTTCTGGAAATAAGAAGTTATAGGAAGTTGAGAAACAGAGGAAGGAACTAGAGGATGAAATAGAGAAGAAAAATGACGAAATGGAGAAAATGAAAGAAAAGGAAAGCGCGAAGAGTGAATAGTTATAGAAATTAGGTGAATAATTATAGAATAAAGAAAGAGAAATGGCAAAAGAAAAGGAGTAATTAGGAAAGCAACTAGAGGATTTAGAGAATAAAAAGAGAGATTTGGAGTAGAATTTGTTGAGTTAGTAAGTACATGTTGAAGATGAAATGAATAAACTGAGAGAGTAATTAAGAAAAGGAGAGTAGGATAATAAGGAACTGAAAGACTAAATATAAGAAAAGGAGAAGTAAAATGAGGAAATGAAAGAGATAGAAAAGAAGTTATAAGATGAGATCTAGAAGAAGGAGAATGAGTATGTAGTGAAAATAAAGGAGCTGGAAGATGCAGAGAAGAATATAAAAGAAGAGTTGAGTAAATAAAGGGAAGGATAGAAAGAGGCTGAGACTAAATTATAAGAGATAATGTAAGTGAAATAGGAGGAAGAGAAGAAGTAGAATGAAGAAGAGTAGAAGTTAAAGGTGTTATAGAATGTTTTGAGTGAGTTATAACAAAAGATGCAGGATTTGAATGAGGAAAATTAGAAGGTAAAGGAAAAGAACGAGGAGTTGGGTGTAAAAGTATAGGAAAAAGAGAAATTATTAGATGAGTTGAAAAAGGAGAAGGAAGAAAGAGAGAAGTAGGTGATTGAAAAAGAGAAGAAGGAGTAGGAGAAGTTGGATGAGAAAGAGTAGAAGATATAGTGGTTAGAAAATGAGATGAGAGCATCTTCGATGAGTTTGGAAGACATATTGAAGAGTGAGAAAGAAGTGGAGAAGATGTTAGAAGTGAAGAATGATTAGTTAGGAAAGTAATTAGAGGAATAATAAAGATAATTGAAAGAGTTATAGGAGAAGTAGAAAGAATACGAGAGTACGAAAGAGAAATTGGATATAGAGAAGTAGAAGTTAATAAAGGAAAATTTGGATTTATAAAGGAAAGTGAAAAATTATGTTTAGTAAAAGGAAGGACTAGAAAATGAGTTGTAAGAATTAAGTAAGGAGAACTAGGAAATGAAGAATTTAGAATGGAGTTTAGGAAGAAATGAGTTGAAATAGGCATTAATAAGTTAATGGTAGATGTAAGTATGTAGTATGAATGACTAGCCAGAGAAGTTAGAAGGAGTTTCATAGATGTTGAACAAGTTGCTGAGAATGTAATAGAAGTAACTGATGTAGCATAATGTTGAAGTGGAAGAATTGCTGTAAGAAGTACCAAATGAAAATGCGGAACTAATGAAGAGAGTGCCTAAGTAGATAGAAGTGGCTTTGAAATTAGAGGATTTATGGAGTAAAATACTGATAGAAAAATAGAAGTAAGAGAACTAGGATAAAGAGCAGATTCTGAGATTATAAGAAAGTGTATATTAAGTGAAGGAAGATTTGATTTCTGGAAATAAGAAGTTATAGGAAGTTGAGAAACAGAGGAAGGAACTAGAGGATGAAATAGAGAAGAAAAATGACGAAATGGAGAAAATGAAAGAAAAGGAAAGCGCGAAGAGTGAATAGTTATAGAAATTAGGTGAATAATTATAGAATAAAGAAAGAGAAATGGCAAAAGAAAAGGAGTAATTAGGAAAGCAACTAGAGGATTTAGAGAATAAAAAGAGAGATTTGGAGTAGAATTTGTTGAGTTAGTAAGTACATGTTGAAGATGAAATGAATAAACTGAGAGAGTAATTAAGAAAAGGAGAGTAGGATAATAAGGAACTGAAAGACTAAATATAAGAAAAGGAGAAGTAAAATGAGGAAATGAAAGAGATAGAAAAGAAGTTATAAGATGAGATCTAGAAGAAGGAGAATGAGTATGTAGTGAAAATAAAGGAGCTGGAAGATGCAGAGAAGAATATAAAAGAAGAGTTGAGTAAATAAAGGGAAGGATAGAAAGAGGCTGAGACTAAATTATAAGAGATAATGTAAGTGAAATAGGAGGAAGAGAAGAAGTAGAATGAAGAAGAGTAGAAGTTAAAGGTGTTATAGAATGTTTTGAGTGAGTTATAACAAAAGATGCAGGATTTGAATGAGGAAAATTAGAAGGTAAAGGAAAAGAACGAGGAGTTGGGTGTAAAAGTATAGGAAAAAGAGAAATTATTAGATGAGTTGAAAAAGGAGAAGGAAGAAAGAGAGAAGTAGGTGATTGAAAAAGAGAAGAAGGAGTAGGAGAAGTTGGATGAGAAAGAGTAGAAGATATAGTGGTTAGAAAATGAGATGAGAGCATCTTCGATGAGTTTGGAAGACATATTGAAGAGTGAGAAAGAAGTGGAGAAGATGTTAGAAGTGAAGAATGATTAGTTAGGAAAGTAATTAGAGGAATAATAAAGATAATTGAAAGAGTTATAGGAGAAGTAGAAAGAATACGAGAGTACGAAAGAGAAATTGGATATAGAGAAGTAGAAGTTAATAAAGGAAAATTTGGATTTATAAAGGAAAGTGAAAAATTATGTTTAGTAAAAGGAAGGACTAGAAAATGAGTTGTAAGAATTAAGTAAGGAGAACTAGGAAATGAAGAATTTAGAATGGAGTTTAGGAAGAAATGAGTTGAAATAGGCATTAATAAGTTAATGGTAGATGTAAGTATGTAGTATGAATGACTAGCCAGAGAAGTTAGAAGGAGTTTCATAGATGTTGAACAAGTTGCTGAGAATGTAATAGAAGTAACTGATGTAGCATAATGTTGAAGTGGAAGAATTGCTGTAAGAAGTACCAAATGAAAATGCGGAACTAATGAAGAGAGTGCCTAAGTAGATAGAAGTGGCTTTGAAATTAGAGGATTTATGGAGTAAAATACTGATAGAAAAATAGAAGTAAGAGAACTAGGATAAAGAGCAGATTCTGAGATTATAAGAAAGTGTATATTAAGTGAAGGAAGATTTGATTTCTGGAAATAAGAAGTTATAGGAAGTTGAGAAACAGAGGAAGGAACTAGAGGATGAAATAGAGAAGAAAAATGACGAAATGGAGAAAATGAAAGAAAAGGAAAGCGCGAAGAGTGAATAGTTATAGAAATTAGGTGAATAATTATAGAATAAAGAAAGAGAAATGGCAAAAGAAAAGGAGTAATTAGGAAAGCAACTAGAGGATTTAGAGAATAAAAAGAGAGATTTGGAGTAGAATTTGTTGAGTTAGTAAGTACATGTTGAAGATGAAATGAATAAACTGAGAGAGTAATTAAGAAAAGGAGAGTAGGATAATAAGGAACTGAAAGACTAAATATAAGAAAAGGAGAAGTAAAATGAGGAAATGAAAGAGATAGAAAAGAAGTTATAAGATGAGATCTAGAAGAAGGAGAATGAGTATGTAGTGAAAATAAAGGAGCTGGAAGATGCAGAGAAGAATATAAAAGAAGAGTTGAGTAAATAAAGGGAAGGATAGAAAGAGGCTGAGACTAAATTATAAGAGATAATGTAAGTGAAATAGGAGGAAGAGAAGAAGTAGAATGAAGAAGAGTAGAAGTTAAAGGTGTTATAGAATGTTTTGAGTGAGTTATAACAAAAGATGCAGGATTTGAATGAGGAAAATTAGAAGGTAAAGGAAAAGAACGAGGAGTTGGGTGTAAAAGTATAGGAAAAAGAGAAATTATTAGATGAGTTGAAAAAGGAGAAGGAAGAAAGAGAGAAGTAGGTGATTGAAAAAGAGAAGAAGGAGTAGGAGAAGTTGGATGAGAAAGAGTAGAAGATATAGTGGTTAGAAAATGAGATGAGAGCATCTTCGATGAGTTTGGAAGACATATTGAAGAGTGAGAAAGAAGTGGAGAAGATGTTAGAAGTGAAGAATGATTAGTTAGGAAAGTAATTAGAGGAATAATAAAGATAATTGAAAGAGTTATAGGAGAAGTAGAAAGAATACGAGAGTACGAAAGAGAAATTGGATATAGAGAAGTAGAAGTTAATAAAGGAAAATTTGGATTTATAAAGGAAAGTGAAAAATTATGTTTAGTAAAAGGAAGGACTAGAAAATGAGTTGTAAGAATTAAGTAAGGAGAACTAGGAAATGAAGAATTTAGAATGGAGTTTAGGAAGAAATGAGTTGAAATAGGCATTAATAAGTTAATGGTAGATGTAAGTATGTAGTATGAATGACTAGCCAGAGAAATTAGAAGGAGTTTCATAGATGTTGAACAAGTTGCTGAGAATGTAATAGAAGTAACTGATGTAGCATAATGTTGAAGTGGAAGAATTGCTGTAAGAAGTACCAAATGAAAATGCGGAACTAATGAAGAGAGTGCCTAAGTAGATAGAAGTGGCTTTGAAATTAGAGGATTTATGGAGTAAAATACTGATAGAAAAATAGAAGTAAGAGAACTAGGATAAAGAGCAGATTCTGAGATTATAAGAAAGTGTATATTAAGTGAAGGAAGATTTGATTTCTGGAAATAAGAAGTTATAGGAAGTTGAGAAACAGAGGAAGGAACTAGAGGATGAAATAGAGAAGAAAAATGACGAAATGGAGAAAATGAAAGAAAAGGAAAGCGCGAAGAGTGAATAGTTATAGAAATTAGGTGAATAATTATAGAATAAAGAAAGAGAAATGGCAAAAGAAAAGGAGTAATTAGGAAAGCAACTAGAGGATTTAGAGAATAAAAAGAGAGATTTGGAGTAGAATTTGTTGAGTTAGTAAGTACATGTTGAAGATGAAATGAATAAACTGAGAGAGTAATTAAGAAAAGGAGAGTAGGATAATAAGGAACTGAAAGACTAAATATAAGAAAAGGAGAAGTAAAATGAGGAAATGAAAGAGATAGAAAAGAAGTTATAAGATGAGATCTAGAAGAAGGAGAATGAGTATGTAGTGAAAATAAAGGAGCTGGAAGATGCAGAGAAGAATATAAAAGAAGAGTTGAGTAAATAAAGGGAAGGATAGAAAGAGGCTGAGACTAAATTATAAGAGATAATGTAAGTGAAATAGGAGGAAGAGAAGAAGTAGAATGAAGAAGAGTAGAAGTTAAAGGTGTTATAGAATGTTTTGAGTGAGTTATAACAAAAGATGCAGGATTTGAATGAGGAAAATTAGAAGGTAAAGGAAAAGAACGAGGAGTTGGGTGTAAAAGTATAGGAAAAAGAGAAATTATTAGATGAGTTGAAAAAGGAGAAGGAAGAAAGAGAGAAGTAGGTGATTGAAAAAGAGAAGAAGGAGTAGGAGAAGTTGGATGAGAAAGAGTAGAAGATATAGTGGTTAGAAAATGAGATGAGAGCATCTTCGATGAGTTTGGAAGACATATTGAAGAGTGAGAAAGAAGTGGAGAAGATGTTAGAAGTGAAGAATGATTAGTTAGGAAAGTAATTAGAGGAATAATAAAGATAATTGAAAGAGTTATAGGAGAAGTAGAAAGAATACGAGAGTACGAAAGAGAAATTGGATATAGAGAAGTAGAAGTTAATAAAGGAAAATTTGGATTTATAAAGGAAAGTGAAAAATTATGTTTAGTAAAAGGAAGGACTAGAAAATGAGTTGTAAGAATTAAGTAAGGAGAACTAGGAAATGAAGAATTTAGAATGGAGTTTAGGAAGAAATGAGTTGAAATAGGCATTAATAAGTTAATGGTAGATGTAAGTATGTAGTATGAATGACTAGCCAGAGAAATTAGAAGGAGTTTCATAGATGTTGAACAAGTTGCTGAGAATGTAATAGAAGTAACTGATGTAGCATAATGTTGAAGTGGAAGAATTGCTGTAAGAAGTACCAAATGAAAATGCGGAACTAATGAAGAGAGTGCCTAAGTAGATAGAAGTGGCTTTGAAATTAGAGGATTTATGGAGTAAAATACTGATAGAAAAATAGAAGTAAGAGAACTAGGATAAAGAGCAGATTCTGAGATTATAAGAAAGTGTATATTAAGTGAAGGAAGATTTGATTTCTGGAAATAAGAAGTTATAGGAAGTTGAGAAACAGAGGAAGGAACTAGAGGATGAAATAGAGAAGAAAAATGACGAAATGGAGAAAATGAAAGAAAAGGAAAGCGCGAAGAGTGAATAGTTATAGAAATTAGGTGAATAATTATAGAATAAAGAAAGAGAAATGGCAAAAGAAAAGGAGTAATTAGGAAAGCAACTAGAGGATTTAGAGAATAAAAAGAGAGATTTGGAGTAGAATTTGTTGAGTTAGTAAGTACATGTTGAAGATGAAATGAATAAACTGAGAGAGTAATTAAGAAAAGGAGAGTAGGATAATAAGGAACTGAAAGACTAAATATAAGAAAAGGAGAAGTAAAATGAGGAAATGAAAGAGATAGAAAAGAAGTTATAAGATGAGATCTAGAAGAAGGAGAATGAGTATGTAGTGAAAATAAAGGAGCTGGAAGATGCAGAGAAGAATATAAAAGAAGAGTTGAGTAAATAAAGGGAAGGATAGAAAGAGGCTGAGACTAAATTATAAGAGATAATGTAAGTGAAATAGGAGGAAGAGAAGAAGTAGAATGAAGAAGAGTAGAAGTTAAAGGTGTTATAGAATGTTTTGAGTGAGTTATAACAAAAGATGCAGGATTTGAATGAGGAAAATTAGAAGGTAAAGGAAAAGAACGAGGAGTTGGGTGTAAAAGTATAGGAAAAAGAGAAATTATTAGATGAGTTGAAAAAGGAGAAGGAAGAAAGAGAGAAGTAGGTGATTGAAAAAGAGAAGAAGGAGTAGGAGAAGTTGGATGAGAAAGAGTAGAAGATATAGTGGTTAGAAAATGAGATGAGAGCATCTTCGATGAGTTTGGAAGACATATTGAAGAGTGAGAAAGAAGTGGAGAAGATGTTAGAAGTGAAGAATGATTAGTTAGGAAAGTAATTAGAGGAATAATAAAGATAATTGAAAGAGTTATAGGAGAAGTAGAAAGAATACGAGAGTACGAAAGAGAAATTGGATATAGAGAAGTAGAAGTTAATAAAGGAAAATTTGGATTTATAAAGGAAAGTGAAAAATTATGTTTAGTAAAAGGAAGGACTAGAAAATGAGTTGTAAGAATTAAGTAAGGAGAACTAGGAAATGAAGAATTTAGAATGGAGTTTAGGAAGAAATGAGTTGAAATAGGCATTAATAAGTTAATGGTAGATGTAAGTATGTAGTATGAATGACTAGCCAGAGAAATTAGAAGGAGTTTCATAGATGTTGAACAAGTTGCTGAGAATGTAATAGAAGTAACTGATGTAGCATAATGTTGAAGTGGAAGAATTGCTGTAAGAAGTACCAAATGAAAATGCGGAACTAATGAAGAGAGTGCCTAAGTAGATAGAAGTGGCTTTGAAATTAGAGGATTTATGGAGTAAAATACTGATAGAAAAATAGAAGTAAGAGAACTAGGATAAAGAGCAGATTCTGAGATTATAAGAAAGTGTATATTAAGTGAAGGAAGATTTGATTTCTGGAAATAAGAAGTTATAGGAAGTTGAGAAACAGAGGAAGGAACTAGAGGATGAAATAGAGAAGAAAAATGACGAAATGGAGAAAATGAAAGAGTAGGAAACTAACATATTTGATTCATTCTAAAAATAAGATCCAGATGTTTTAGAGCGAGATGAGGTCTATTTATAAAAAATTAGGAAGCTTGCGGACTAAGTGTAAAAATTGAGTTTTTAAATTTCTAATCTTAATAGCTAGACATACGAAGAGAAATAGGTATTTTAATAAAAGTATTAGGATTTTGTAAATGAGATTTTTTAGAGAGATTAGCTTATTTAAACTTAAAATAATCAAATTTAAGATTTAAACTTGAAACTTGATGATTTACAAAGAGATTTTGTTTAACTTAAAGATACATTTTCAGCTTAGAATTAACTTCTTTTGTTTGATAAGGAAAGTTTACAGTTTTAGATTGTTGATTTGACAGCTAAATTAGATCAGAGTGCAGATTATATTCGTACTTTAGAGTCTCATTTAGATGTTCTTTCAGCTTAAAACAATGATATTCAAAAATAGTACGATGATCTTTAAGTCTAGTTTTAAAATTTGACTGAAAGCTCAAAACTGGATAAGATAAAGTAAGAGACAAAAATTTAGGAGTTTCAAACTCTTTTAGGGGAAAATTTCAAGAAAAACTGGTGGCTTTAAAAATAAAGTTAGGAAAAATCAGTTTCTCTTGACTTATAGATTAAGGAACTTTAGTAGCAGGTCAAAGATTACTAGCTGCAGATTTAGCAGTTAATGAATTAGTAAGAGACAGATGCTAGTATGCATAGTTCTTAGCTTTAGGAGCATTCTTCTTCACTAGGATCTAAGATATAAAGCTATGAAAAAAGACTTGCAGATATTGAGAAGGAGAAGTAGATTCTTTAAAGTAGCAATAATCAAGTCTAAATGAAGTAAAAAATGCTACTTTAGCAACTTCAAAATTAAATTGATATGAAGACACTGATTTAAAAAAACTTTGCTGAGAAGGAAAATGATTATAAGCTTAAACTATAATAAGCTTAAGCTTCCAATGACTAACTTAACGCATAAATTAAAGCTCTTAACGAGGATTCAGCAAGAGAGAAATAAACGGAGGAAAATTGACAAAAGAAGTTGCAAGATGAGATATCTAAAAAGAAAGCTTTGAAATATACCTTTGAATAGTAGGCTCAAGAATACTAGTAGAAGATAATAAATTAGGATAAGGTTATTGACAATCTAAAGTCTGAAAATTAGAGTTTAGTGGGCATTGTACAATAATATAAAGCAAATTACGAGTTAAATTTGCTACAGAAGCAAGATCCATAGAACTAATAATAACCCTTGTAGATCTAGGGGCTTTAACAAATAAAATTGAAAGATTTGCAGCTTCTAAAGTTTTCCTAATAATAAAGAATAAAGCTTGAGAAGATTCTATAATAAGATTAGGAAGGTTTAGTATAAGAAATAGATCTATAGATTGACATAGGCTTCGTATTATAGATTAGATCATCTTATGAAGATGAGATAATTCAGTAGAAGCAGCAAGCCGTAAGTGAAAATTTCATTCTCATGAAAATCTTACAAAACTTAAGAACTGAAAGACTTATGTCAAATGAAAGTGTTTGGAAGTATTTTGGAGAGCTTCTCTTTGAAAAATACTAGTAGGATTCTATAGATCTTAAGACAGGAAATCATGTTGAGTTTTTCCCTAGTTTTGTCTATTTATTCACTTTTAAATAGTGTAGAGACTAATCCTCTGCAAAGATGTTCCTTGTTTCCTTATTGTCAACTCTGGATAAAATGCAGTAATAAAATAATTAATACGGAACTCTGTTCTGTAGGTTCCTATAAGTCTTCCATTCAAACCCTATTGACAGGAAATTATCTGCTTTCTTAACGTCAAGCAATTATAAGTTTAGCAAGATAGTAGAATAATTAAACAGTAGTAGGATTACTTAAGAACAGAATGCTTAGCATTAAGAGCAGATTAAGTTAGAAATAGAAAAGGAAGCATAGCTAGGAGGCTATGCATCACTTGTTGATGTCTTTGAAATGTTGCTAAAGATTTTCGATTCAGATAAGATTTTGGGAAACAGCATTCTCCTTAGAATGGCGCCTTAGGAGAAACCCTAATATCAATATATTCTATTTTTAGTTTCTTTGTTAATGACTAGATTAAGCATAAGCCTTTAAAGCTTTTTACTATAGATAAACCCAGATAACACTGATACTATAAGCATAAGTCAATTCGAAAATGGAGTAAAATCCCTACTAAGTATATAACTATCTTAAGCTTAAATTCAAGAAATAGCAAAGTCTTTGGATACTCAAAACAGAGAAACTATTAACCAGTAAAGCTTTGCCAATTATATTTAAGAGCTAGGAAAGCAAATCGGGGATAAAGAAGTATGGACTGTGTCAAAGAGCGCTTTCCTAAATGCTATTATTGACGAATATGAAGAAGCTAGAATAAGAAGCTTCCACCAAATCAAAAAAATGTTTGAGAAATAGTTGGGAGGAGATAGCAGAATTATAAATATTAATGAATTTACAAAGCTTTGCAGGTAATTAGATCCACATGTCCAAGATTTCAAAGTATATACTATATATCAGCAGGCTTAGTAAATAACTCGAGGTGAAGAGAAAGAATTAGTAAGCTCTAATGGATTTGCTGCGGCAGCTCTGAATAATAGCTTAGGCGGCTGTTCGTTAAATGTTTTTGGTAATTTTTTAATATAGATGCACTGAAGATAATAAATCAGAACGATCTCGAGGAGGAGATGAAAAATTACGAGCTACTGTGATGAGCCAAATTTACTAAAGAAACAGTTATTTAAATTAAAATGTATTTAAAAAATGCCTTATCAATCTATCTTTCTAGCATTTAACTGTTAACATTAACTACATTAATTTGTCCATCAAAATAAGTTAGCAATAAACTTATAATAAATAATCTATATAGTAACATTCTAATATAATAGCGAACAATAAAAGATTAAGTAATCCATTATAAGGAATGACAAGCATTAAGTCTAGATTAATTAAGAGAACACAGAAAGGTAATATTTTAAACCTTATGAACAACTATCTGGAGAGACTTTTACTTCTATGAATTAGTCCTAAACAATAGTTCTGAGTTGAACGGTTAAAATGTAGGATAATTTCTAAGTAAACGTTATTCTATCGAATGACAAAGATGGAAATGCCAAAAATATATATTTATTATGAGTTAATAATTAAAAAATGGATAAATAGCAAACAACTCTTGATCAAACCATCGAGAAATCCATGGATTTAGAAGAAAAAGATAACATAAAAGAAAATTAAGGAAGTTAGACGAAGGTTGAAAATGTATTTACGGGTGCGAATTCAATTACTAGTATATCTGATAAGAAGTAATCTAATATTCAGCTAGCACTTTTGATATTTTACTATTTTCTGGTCTTTTTTTTGTCAGCTATAGGTGAAATAGTAAATATAGTTTTCTATCACCAAGCCGTATAAATTTTCTAGCTTAAGATGATCTGAATCCTCCTACTAGCTATCCTAGGAATTATTTTTTTCTTCCTCATAGTCAAGAACAAAGTAAGGAACTAGAGTATAATAGACCTATTCATTTCTATGCTGCTCTCGTTTTTATAGTTTTTTATAGTAATCACTGAGAAAAGCTTCTTGGAGAAGATTTCAGGTGAAGAAGTAAAGAATGGGTTAGACAGTTCGATGATTCTAGTATGTACGATCTGTGTCTTATACATAGTTTAGTTCTATAGCTTTACAGGTATAATATCAGTATGTATCTTAACATGTTTGATCTACCTAATTCATTTTGTAGTAATAGGGAAAAATTTGGTGAACTTGATATTTAGCCTAATCATTCTGATACTAATTAGTTACATAATCTCCTAGAAAACGTTCTAGAATGTTAGAAGAATGAGGCTTGTTGATATCTAAAATCGTAGCTAGAATCTTATTGACTATAAAGATCAAAACTCTATGCTGATAAAGAGCAAAACAGTCAATTTCTTCGTATAGAGGACTTAGAATAAAGCTTAGCATAATGAAATGGACAAAATTATACTTAAACTAAGAGATTTAATGTAGTTGCTTAAGGATACCAGCTTTGCGCTTCCTAAGGCAAGAGACGAGCTTTTACAAGCTGTTAATGATCTGGAGTATATATTAAGGAAGATTTTGAATGAGGAGAATTTATTTGAGTTTGATATTGATGAGAAAATGGAAAAAGACTAGGATATTATCTAAGAATGCAAAATCTATATAAAAGAACAATGACAGTCTCCTAAACTACCTTAAAATGATAACTTCTTATAAATGAAGAGCAAACTTAATGAATCAGAAATCGTATCGGTTGAGTAAATCGAAGCGAATTTGCAGTTCATAAATGACCAGAGAATTCCTGAACTTAAAAACGTACTTAAGTATGCTGGAAGGAATTGAAATTTCGACATTTTTTTCTTATCAAAACTAACTTAAAATAAGTCACTTTCAACAGTAGCATGCTTTGTACTGAATTACATAATAAAGGTGAAAGATATTTTCCAGATAGAGGAGTAAGTTTATGAAAAATACTTCTAAAGGATAGAATGTAAATATCTTGATAATCCGTATCACAATAGCAATCATGGAGCGGATGTCTGCAACTCAATCTTATGCTTTCTATTCAATTCTTACCTAAAGGAAGAACTAAATAATATTGATATACTAGCGAGTGTAATAGCCTCTAGTTGTCATGATGTGGGACATCCTGCTCTAAATAATAGATTCTTAATAAATAACAAAGAAGACTTGGCTTTTACCTATAATGACATTTCAGTACTTGAAAACATGCATGCATCGATAACTTTCAAGGTGATGAAGAAAAAAACAGCTAACATATTATAAAACTTCGTTTAGAAGGACTATGAATATATCCGTAAGCTTATTATAGAGATGATACTGTCTACTGATATGTCTACACATTTTGATAATCTTGGAAAGTTTAAAACTAGATCTGAAAACGTAGAAGGACTTTATCTAGACAAAACAGATGATAAAATACTAGTTTTGAAGATAGCTATGAAATGCTCGGATATAGGACATGCTTGTAAAGAGTGATCACTGCACTATAAGTGGAGTATGAAAGTTTGTGAAGAGTTCTTCAGATAAGGAGATAAAGAAAAGGAACTTGGTCTGGCAGTATCAATGTTATGTGATAGAGAAACAACATTGATACCTAAAAGTTAGGTAGGCTTCATTACATTTATCTGCAATCCCTTATTTACAGCTTGAAACTAATTTTTAAAATCAGAATATGTTCATAACAACGTTTATGTTGAGCTTCAAAAGAACCATCAAGGGTGGAACGAAAGGATAATAAAAAGGAACAAAACATTTGGATAGGAATCTTTAAGACAGCAGAATATACAAAATGTAATCAATAGTCATATTGACTTGAAAAAAAGGCAAAGCAGAGGGTACACTACTTAAGAGTTGTAAAGCAAGTACAAGATATTCCACTCTTTCTAAATGGAATCTTCTCCTGAATCCCTTAATATTGAAGATAAAGTGATTTAAGCATAGTTTAATAAAATATAGTCAAATGTATAGGAATAATTCGAGATACCTGAAGATAAAAGCGATTAGGAAATGAGCGAAAGCGAAGATATAACATGTAAGGATGCTTCGAAAAGTTCAAAACATGCTATTTAAAAGAAAAATATTGCTTAATCAATAGGCTAACTGAGCGACTATGATCTGCCACCTGTAGTAGTTTCTACAGTAGAAGAGAATTACGTTCTCTCTCAGCAGCAAAACTAAATCGAAGAGGAGCCTCAATAGCGAGAAAAAGCCAAAAGTGTAGTAGCAATTAAAAAAGAAGATAGTTAGCAAAGCAATATCTCAAATCCACAAGGTAACAATTTAAAAGAAACTGAGATGTCCTCAATAAATGATCAACGAGAGATAGCTACAAATGAGAAGTGAAAACTCTGTTTATTATATGATTAGTTAATGATTTTAACTTATATGCGTTAAAAAGATAATATTATAGCTAAATGTATTTCAATTAAACCATTTTAATACTGCTTTTCTAAAATGAATCAGGAAAATAGGAATTAAATGTTAAACAATACTGCTGATATTAGTAACGATAAAGACTAAGAAGCTTTCGCTGAAGATTTTTCAAGCAATTCTATCAAAAAATTCGAAGAAATCGCCTAAACTAAGGACCTTTAATTCAAAGATCAGAAAATAGAAGAAAAACTGTAAAGATAGATGTCGTCTTACTAAAATAATGCTCTATCCAAGCAATTCAAAGCTCGGATAATTACATTCTCAAGTTATTACTTTTTGGTAGTTACTCTTTCACTTATTTTAGACTCTTAAAATTGATTTAAAAGCTCAGAAGATAACAGAATAACAATCCTAAGCATTACTTTTTTATTCTCTCTTTTGGTAGTAGGCTCTGTTCTAGTCTTCTTAATACTAAGACTACCCAAAGTCAGATTGAAATTCCACTTAATATTTACCATAATGATGGCGTTACTTCAGCTGTATTTCACACTTTTCAATAAAGAAGTTGTAGAATAAATTACAGACAAAAAGATGGAAAAGAGACTAGATTCGTCCCTAATAATTTTGAGCAACTTGTACATTTTCCATTTTTCCTTGGACATAAACTGCTACTTTGTCATTCTTTATTGCCTATTTACCTGCATCCTATACTTCATTTCTATCTTCCTTAGATTTAAAAATCTGGAATAGTTTTTGTTCAGTTTAGCTATTCTAGCCTTCGTAAGTTTTCTGCTTTCGTGGAAAACCTATAAGTAAGAAAAAAGGCTGCGAAAGGTGTATTTTAAGAAGTATTCCAGCGTAGAGAAGGTAAAAGAAAACAGTGAAGTATCGGAAGAAGAAGAAGAAAAGGGGCATAAATAATAATAGATAGTGAAGTCTCAGAAATCTAGACTGATCAAAAGCATTACAGTAGCTGGAATAATAAAGAGATCACAATCAAAAATCGTATTAAATAAGATGGACAAAATCATTATCAAGTTATACGGAGCCATCTAATTGTTCTGAGATCTGTTTGACTAAACACAGTCTAATAATTTAAAAACTAGAATATGCAATGCGTAAAAGAGCTTAGAGGAATCGCTTAAAGACATAATAACTACTGAAAACTTATATGAGATCAATATCGAAAAAAAGCTAATGAAAGACTAAAGTGTCACTGATGACTATAAGTAATATGTTCAAGAGTAGTACAAACCTCCTGTTTAAAACGCAGAGTTGCAGAGAACATCTGAAATCCGCAGAAGCAGTAATTATAGTCTAATAACCTCCTCATTCGGAACAGCTGCAATAAGACTGTCAAGTTTGATTATCGAAAACTAGCTGGAGTAAAAATATTTTACGCCAGAGATAAATAATGTTCTAAAGGACTCAGGCTAGAACTGAAATATGGATGTCTTCTAGTTGTAGACTCTAACTGAATCAAAGACTCTAGCAACATTCGGAATTTACATAATAAAATACCTGCTGAACTTTGAGAATAACTTTGAAGTAGACGAGTAGATATGAAACAACTACTTCTCCACTATTGAAAGAAAGTACTATAACAATCCCTATCATAACAGTACACATGCTGTGGATGTAGCACATTCCTTTCTATGATTTGTACTTAATTCAAATCTTAAAGACAGCTTAGACTGACTGGACAATCTAGCTATATTAATTGCAAGCTTAACACATGATGTTGGACATCCTGCATTGAATAACCGTTTTCTTGTAAACAGCTAGAACGAAATAGCATTAACTTATAATGATATATCAGTACTGGAAAATATGCATGCTGCTTTAACTTTCAAGGTAATGAAGTAGAGTAAGAATGTTAATGTTTTTCAGTCTCTGGAAAGCTAAAATTGGTAGTACATTAGAAAACTCATAATCGAAATGATTCTGGAGACTGATATGGCTAAGCATTTTGAAACTCTTGGAAAATTCAAGACTAAAGTGCTTAACCTTCAAAACGAGTTTTCACTTGATAAGATGGATGACAAAATCTTAATAATGAAAATGGGTATAAAGTGTGCTGATATAGGGCACTCATGCAAAAAGTGGGAATTTCACTATAAATGGAGTATGAAAGTCACTGAAGAGTTTTTCAAGTAAGGTGATATTGAAAAAAGCAGGAATCTTGCAATATCAATGTACTGCGATAGGAATAACACTGTTATATCAAAGAGCCAAGCAAGCTTTTTAAAATTCGTCTGCGAACCTCTTTTTTAGGCATGAGATCAGTATTTGCATTCAGACAAAATAAAGTAGAATGTTTGTGATTAGTTATAGATTAATTGAGAAAAATGAAACGAAGTAAATGAAGTTAAAAACGCTGATTTAATTATAGTAGAACAGCCAGAAAATGACAAATAATAGAAAATCTAAGAAAAAGAGAAGGCTTAAGATACTGACTAGTAAAAGAAGCTAGAAAACCTAAATTAATGGGTAAATAGTAGTTAGTACACAAGCGGAATGAATCAAAGCTCAAAACTTCAGTATCTCTTGAGTAATGTTGATGAAATTTCTGAGTCCTAGGAAAGCAGTGAGCAAAGCAATGAATCATCTAATTCAGAAAAAACTTCTCAGAAATCTTCCTAAGTTAATGAATCTCCCTCAAAGCTTCAAATCTCTCAAGAATCTTCAAAAGCAAAACTGAAGGATTAAAGAGCCTCAACTACATCTGATCACCAAAAGAAAAGTGAAGAAGCTTTCTAAACTATTCAATCCTAAGGCGAAAATTAGTCTAAAACAAGGGCCTCAAAGGGAAACAGTGAAAATAGTTCTAGTTCCGTAAAGGAGACTGTAGTAGATATTTGAGTGTAACATATCAATGTTCAATTAATTATATTCTCATGATACTAAAAGTAACTAGTAAGAATCCAGAATAATTTATTAATATCTAGAGTAAAAAGCTTTTAAATCTTTATCTTATATACTAAATATCTATCTCAATTATTATCGCTAGCATACTTAAAACATACTCAGTAATTTTTATAAGTTTTTCCTTATAAAAGAAAATAGAAAGCAAAAATCAAGATATTAATTGAGAGATCAGAATGGAAATTGTATAGAGCCCATTGATGTATGATAAGAAGCTAAGCTAAGACTTTACTCAATTGTTTAAGTAGACTAAAAAGATCTTTTGTAGGTTAAGTTCCATTCTATAAGATGAGATTTTGTACAAGAGGCTAAACAGAAGTTTCAATTAAGTGCTTTTAGGCTTTCAATTGGTTTATATGGCTATTGAATAGGATAGATATAAAGAAGATCCTACTACGTGTAATTAATTTTAAATTGGCTTCCATTTAGAGAAATTATAAATATGTGCACTCCTGAAGATTTCAGAAAATGCTTACAGTACTTGAAGGAATTTGTTCAGGGTAATGATAGCGCCCTTGAAGCTGCCTTCAAATTGATTGACAGAGATGGAAGTGGAAAGATTGATTTCAGCGAACTGAATGCTTTCCTAGAGTAAGAAAAGGGAGGATCAATTTAGGCTGCTAAGGTACACGAAGTAATCCAGCAAGTCGATAAAGACGGAGATGGAAAAATTGATTTAGGTGAATTTAGGAAATTCTTGTCAGCAAAAAGAGCTGAACAGTAAGGCTGATCAAATATCCAACTTTTAATTATTATTAAACTACAAAGATAAATTATACGCTTATACTATCCTTCATTTCATATACTCCCATTATTCTTCATAGTCTAATATACTAAACTATGATAAGATAAGTATAGTAACTAACAATCAATTACTATCCATCTCTTTAGTCCTTAAATACTATTATCTGTATTAATTATTTAAGCATACATAGCATTTCAATTTAATATCTCCAACTTCTATATTTTAGCCATCAAGTTCTCTATTCCACTTATAAAGAAGATATCAACACTTCAGTTGCATTCAGGTTTCGGAAACATTATCATAGAAGTGAATCTCAAAAACTTATTAATTCGCTTTCTATAGTTTATGGTATGAGCAAAGCAAGATATGCTATAAAGTGCAGGTATAAGTAAATAAAATGAGATAGCTAAAATAGACTATATAACTATAGATATACCAATCAGCTAATAATTAAATGATGAGCATATTTCTTTCTACTATTTAGATGGTGCTAATAAAGGAAAACCTTAACAAGTAATAAATTATATTTTGCCTACCTTCGAGCTTTAACTATATATTTAGAGAAACTTTAATAGCAGGCTATGCTTTATTGTCATATATCTTTAATTTATATAAGGTAGTCATAGGTAAAGAGCATAAAATGAAAAATAAAAAGCTTAGAAGGAGAGAGCTAAGTCTATAGAAACGTAGATATAGCAAATGCTGATGTTTTAGAACTCTTAGCCTCTATTATTAATATATAGCTTAAGTTGTAAGATTTAGACTATTTATGATAAACCTAGTAGTTATAAGGATAATATACAAGGAGTAGAAATAGTTCTTACTTATATTCTGCTATGTAGCATTGTTAAGTTAAATCCTTAATACGATTAACTAAAATACTATTTTAGCTAGGAATCATCTTATTAGCATCTGTTAGCTATACTCTCATCTTTATAAGAAGGAGTTATTTGATAGTGAACTAAGCTATATAGTAATTAGCTAAAAGACTGAAATGATGGACTCATGATTTAAAACTGAACCATAACATGTTTTCTTATTCTGCTGGAAGATTTTTCATATAATAGTATTACAACCTAAACAGCAATCTCAATATATCCTGGTTAATCATACCTAAAATAGTACCTTACTAACCCTAAGTGTTTCTTATTTTGCAATCCTTATAATATCTTTTAATGTTGCTTACTAAGGAATAAAATGGTATAGTAGAGCAGTAAGAAGAAAGACTAATAAGAAGCTTTAATGATATCCAAGGGAAATTTAAAGTGTATTTCTTATAATTAAAAGATGTCTCATAACAAAGGATTTCCTTCATTTAATAATTAATCGGTGTTACTTAATAATCCTTCTAATAGCAAATTCAGAGTCTAGGGGGATTAAGAAGAACCTGCTTCTGAGTAATCTCTGCTGAATTCTTAAGAAGCTGAACTGTATAATTAGAACTACTAACATACCTAGAGTAACGAGAGTAATGAGAGTAATGACTACTTGGATACGGAATAGATAGAGTTCGTCCCTTCCAAGCTACCTCATCATTATACTTATAAGGAAACTGATAAAAGAGAAGAGGTTAATCTCAATCTTAGCATTGAGGATATTTAAGTTCCGTATGATAATATCTTTTCCTTCTAAAACTAGGAGAATCTTTCGCTGTTCGGCCACAATTGTAAAGATCAGCTTGAAGATTAAAAAAAGAATGAATAAGATGATTAGCTAAGTAAAGAGGAGTAAGAGTATCTGTAGTAAATGTAGATCTAGGAGCAGATTTTCTAAGATGAGCTAGGAAGTTTGTCTGTAATATTAAACTTTAAGCTAGATAATGGGAAGTCAGGCAGCTTAGTACTTAATGAGAAGGATAATCCTGAATATATAATGAAGAAACTAGTGCAAATGCATACTTTGAAAACTGAGAAGCAGTAAATACTAAAGCAGTTTGTTTATAACATTATAGAGGATATTAAGTTCCTTAATTAGGAGGATAAATCTAGAAAGAGAGATTTAAAGAAAGAAAAAGAAATAAAAGACTTAATAAGGAAGAATGAGAGAATAAACCCAGATAAAACGGAATCTTGATAACCCTTAGATACTTAAAGTAAGTTAAAATTTGAAAAGCAGAACGAAAAAGGAGAAAATGATAGTAGTATCTTAGAAAATCTAGAAGGAGAAGAAGAAGATGAGGAAGAAATAAATAACAATATTAGCTTTAGTTCTACCATATAAACGAGTAAGCATAGAAGAATATAAAGTTATGACTATTCATTTTAAAGTAAAAATACAAGAGACTAAAAGACCTAAACTCCTGAAGTGGATATTTTCTCAAGACTTTATAATGAATCAATAATTAAAAGGCAAGAGCTAGATAAAAAGATTCTGAGCTATAAGGAAAAACAGTTCATAGAGCAGCAAAGAGAATGTACATTTAAACCTTCTATCGACTAGTTAAAATAATCAAAGCATCAGAGATAAAGAAGTAGTGATGAAATGTTTAACGAGCTATACAAGGAAGCCTATCTCTAGAAATAGAATATACATAAGATGAGATTGCAGCAATTTTAAAAGCAAATAGTTGAGTTGGTAGCAACACCTAAAATTGACAAGAAAAGTAACAATATAGCTTAGTAAATTCCATAGAGGAAGAACTAGAATGTCTCTACTTATTTATATAAGGACCATTTTAGAAGAGAGTAAAGGAAATAGCAAAAGGCTAATGATTATATTAATAACTTAGGGTTCAAACCACAGACTAACAATAATTACGATTAATCTCTCTAATATAGAAGTGATAATATTGCTGATCGTTCTGTCTAGTTTCTTAGCAAAAAGGAATAGAAGATAGACAAAATAAGATAAGACTAAGAGCTAAATTTGTAAAAGGATCCTTTCACTGGCTAATTGTTTTTTAAGCCTAAACTCAAAGCAAGAATGTTGATGACTCCATCCCCAAATCCACTAAATTTTTAGATGAGGTAGGATTAGTGGAAGGCAAAGAAAGAAAACTACATTAAGCAAAAAACGGACAGGCAATATAATGAATATTTCCAACCAAAAGTAGAAGTTAAAAGCGAAAAATTGAGAGACGAAGCTTAAAAACAGAAAATTAAATAGCTTTTCTAAATCTTAGACGTCAAAAAGTAAAACAAGTTAAGCTAAGTAAACTTTGGTATCTAGAACTTAAACATTAAATAGTAGAAGCTACTATGTAAACTTAGCGAAAAAGTAGCGAACGATAAAAATTTTAGCATGGACCTTCTATCTTTCTCTCAATATATGTAAATATAAGTAAAAGTAAGATTTTAAATATCTAGAAACTAAACTGCGTAGATAAGTAGATTCTATTCGATTTCAAGAAACAAAATAAGCAAGAAAATTTTTCTTTCTAGGTAATTTTTTTATTTCTAAAGCCTAAAATTAATCAATCAAACTTCTAGGTATCAAAAAATTTAAATCAAAGCACAGTAGAAAGATTTCAGAAAAACTAGCAGAAAAGTTCAGAGAATTATTAGTAAATAGACGAATCTTTTCGTTAGAATTCATTCAGCTTCACGTTACAACCAGAAATAAACTCTTAAGATTTTTTAATTTATCATGTCTATTTCAAACTAAAGTACATATCTCAATCATTTTAAGTTAACTATCTCCATCACTCTAAGGAACATTAAACGTTCATAATAACCTTATTATTAGTAACAACTAAGCAATTAAAACTCCACTAATAGTCTTCATCTAAGAGTATAGTAGTCATAATAGAATCACTATAGATATAAAAATCTTGGGATATAATAATGAAATAGACTATCCAAGTGCATATCGAATTAACTCTACCTTAGTTATAACTTAATTAAATACCCAAATAGCATCTAAGCTCTTCAGAATATTAAAGACAAAATTTTCAAGTTTTAAATCTAAATTTTTAATTAATATAGCTAGTTAAAATAAGCGGCTATAAAATTTTCTAACTTCATTTTGAAGATTAAGTCACTATGCTATATAGGATACAGTTTTAGTATTATATTATGTTATATTCAAAACAAAAATAAGGTAAATAGCAAAGCAATAGAATACTAACATTTAAAATAGAATAGAAGCATTGAACTTAACTATATTTTGATAATTTAAGTTAAGTAATAAGGATGAAAAAATATATCTAGATATTAGACTTAAGTAGAAATATATCTATATGGATCTAAGCTTAAAAGATATTTATTATCATTATTATTTTAATGTACTCTTGACACACTTATCATCACAATCTCTAGGCCTAATGAGATCTTCCTATTACTGTTTTGTTATTTTTAGTAAAGTATATTATAAGGATTATTACTATAGCACTTAAAAACAAGATACCAAATCATACATCGTTTGAAGAGCCTAGCTCCATGTATTCGTACATATTTTTTTATAGTTGAAGAAGAATCTTGAAATCACTATAGTTTGCTAGGCATAATAAGCTCTAGGATTACTATTGAAGGTCATAAAGCATAACTCCTTGCTTATAACTTAAATATAGATAGCATTGCTTTATTGATAATTCGTCTTCAGGATTCATAGATTTGAATAGTTCTTTTGTTATTTTGTCATAAGCGCTGGCGGAGCATCGTTTTGTATTGAAGCCACATTAGCATTTTTTAGAGGCACATTCATTATCATTTTCACAAATTGAAAAGTCTTTTCCACCAGTCTAGTTATGAGTCATATTTCTTTAGAATTTTTCAAAATCGCATACCCATTTTTAGGATTAAGCACAATTTTGACTCTTTGGCTAATTTAGACAACTTTGAGAATTAGAAATGTAGCAAAATGCTTATACGTATGATTTAAATTATCGGAACTCTCCATTACAATAATTGTTCCAGATCTACTTTTCATACTTTTCTTTAATCTAAGGAACGAAGTTGCAAGGTAAGTTATCTTGAAAGATATCATTGTACCATGAAATATCCAGCAGATTGCAGGAATAGTCTTTAGATTAGCATTAAGTACCAAGATTTATCTGAGTACCCTTAACACTTACGCATTTCTCTTTAGGGGTTTAAGAATTTTCAGAGCAGCGATAGACTGGACAATTTTCTGAAGAGGCTAAAGAAAACAGAAATACAATGAGTATCATAAATTCAATTATGAGCTCATAGTATATTCAAAGTATTTAGCTTAAGTTCAAACTTTTAAATTAAGAAATGTAATTCAAATTCAAATTTTACTTGTCTAGCAAATCCAAAATATTGCTATAAAAACTAGCTTTAGAACCTGGATGTTAATCTTTATTTCATGCAAACTAATTAGAACTAAGTTTGTTATCCTATAAAATAAGTAATATGATTACCTACTTCTCTTTATATATGACTAGATTAACTATTCAGCTTTCTATTTTATCCTAAGATGAATATGTAAGAAGAGCGTACTTAATAGTTAATTAATTTACTTTAAAAGACTCTGCAAATGTAGAGATAGGAAGTTGAAGTATTTAGACTTTTTTCTTAGTTACAGATTATGCATCTCCAAATAGCTTACATCATAGCTATTTCATCCTTATACCTTCTAGTCCTTTTTTACTTCTAAATACTTAGTCTATTAACCCTCAAGCAGTACTTAAAAACTAAACCCGATCAAACTCAATAAATTTAAAAGTTATTGTTTTGAGACTTTAAGTAGTATCATAATTATTGAACTAGAACTGATGGAATTACTAGTTAAAGATGCATAGAATAAGAACAAAGTATAGTAAAAGCTTAGCAAGGGAAGAATAAATTGAAAGGAATTAATAAATAAACCTAAGTATAAGATATCAATCGCATAATGTATTCATAAGATAGCAAGCTCTCTTAAACGCTGTGCATAATATAAAAAATAGAGAACAAGGAAGGCATAAAACTACTAGAAGAAATGAACCTATTAGAATGAAAAATTTTATGATGATCATATTACAGCAATTCTAATACTAAGTGACTCTTTCAGTAGAGCATCTATAAATCTTATTTAAAAACTTACTGGAATCACAAGTAAATATATTAGCAATGCAAGTAGAATCCATAAAGGTGTAAGTATAATGAAAAGAAGTTTCATAAAAACTCTAAGACACCTATTCATTTAAAGTCCAGCTCTGCTTCCAAATTATTAGCATCCACCGAAGAATCATGGATTTTGATAATGGTCTTAAGTATATTTTTTCATACAAAGTCAGCAAAACTCGTACTAGCAATGTATACACGTCATGTGATTACATCCTTCATTCTTTTCTATATTAGCTTAACAATTAGGACATTTTTTAACTTTCTTCTCATTCAGGTATGCTTAGAATTACTTGTCTTGCTACTATTCACAGTTTTTTCCTTCATGGTAAGGTCTGTTGCAGTTAAAGCAGAATATGTTTCTACACTTAGGACACTCAACATTAGGGTATTTAAGATCCTTATTAATTTAATATTATAATTTCTACCTATTTGCATATCCATCGCAGTTGGGCTAAGGACATCATTTACAGTCAGGATTTTCATCTACTTCATTAGCTTCTTTAAATTTGAGGTATTTGGGTAATAGTTGAGGTTCTTTTTCTCTGATTAGCTATTCAACCTTCTAATTTTAAACCAAAACATCACATTAAAACGATGGACAGTTAATTTTCAAAGCTTTTTTCTCGTTTATGCTCTATTTCACATATTCGAATAAGCAATCTATACATATCCAATGGCCACATTCTAATTAGCTATCAGTTGGTTGATAGCATATCTGACAGTCTTATTTCATAGATTCTAAGTTCCTTTAGTTCTCTACTTAATAAGGGTCTATTTTAATTAAGTTCTTAAGGCTTCTTCTAAATATTTCCTTCTGGGACTGTATTGTCTACTAGTTCTGCTGGTTCTCTGATCTAATACTATGTTCATTAGATTAATGTTGGTAAGCTTTAGAAGAAGATTGCTAGGTATTTTAACTGCTTAACCTGTATAGATAAACTAAGCTTCTTATATTGTTATGTTAAACGTCTGGTTATTCACATATATAGCACCTTTCCCCCTTCCTATAGAAATCTTTTTGATACTTAGACATGAATTTATCTTACTCCAAGGGCATAGGAACAAAATCATGTTCATACAATCCTTCATTATTAGGTAATAGCAAGGTAATAATTCTTTCTACTTAGGCTCCTTGATTTCCATACATATCTAAGATATAAGAATGCTCTTATAGTAGTCTTTGAACCATTCCTAGCTAAAACCCCATTGAAATAAGAATTGTGCATAAGTCTTCAATTTGCTATCTCTTAATGGAAGAATTCTAAGAAGTAAGTAAAGGAATTGTTTGACTGTTTTCATCTTGGTGTTACTAAGACACATTGAAAGATAGTTTTGACTCCTCTTAACTTTCTAAGTCTACCATTTATAATATAAAATAACAACTAAACCAGATTTTATAGTTTATAGAGCAAGAGTTAAACTAATATACAACTAGAAGAGACCAGTACAAATTACTGTTCTGTGTTATATAGTTAACTAATGTAGTATCACTTTTAGAGTGCTACACAATACTAGTTTATTATTAGTTCCAAAACTAATAAATTTACATTTATGTACTGAGAGGATTTCTTATAGTACTATTCAGAATCATTTTTAAGAGCTAACTCTCTTTCTAAGTCTAAATTTACTTTATTTCTTTTTGAATGATTCAGAAAAATATAATTTCAATTAATTCTTTAATTATCTTTTTTATTGCTAATTGTTCACTAATAAAAGAAAGGCTAAAATATATAAATAATTTTTGGCTTTAAATCCGTAAGAAATTCGATTTGCTTAGTTACTAGATTTATTAGTTAACCGTAGGATTTCAACTGTACTTACACTAATATATAAGTTGGTGAAACCTTACACTTATCTTTTAGATATTCTGGATGCTTATTTATCGTTATGAGTTTAGTATATTTCCATTTTGACTTCGTGATTTAAACCTTATATTTGTCTAATTTATTTACTATTCCAAATAGAAGGTTAGTTTAATCCTGTCTTGAGATAGGCATTTAGTATCATACTATAGACATTAATATTCTATTTCTGTGTAGGTTTTTAATCAATTGATATGAGATTTCTAAGCTATTTTTATAACTCTTTAAAAACCCATTTTCTAGACTAATTTGACTGAAGATTATTCTTCAGCTGCAAGAGTTAATTAGAGTACAATTTTATTAGGAAATAAGTAAAGAATTTAAAAAAAAGCTGCACAGTTTTAGAGACAGTAAGATACAAATTACTAATTAAGGACTTAGAATTTGTTATTGTTCAGATTAAAATGTTCATCAGCGTTCAGGAGAACGAAAGTAAGTAACATCATAAGATTTAAAAAATGTTAGAAAGAATAAAAACGTTGATGGAAAGCAAGCAGCTTTAGCAAATATAAATTGCTAACCGATTTCAACTCCTTGATCTAAGAGTATTCTTTACTCTTTGAGAAGGATATAAAGTTAAATTATTGGGACTGACTCCATACTATTTATTATAATTCTGCCTTTAAGCCCTTAAATACCCAATTTAATTAAAGTTTAAATACTTTAAAATAAAAAATGGCTTTAAACTTACAAGCCTCGTGTTTAAATGACTGTTTAAGTTATAATAATTGTACTATCATTTACCCATTTCAAGGATATTAGAACAAGAAGAGTAACTATTATATAGATTTTGCTTTCTTTATTATCAACCTAATGAGTATATATAAATCAGTAGATCTCCCATATTATGCAAAGTAAAAATGTAACTGCTTAAAAATAATGAGAGAGATCAGATAATTAAATAGTAAATTAATATTGTGAGGGAGTTTATATACTTGATCACTTATGTGTGAAAGCTTATTTCTAATTATCTCTGTTAGCACTTTGCCATCTAAACTCAAAATCTTAAACGTCTTAGAAATCTCTTTAAAATTGCTTGTGGCTTTATGCTCCGTGTGTTGTTTCTCCCAATCTTGACGCTGTTGTTAAATCCCTGAGGTCTAAAATATTGTTTGTAGATTACGAACTAGCTTGGTAATGAAAAGGAAGAAGTTATTCTCCACAAGGTGTATAGCTGCTTTGTCGAGGAAATGTACTTTCTCTTGTATATCTCTCTTAAGAAATTAGATTATAGGAATGTTAATACCTCTATAAGCTGCTTCCTTAAGTCTTTGACATAAATTTTTAGAAAAATTTCTCTTCTAGAGAGTTTTCTTTTTCTTACATTTCACTGATTTCTTATTTGATCCTCATATTTTGCTTCTATAGATACTACATCTCCTCATGAAGTTCGTGTTTATCTTCATTCTGATGTGGTTATTATCTTGTGTCTTTTTTAATTTATGCATGATTCTTAAAACTTTCAATGTTTAAGTTTTAGATTTAGGGTTTCTAAGCTACTGGGCTTTTCTGCTAGAAAATCGATTTAAAATCTACCACAATTTTAGAACCTTCATAAGTGTGAAGCACGCTTGGCTTTTTGCTTGCAACTTAACTAAAGCCTAGCTAAAACTTATTCTTATGAGGAATTCCTTCTGGAGAATAAAATTTCTTAGTTGCAGTTAAAGCTTTTGGAGATATTAAATTTGGAATCATCATGTTCATTTCCTTCTACTTATCTCCATTAAAATAGTTCAAGTTAGACTGTATTCTATCTGAAGGGCGACAAGAAAGAGAGGATCTTTTAGGTCTTTTAAAATCCTCATTGCTGAACTTTTTTCTAGCTTACAATAAAAAGCTTGAGGGAGTCAGACCAAGGAAATCCCTAATGCAGTTCAAATTAATTCTTTAGTTATTTGTTTTTCCTAGAGTCTTACAAATGTTGGAAGTGTTTTAAATTAAGTCAAATATCTTCTATTTGCTATTCATATTAAGTTAACGAGTGTCTTAGGACATTTCTCTTCTCTACTTTTATCTAAAACTTAACTTCTCTTCGATCTTTTGTTGAAGTTTGGATTTAGGTCCTGCTAAGTCCTATTTATTTTAACCATTTAATAGAAGCTTTTATTACTCTAAAAAGCGCAAAAATCTACTTCTAAAGTTTTTAGTTAGAGATTCTCTTCCATTAGTATCTCTCTTATTTACCTGTTTTTAAGAATTGATGTATTTTTAAATAACCATTCTAGCATCATTTTTAATGTTGCTTTTAGTGTCCTTTTATCTTGTTTATTTCTAATTTTCCTTTTTGGAAGCTTATTAACTTTGCTTTTCTTACTCCTACTTTTTGCTTTTTCCGTTTTCTAAGTCTGAGTAGATATCTTTCTAATACCTGTTATTCTTATTACTTTTCTAAGGAGTTAATTCAAAATTATTTTTCATTTATTAGGGTTTGTTACTTAAATAAGCTTATTACTCGAAATTAAGCACTTTGTTTACTTAGGCACTTTTTTCTCTATTTTCCAAGTGGTTGCTCAATTCACTAGTATTTATGTTTTCTTCTTATTCTTACTGCTTATTATGCTGACTAGTTAAATTGTCCTTTTTTAAGTCTTCACTACTTTGATCTTAAGTATCCTGATTCCTTTATTCTTTTCTAAGTAAGTTTTAGTCTTAAGCTAGTTATCTCTAAAACTAATTCCTTGGGATTTACTTTAAACAGTTATTTCCCTAATCTTGTTACAAGCTATTTTCAAAGCTTTTTACCTCTTCTTAAGACTAATATTCTTCCTATGAATTACAATTTTCCTTTAACTCTAAATTTTCTTCCTCCTTCTGATGTAAAGAAGTTAGAGATACATCATGCTAACTATTTTAGTCACTATAGTTAAACTCTTCCATTAAACTTAACGAATATAAGAGTATTAGCTATTTAGTTTAAAAGTGCATTTCATCTGTTTCTTCTAACCCTTTAATATCCCTTTCTTTACCAATCCTACTACTCCCTATACTTTGCTTTCCCTTTTCTTTTCCTAAGAGTCTTAAGTCAATTCTGACTTAAGACTCTTAAATGCTCTATGTTTTAACTAATTTTTCTGCTTAATAAGCTAGATCTTATTATTTCTTTAACCTTAGTGGAACATACAAAGCAAAAGATAGTAATTATGAGTAAGTAAAGACACTAAGCTGGATAGACTGTGTGTATATAACTCAAAGGTTAAGTAGTAAAATAAGATAAAGCAGTAGCTAGAAATGAAGCTACTAAGTGATTTAGAGTATAAATAGAGCTAATTATTTTTGAAGCGTATCAAATAAAAACTAGTTGAGATATTAAATTACTGCTATATTAAACCTTAGCAAGCTACTTTATCTTTGATACTTTAACTTACCTTTATAAGAAACTAGAAAAGCATTATAGGAGAATATATCAATACTTGCTATTAAGACTTTTATATAGGTACTTTGGTGATATACTAGTAGAGCAAAAATCAATAAGGATATCATTTCTATCTAGCTTGGATTTTGGTAATCTTATGGATATTGTCTAGACAGTTTTATATAATCAAGTAACTTCTTTAATCATTATACTATAAATAGACTTTCAAAGCATCAGTCTAAAAGTAAAAAATCAATATAGGCCTAATTAGTTTAACAGTAGCAACAGAGTAATACTTAAAATACTTAAGTGTATTGTATAACTAATTAGCTTAATTAGAAAGGATATTTTTTAACTTCATTGAAGAAAAGAGCAATCTTAAAAGAAAGTCTCCTACACTAAGAAACAAGATTTAAGGGATAGAAGCAATATTAAGTATCACAAGCCACTCTCATTTAATTATATTATACTTATCTCTTTAACTTTATCCAGGTTTTTTCATAGCCTTAGTAGCACTAACAGTGTAATTAAAGTATTAAAATATAGTAGTAATAGAAGTATTATTATTAGCTTATTTGATATAACTAGGATAGATAATAGATGCTACTAATGAAATATACTGTGATAGAATATCTGGGGCTATATATGGGTATTGTACAAGTTAAGTTAAGTCTCCCTTGTTAAAGAAGCTTACATTTATATGCATGTGACAATACCTTTATTCCTATTTACCTCACTACTATTTTTCCTTATATCCAGTTACTCATCCATAATATATTAATCTATCAAAAGTCTTTAAATAAATCTATATAAGAAGAAAAAGATAAACAAGCTATGGCAAGCTTCTCACTGCTGATTCTAAGAAAGGAGATACAGAATAAAAAAGGAGAAAGAAAGGATGGAACTGAAGTAATGAAGAAGATGAGTAAAGGTAAAAATAGTAATAATTGAACCACTAAGATGATAAGCATCTATACTAGTCTAACTTTTATTAGGCAATCTTATCTTTACTTAATTTCCTTATTATTAGAGCTTAAATATGATAAGTTATATTAATAAGAAAACATCTAGGTAAAGAATACAGTTGATATAGCTTTTATATTATCAATAGGATTATAGTTTAGACTCTATGCATTGATAAAGTAGAAAAGGGAAGTAATTAAAGGAATTGTATTAGACTAAGATTATAGTAATAAGGTTAATGAAAGTAGCAGCTAAAATTTATAATAATAAGGCTAGTTTAGTTAAATAGGAGTAATGACTGTTGTATGCTTCTTAACAAAAGACTTAGTATAACTCTACTTCTTCTTACTATGCTTAGATGTAAATTAATCAGTAAAAGCAAAGAAACTGTTCACTCTTCTTTATAGATAAATCTTAAAACTTAGCTCAATAAAGAAAGGAAATAAAGGGATAATAGTTAAATATTGAAATCTATACTAATCAAGGCTGAAAGGTAAGTAAGTAAATAGAGAAGCTAGCTAATTACTACTTAGGAATAAGAATGCCATAATTTCACCTAGTCTAAAAGCAAGTAAAAGGAGCATGAAATGAACATTTGAATTAGCTTGAAATTTATGATGAGCAATAAATAGAATAAGCTAATAAAGAAATGACTCAAGAGGCAGATAAAACTAAATCCTAAATGAGAAGCATAGCTAGAGATCTAGAAAATGAAAAGTAGCTGTAAGATATACTATATTATCAAAAGGTAATAGAAGGAAGATAGAAGTTCTAAGAATTAGATTGACGTTTAGGAATAGAAGCAGTTTATGAAGGACTTAAATTTATTTAAAGAATGACTAGTTTATTGATCTAATAGAGTTAAGCATTTCTTAAACTACTAACTCAAGAAAGAGAGCTTAATAAAAACGTGAAGTTGTTTAGTTTGGGAAATGAAAAAATGAAGTGATAAGAGAGAAATTTGTCTAGACACTGTTGCAATAAATTAATGCAAGTAAAGAGAAATAAGAAAATTAAGACTTTACTAACCAAATTTCTGAAAGAGATAATACTATAAAATAACTGGAGGAAAGATAAACATTAAGGAGAAAAATGCTAAATCTCTAGTTGAGTAATTATGGAAATTAGAAATAAAAGTTCAGAAGTAAATAGCGAGATACAGATTCTAAAGTTAAAGCAGTAGAAATACAAATAAAAAATAAATGCTTTGGAAAAAATTAACTTTAAACTAATAGCAACACTAGAGAAAAAAGATAGAGTAATTGAATAAAAAATGTTTAAAGTCTAGGATCTTAGAAGTAAAAAGAAAGAGTTAAAGAAGATTAATTAAGAGCTAGAAAGTCTTATTAAGGTTAATTATGACAAATGAATGAGTAGTAAGGAGATTAATTAAAAGGAAAACAATATATTTACCTGTAATTAGGTAGCTTAAAGTGAGAAGAGTAAAGTCGAAGAAGTACAGAGTTTTTTGAGCAACTTATAAAATGAATTAGTTACCTTAAATGAAGCAAAAGCATTAGCGGTGAAACAAAACTAAGAACTATCTTAAAAGCTACAAGACTATGAGAGATAATTAAAAGAAACTAATTAAAAGAATCAAGATCTTCATAAAGAAAGTTATATTCAAGGGAAGCAATTTAATGATATACTTAAAGTAAAATAAGAAGAAGCAGATTAAAAGGAATAAAAGCTATAATAGTTAGATAATCTATTTAAAGAAGCTGCTTGTATAATAGAAAATAAAGAAAATGAATTGAAAAAAGAAAGAGAAGAAAGTTAATAAGCATATAATGAAACTTAGTTACTTTAAAAGAAGTAAGAATAGTTAGTTAAATAGTCAGAAGATTAAGCTTTTTTAATACAAAGTCTATAGGAGTTAGAAAATTTAAAGACTTCTTTAAAAAAATAAAACTTGAAACTAATAAAGGAAAACTAAAACTTACTTGTATAAGTATTACTAAAAAGCGATTAAGTTTAATAGATCTAATAATAATTGGAACTTATCTCTAAAGAAAACTTGGACATAAAAAATCTAGAATGAAATTTAGGAAGAAATGAGTTGAAATAAGCAGTGATTAATTAGAAACTATAAGTAAGCAGAGAAAAAGAGTAACCTGAGTAACTAGAAGGTATTTGGTAAATGTTAAATAAACTCCTAAAAAAGCAACAGAAAATAATGCAATAAAACGGGTAAGAAAAAGAATACTTATTGTAAGAAATGCCAAATGAATAAGAGTAAGGGATAAAGAGAGTACAAAATTATATAAAAGTATTATTATAAATATTAGAAAAATAAAGTAAAATTTTATTAGAAAAATAACAAAAAATATAAGATTAATAAAAAATAGAAGTAGAAGAAAAAGTTAATATAAATGACTTAACATAATATTTAAATAAGGAAAAAACAGTATTAGGAAGAGAACTAAAGAGTTAAGAAGATAATTACTAATTAGTAATAATAAAGTATAGAGAAAGAATTTAAAGAGCTAAATAAGAAAATGTGTTACTAAAAGCATAAATATTAGAAAGAAAATTATAATTAAAGGGATTAAATTTAACAATTAAAACAGATTAAAGAATATATTGATGAATAAGCAAAATGTAATAAGAATAGATTGAAGGTTTATAAAAGCAGCAAGCTGAAGTATAATAAATAAGTATCAAGCTTTAATCAGACATGAAAGAAGCTTAGGTAATTGATGATTTATTGGTCTAGTTTCAATAAAGCACGACTTTATAGATGGATCTCTCCCAATAATCTTAAAAGCAAAATTAAGAGAGAAAAGAACAAATTAAAGAGCTATAAGTTGCAAGATAAAATTTTAAAGAAGATATTTAAAGCTTACTGGAGTAAATTTAATCATTGAACAATATAATTCAAAAGGAAAAATTAAAAATAAATCTTAAGAATAAACCAAAGCATGACAGGTTCTTATAAAGTAAAAAAGAAAGGAAATTAAATTTTTAGAGCAGTAGTTAATTTAGAATCAGCAAAAGATTTACGAACTTAAAGATGAGAATCGCGTTATTATAAAAAACGTTCTAAGTCTTATGAACAATTTTAATAAAGTATATGAAAATCCAACGATGAAGGTTAACAGATTTTGCAGATAATGACTTCAAATATTCAAGAGATAAATTCATTGGAGTATAAATAGTTCATAAATAAGTATTCAGAATAAGGATTACTTAAAGGGATAGATAATCCTGATGCAATTCCAAAGTAGGAGAGTAAGCAATTCAGAAGAGTTAAAGCAAGAAAGAATCTGACTGTTCAGTGAAGACATAGCTAGAACTTTACAAATCTATAAGATTATAGTACTTCAAGCTCTTGTGAAGATGAAAATTGCAATGAAATACACGATCAAGAAAATCTCGCCTAGTATTTCTGAAAGAAATGAATAAAAAAATTAGAACCTTTACAAGAATAAGATTTAGAATGAGCAGATTAAACAGCAACAGGCTGAATTCACTGAAAAACATGCATGCAAGTCCTTTTTATAAAGGCAAGGAACCTTTCATTAAAAAAGAATGAATGAGACTAATGTATCCAGAAAAATCCTTCTTTAGTGTATGCAAACTAGAATTGGAATCTTTTATAAGAAAATAGCAAATTAAAAGCTAAAATTTAGCAACTAAAAACAACTGTTAAGTAGAAAGCATAATTTGAACGGTCAGGAACGCAAAGGAAAAAACAGTTGGCGGATATTTAGATTTCATAAATAACAGTAACAGTAACAAGAAAAGCTTTATTATTGAGCCACAGGAGGAGGAAAAAGAAGACAGCCAACAAAAAATTTTCTAAGAAGAGAAAATTAACAGTCTTAGGATTAAATATAATCTCTTATTTAGGAAATTTAAAGCGAGAAACAAAAATTTGAAAGATAGATAAGGGAATTATGGAAAGAAATAGACTAAAAAGACTCTTTAATTTAACTCTGGAAAAACTTAAACGTAAATATTTAGTCTAAAATGAAGGAAGTAGAGAATACTAATGAAATACTGAAAATTGAAATATAAAAGATGCAGCAAATACAGAATGAGGATTTAGAAATATGAAAACAATTAAGTTAATTGCAAAGCTAAAAAATAAAGGAATTTTAAGTTAAAACCTTAAGTTTATAAAGAAGTACATAGCTATTGGAAATCTATTTATAGAAGACTAATCAGAATAAATAGGAGATTAATCAAAGTCTAGAAGATTATAAAATGCTTTTATATAAATAAAGTTAGAAAGATAGAAAAGATATCTAATAATTTTGAAGATGAAGATAAAAGATAGAAATGTAAGATAGCAAATGAAAATCCTTTAAGTACAAAATACATAATAGAAGCTAATGCTTTCATAGGAAGAAATCTGTAAATTGTTTGAAGAACTTCTTCTTGAGAAATATAGAGCTGACTGTAAAAGCTTTGCAGTCTGGAAATTAGTGTGAATTATTAATAAATTAGTTGTATTTGCATGGCATAAGGAAATTTGAGAATTTATAAGAAGCCAAATTTTTTTTGGCTTCTTTGTTAATAGCTTTAGATAATATGAACTAAGAAAACTACAAATACGATTGTTATTTAGCAGGTTTCTGCAAGTTTGTAACTCAAATCCTTTCGACAATAAGCTATAATGCTTTTTAACTGCATGCCTTTATTTATTTAGAAAAATAGTTTTGAGGAAAAGGGTAAATAGTCAATCATAAGATAAAAGCAATAGTATAAAACTAAAGAAGCAGTAGCAGAAGATATTCCACTAACTAATGCTTTTATAATAATCTATCAAATTTTTGAGGAAAATGCTGATATAAGGGATAAAATGCTATGCAGATTAATTCCAAAGGAAAAATCATAAGCTTAATTAATCAATTTTATCATTTGCTGGAAAATTCATAAAGTTGGAATAAACCTAAAGGATTTATTTGATTAAGTAGATCCTGAGTAAAAACGAATGGACAGTATATAATAGCTAGTAGAATGGATAAGTTCTCAATAAATATAGTAGCTTGAGTAAGAAAATATAAAGGCACTTGAGTAAATTATAATCAAGAAATTACCAAATTTCTGACTTTAAAGAGTTAATAGCAAATATTTAAGATTTTAATTAGACGCAAGTGAAGTAGCTATGGAGTATTTCAAAATATACCTTCCTTAATGCTATTTGTGAAGAGTATGAGGAATCAAGAATTTAAAATTTTAACAGTCTTAAACAGAAAACTAGTATTATCTTATAAGATATATTAGGACTAAGAAGCATTTTTCATTTCGCAAAATTGTGTAAGAGTATTTCACTAGCTATAACTTAAAGTAGCATACTAATGATATATTAAGAAGTCTGCGAAAAAACTAATGATTTCCACTAAGACTTAATAAGCGCGGAAGTCCTTGCTCTCTCTATTATAAATAATAATGCACAAGACTCAATCTAGATACCTTTTGCTAATTCTTAATATAGACAGTTTAAAGCTGATAAGAATAATTGGATAAGAAGAAACAGAAGTATATAAGATCAGATTTGACAAAATATGAATTTTTCTATTTTAAAAATAAAAGATCTTAAGGTTTATCCTTCATCCTTTGTTATTATACCATCTTATATACCGTTTTCTTGGATTAAATGGATACATAAAGCAAATATGTTAGCTATATTACTAAATTACTGTTAATAAATTTACCTCTAAAAGATCAAAGCATATATGTTAGTCTGCAGCTCAACTTATCTATTTACTCTTATTTAATCGCTTTAGTAATAACCTTATACTTTGAAAGTAAAGAGAGTTCACATAAGATGGTAATTAAATAATTAAAATACTAGAAAATATTTTCCAAGTGATACTAAAACAGTTTTGACAATCAGACTAGTAAAGTATATTTAAAAGAAAGAAAAAAGTTCTAAAATGTCAAGAAATAGTAAACTGAGTGATTATATTGGAATTCCATATAAACTAGTGGTGAATATTTTTTATATCTAGACTTAACCTAATACTAATTTTATAGCCTTTTCGATAGGCTATAATTTATATATTGCTTTAAATTATTTTGAAGTAAAGATTGTATTGATAAGTTAGCATATGTTAAGTAGAAAAATTATCTAAAAAAGGAATTGAAGATTAAGAAATTACTCATTAAACTTAACAAGAGTTATATTACTAACTAATCTAATCATCTGATAGATCTTGGACTTGGGGTGTTAACACTTTCTATCTCTTAAAGTATCTAGTCTATATTATTTTTATTGCTTTTCTAAGATTGAATAGCTTCCTAACCTTGAACTTCGTTGCTTTCTGTTAGTTTCTTTTCTTTAGAACTGCTTAAGTTCTTAGTTTGCTAAGAATTTCCTTTTTCTGATGTGTCTTCTTCTTCCTCAATAATAATTTACTTTGGAGGAACTTTATTCTTTACTAACTTATTTTTAGCATATGATTCTTAATGCAATTAATCGATTTGGAGTGTCTAATATTTTCTAAGAGGCTGATTTGACTGCATTTCCTTAGTCCTTTCTTGTTCTTTATAGTTCAATAAGATAGTTTTTGATGATTTTGCTTCAAACTATGAATCATTATTAGAAGTAGATTACTTGGATGACATGTTTCTAACTTTGCTCCTTGATTTTCATTCAGCAAGATTTCTGTGAATCTGCTCTATGCAGTTTTTATTTATTTCATCACTTTTAAGCAATTAATTCCAAGCTTCGAACAAAGGAATGCAAATTACTTTGAGAAATCCAGCCTATGAAGCTGGCACTTTTGTTGTAGCTCTGTCACAATACATTGATATAGGTTGCTTCTTTTCCCTCTCAATATCTCCTTATCCAAAAAACTCTTAAACTACCTTCATACTCCATTTTTAATGTAAATCCCAAGTTTTGCAAGAATGGCCAATATCAGCACATTTGATAGCAGTCTTAAGAGCCAAAATTTTGTTATCTACATTTTCAATAGAAAACTGGGCATTTTCAGCTAAGGCTTTGCTCTTAAATTTAGCTAATGACTCAAAGTGTTTGGCCATATCAGTTTCAAGAATCATTTCAATTATTAACTTTCTTGCATACTGGAACTCTTATTGGGAGAGAGTACCTAGAATATCTGCTCCAGGCTGCTTCATTGTTTTAAATGTAATTGAGCAGTGATAATTTTCCAGTACTGAAGTGTCGTTATAAGTCAAAGCTAAATCTTCTTAACTATTTACTAAGAAGCGATTGTTCAAAGCAGGGTGCCCTACATCATGTCCGAAACCTGCAATAACAACACAAAAATTATCAATGTTGTCAAAATGTTCTTTAAGATAAGAATTCAGGATAAAGTAAACCAGTGAACTTGAAACATCAGAAGCATGGTTTCTATTATGGTATGGATTGTCTTTATACTGTTATTCAAGTAGCATAAAATACTTCATGTATACTTCATTTTTTAATTTGAATACCTCTTCTACTTATAAAATATGCTAGAACATATAAGAAGCAAGGATTGAAAGGCTTTTATTGTTAGTCAAGGTTTATAGGAAGAAGCAATCAAAATTTCAATTGGTACCACATTAGCTTAGTATTCTTAATATCTCAGGAACACTATAATCAATAGTAAGCACCTCTTTCATTTTTTAAGACTTTAAGTTCTGCATTGAAGGAGTTTAAAAAGCAAATAAAGTGTTTCTTTTACCTCTATTTTTTGCATGCTATATAGCTGCTTGCTTCTATAACTCGTCACTTTTAAGTACAGGATTTTAATAATGTTACTTAACAAAATTTCGATCATCCTCCGTTACTTCCTAGTCTTATTTCAGTTATTTATCAACATCAAATTCCCATAAATTTTCTTTCTTGATAAGAATCTTCTGTACATCTTCTAAATCCAAAAAGCATTACTAGCACTACTTTTGCACCTCAATATAAATGACAGTGTTTCCAATTTTTTCGATGGTAGATTTGGCTGAATTTATTAAAAAAGCTATCTTCTCAATATCTGTAAGCTCGTTCTTTTGCAAGGCATTATCAAGAAACTTATTGATGGTTACTGAAGATCTTAGTTGCTACTTATCTGGTTTCTGAATATCGTTTATAGCAATCATCATGCTTTACCTTCTACTGTTTTCTATAGTCTTATTATCTTTCCTCAGTGTTCATAATGTCTTCATTAGCTTATCTTTAGTATAAGTATATTTGCATATCATCCAACATGAGAAGGTAAGGATTGTGACTGAAAATATAGCCTCATTGATTTCCTCGCTTGAAAAAATTCTAGCAACTAAGTAAAAAGCGCAAGTTAATGTGGAGAGAGAGACAATGCCTATATAGCTGCTTTGTAGGATTTAGAACCCTATGAAAATGGTAGGAAATATGACTAGACTGTTGTCTATCTAAGTTTCAATTTTAAGCTCAAAATTTCTTTCCAAGAATCTGTTCTCAAAAAAAATCAGATAAATCTATAAGAGCATTAGTATAAAAGTGATCAAAGGAACTGTCCTATATCTTCAAAATCTATTCTTCATTATTAGCAAAAATGCTATACAACCAAGTCCTGCAGTTATCAAAATAAACAGAATCTAGACTATAGTGATAGGGATGGTTTAACTGAATATAACAAGATTGAAAATCTGGTTAGCAAACTGCAAAGACAAGACTAAGTAGAAGTAAACTATTAAAACTATTAGTCTCATTTTAAACTCCTACTTAATGTAAGGCCCATCATCGTATAAATGGTTTAAATACATATATGAAACTTCTTTGTCTTTGAACATTAGAGTGTTTCTATTCACCCCTATTCGTTTATCTTTAATTTCTGACGATGTTCCTTCACAGTCATATGCTAAGTCATTCTAAGCAAAACTAGCATTCATTCCCTCTGTGGCTTCATTTAGCTTTTATTTAGTATCTAGAGTTTAAGTGAAGATTTCACTAACTTAGTTCTTCATTTTTAAAGCTTAAGAATAAAATAAAAATACTAATTAATGCTAAAGTTATAACTATAATAGTACTTCTAGTTGATTACACCATTAGGTTAATCTACCTTTTTACTTTTATATCCCATACTTTACCTCCTATTTATATAAATACTCTATACTAACTAGTTAGGATAGCTTTTATATTTTTAGGTGCATCAGAAATTGGATTTTTAATAGTGAAATTATAATCTTAAGAGTATAAGATGCACTTTTAGTCCATTGCCTTACTACCCTTCATTATAGCATACACTTTAGACAGTTATACTTATATACTTAGTACTCACATAGCAAATCACATCCTATTTTTAAATAATTAAGAAGTGTAGTTATAGAATTAAGAGCTGTGTTATAAATCAGGTTTAGCATTATCATAGTGTATAGTATTATAGATAGAGAGTTGAATAAGCAAGAACTTAAAGGAGATACCTAAATACATGTTGTAGTAAATCTATTATTGCTTAAGTACTATATTTACTTTATGTTGGAATGTTAGTAAGAACGCTATATCTTGTATCTTAGAGTTCTCCTTTATACTTTTTATTGCCTTTAAATATAAATTTACTGTCTTCAATTGCTTCTGAATATTCAGTACACGATCAGATGTTTCTAACCTTACCCTTTATCGTAAAGTTTTAGTATAAACCTAATAAAATGAAATTTAATAACTGCAAGAAGTTTAAGCTAGCAAGTGTTTGACAAAATAGCTGCTTCTAATCTTAGTTAAAAGAGAAATTGATAGGATAAAGCACTAATTAGTTTGTATATTACTTATAAATCAAATTGCTTAGCAAGCTAAGAAATTGTAAGGGAATTAGTCTCTATTAGTAACGCTATTTCTAAACTAAATGTTTCAAATTTAAAGGATATACTTACTTATTTAAAGGAACTTATATGAGTAATAGTTCAATTTAAGAAGCTATAATGTATTGCAAAAATTGCTTTAGAAATGCTAGAGAAAAAAGGAGGAAATGCTAGTCAGACTTATTATAAAGATAAGGACATCGCTTAAAATGGCAAACATCAAACAAGATTTAAAGGCAAAAAGTAAAAAAGTTTATATTAATCTCAAAAATGACTTTAGTTGAACTTGAACTATTTACTCATCAACCAAAAACACACAAATTAATATTGATATCTCAAAGATACGCACAGTATGATGATCCCATAAAATAAGTAAATATGAAACTTAGAAACTAAAATATATTATTTCCTAAAGGTATAGTAGACTTTAACAAAAGGTATATTATAGCAAATATACACTTTTAAAATATATAGATTGGAAATTATTTACTCACCCATTTAAAGAAGTTTTACTTTATGACTCAGTTTATAGATGTAAATTAAATGCTAATTAATAGCATTAAGGAATATCAGAATCTATATCCTAATTAATTAACTGCTTCTTAATAATCAGTTCCTGAAATTAGATCAGTATCTCTTGGCTAATAGAAACGAAAAAAGTTAGTAAACGCAAGCTTAAAAAATAAATATTAGCTTTATTTTGCTAGAGTACAGAAACATAAAGGTATAACTGAGAATAATTATACCTTAAAGCTTAAAAATATAGTAAATAAATATTAGCTAACTTATATTTAAAGCTTTATAGTCATATAGCTCAATTATAGGGAGATATATTATAAATAGAGCTAACTTGATATCTATCTTATAATAATACACAGTTAGCAAGGCTAAATTCTATCTTAAATACAATGCTTTTTTATAAGATAAGCATGTAGATGCTATGAGGCTATCATATATTAGCAGTAATATTAGACTAATCTTAAAGTTTAATTTCCTAATGTCTCATTATAGAGGTATAAGGCTTCTAGATTTAGTCTTAAGTTTAAATTAATAATGTTTTTGGTTTTAGCCTAAAGTGAATAAGGGAGATGTAATTTCATAATTTTATCTTTTATTTTAATTTAAATTAAAGACTTTCGTCTAGACTCGCTCTTCATTTAAATAGCTGCTGGTGATAGTTTGCTATGAATTAGTAGCAGATTAATGATTACTTTGTGTCCAAAAGGTATAACAGCATTCTCTTCTTCAAGGGAGGAAATTTCTAAGGTATATAGGAAGATAGAGAATAGTTTCATATGCAACTAAGAAAGAATCATAGACAAAGTATTTACTAATCCAGAAGATAAATCAAGGCTAAAGTACAGGGACACTCCAATAACTTAAGCTAGACGGGCTTTACTTTGCTAGTTAGCTAAAAGTCTTAAGCATCAAACGTCAGTATAGCATAATCCCCTTTTTTCATAGGTAGTAAAAATTAGCGAGAAGGTAGTTTAAAAGAGCTAAATGTTTATTAGTAAATTGAGACAAAACTGAGAAATTCTAAGAGTCAAGGCTAGGGAATAAATTTACTCTACTAAATCCTTATTACCCAGGACGAGAAGGAAGAAGGTATCGAGCAAATATTTCAAAGCGATATAATAACACTTCTGCTTGATAACTGAGATAGCAATCAGCAGTATTACGGAAATATGTTCTAAGAAATAATGACTAATATTATGGAAAATTAAAGCTGTCTAATAAAGTTAGTCTAAAATTACAAAGTATAAGATAAAATAATAGATAGACTAGCAAACAGCTCTAATGAAGTTGCTTTTTATTGGCATGTACATTTATTATCTGACACTATTAAGAACCAAAATGATAGGTATTTAATTGACATGCTTAATTAAACTAATTAGCATTGATTAGAAGATGCTTTAGATAAGATTAACAAATCTCACTATGCTGATGCTATAAAACTGATATAATCCCTTTTTCTACATGATACTAGAAGTTTAAGCATGAATAAAGTCTTCTAAGCATTAGATAAGTATGTCTATCACTTTACTTAAGCTTAATCCTACAACTTTGATACTTTAAAAAGTCTTATTATTACGATATTTCTAATATAGGATGATGCTGACTTCCAATCTCAAGCTTTACTTAACTAGAATGTATTTGAGTGTCTAACTAATTTTTAATTTTAGTTCGAAGTGTAAATTTTTAGCTAAGTTTTGAAGATTTACAAGAGACTAGCAAATTAAGCCCAGAATATAGCCACTGTATATACTCTATTAAACTAAACAGTGACCAATATAATAATTAAATACAGTTAAGAGAGTAAACTCAGCAACAACATTGAAATTAAAATCATAGAGCTCTGCATATCGTTATTAATACTATTCACTTAGTTCTTGATAGAACAAAAGCAATATGATTAGGTAGTTGATACCTTAATAGCTAGTAAGCAAACAATCTCTAATATACTTCATGTTCTTAACTAGATTTACTCTTTTGAGACTAGCAAATATAGTGAAGTAAGTTTTAAATTTAGCTAAAAATAAGTATCTATAAGCTTGTATAGCTACTATTGGAAGAAAAAGAGCTAAACCTTTTCATTTTGTCTGCTTCTTATCCTTATCTCTAATAGGTGCTGATTGACTTTCTTTCTAATGTTTCTAAATACTCTTTAAACTAGAAAGTTAAGTCTGGAACTAAGCATCTTTTATCCCTTCTTGAAAATGTGTTAGATGCATGGGTTTGTTATAAAGAGAAATTTTAGAACTTTGAGTTTATATAGCAAGTATAGGAAGCTCTTGAAGAGATTGGAAATCAAGCTGAAACACTTTAAGAAGTAAAAGACTAAGAAATAAAAGAAGCTGGATTTGAATTTGTAACTAAAGTGTCTGAAATCGTTGTAGGGATAGATTGTGAAAATGAAGTAACGATAGAGAAGACAACATATATGTTTGATAGCTGAATTGAACTAATTATTAATTTGGTTATATTTGACTCAATCTGTATATAAATTACCACCTTAAGTATATTAACTTGTACATGATAACTAAAGTATTTCTATCGATATATGGTTATATAGATTACTCTTAAGCCACCATCAATTTATAAGTTTAGCTATACAAATATCTTCTCTTCCTCTTAGTTCTAAATCTTATTCCTAATTCACTTCTAATTCTTCATTTAATTTTCACTTTTAGCTATTTCCTAAATTTAAGCCTTCTAACTATAAGCAATGAGAAAGTTCATGAAATTATGTTTACTTAATTAAAATTAATTAAAGTAGATTATTGTAGCTAGCTAATAATGGTAAGACAGTAATGGAATATACTAGGAATATAATTGAACTATAAAAAGCTTAAATTGCTTAAAGAATCTAAACCATCAACTTAATCATATATAGCTGATAATTTTACTTTTTTTCTTTTCCTACTAAATAAAATAAGTCTCCTACATTAACTATCAAGCACTCCAATAAATACTGAATTCTCGTTATAGAAGTTTAAAAATATTGCATTCAAGAATTATTAGACAAGCTTAAACAGAAAGATTAGAGTATAATAGGAAGTAGGCTAGACGATGATCAACAGCAATTCTAAATAAAATTCCAAATCTTTAAATCTTTTTAAAGTAGAAATTTTAAATTCTACTTTATAAGTTATAAGAATCTAATACTTTGAGTTAAAGAAAGTCCTTATTATAGTTAAACGGTAGTAATGACTATAAATATGAAGTCATTACTACAAATACGCAAGCATAACTTAAAGTACTTAATATGTTTTTGTGCTACTTTTTTTAATTTTATAAGTGATTGAAAACTTAATAGGGGCATCAAATTGGAGTACTGAATACCAAGCAAAATGCGCTATAAAAACTGAATTACAAAACTTCTGTTTGACTTATTGAGTGAAGAATTATAAAACTAGATGATGTCTAAATTTCTTGCTCAAAATGAAAATTAACAACACACACCATCAAAAGAATCTCTTTAAGGATCTTTAAAAATTATAAGTTAGAATAAGAATTTCCAGTAATTAAAATCCCTTAAGCAATCTTAGAGTATCTAAACATTTTCTAAGCATTTATAGCACCTTAATTTGCATACACAATTAAGCTTAATTTTTTATTAAACTTATAATAAAATGAAGGAGATAATAGAAAGTTCGATACATTTCTTACCCTTTAAATTCATTCTTAATTATTACTTTTGAATACTTAACCTTTTTATTTAAAACTGAAGGAGTTGCTACCTTTCTTTTACACCTGTCAATTTTTTATCACTACCAAAACTCGAACTTTTCTGCTTAAAGTTTAATTCTGAGTGTGATTTTATACAGTAAAGTTTTAGGAATTATCTTATAAATTTCTTGCTCTATTCGTTAGAGAAATTAATATAGAGGAGCTTTGTTTAAGTAGCCATGTTTAATTCTTAGCTTTTTAATAATAAAGATTTAAAACTTATTATAAAAGACAATATGGTAAACCTGCAGAAAAATGTAACTAACAACTACTACAAAGACCTTATTATCCAAAACTTCAAGCAGATTTTCTTAGTTATTTCTTTCCTTGATATCCTTGCCATTTGAACAGCTTGAAAGATTAAATGAGAAATAGTTCCCATCTCACTTGTTATATAAGTAATGATTGTTCTTTACTACAAGTTTATTGATAAGTTCTAATATCAAACCTTGAAACTGCTAGGTAGTTTTTATACCATATTGTTCTGTTTGCTAGGATTTTAGATCTCGTTTGGCGGTCCAGAGTATCTTATATTTGGCTTTCTATATTTAGCGTTTTCAAGTACCTTCATAGGGAATAACTTAATATGTGACTGGAAGATTCAAATCCTTATTCTATCGTTTTTTCAGATTTTTTGGTTCATGTTCTTATTCAGTTCGAAGCAAGATTCTCATATGACTTAGATAAATTAGTACGAAACACTGATGGTAGTGATATTCTAGAATTTCTGAATTACCTATAATAACAAAAGCATCATCACTATCAATAATATGAAGTCTAAGCTTAAGGAGCAGGAAATGATTTGGAACTTCTTTAAAAGGAATCCTCTTTTTGGAGTGGCCATTTTATAAAAGAATCAAGTGCTGCTTGCAAATGAATGCTTTAATAAAATAAGCGAAGGAAAGAGCATTCACTAGTTTTTGAAGGAAGTGACTGTATATAATCCTATACAGTAGAAAAGGAAGCAAAATTTCCCTTAGTTTTTGGCTGAGTAGATTAATTAATAAGACTAGTAAGATACGACTGAGGATATTTAAGATCTAGGAATCATTAAAGTAGGATAAAGAAAGCCGGATTTCTTTGAAGTAATAGGCTAAAATGTCTATTATTAAGGCTAGAAAGCTGTCATTCTCATTTTCAAAAATGTAAACGAAGTTCTAAAACTAGAACGAAAAAACCAGGAAAATAAATACAAAACTACCTTTATTAGATCATTCAGTCACGAAGTAATGCATCCTCTTTCTAATATCTCTCATCTACTAAAACTTACTTTAAACTTAATAGAAAGAAATCAAATAAAGGAAACCTAAAAATAGCTTTATAGTGATTTAGTATCCAAATGTAAACTTATAGAGACAGAAGTTTTGTATTTGCTAAACATAAGTGACCAAATCAGAGCGATTACTGAAATCTAAAGCAGTAACTTTACACTTAAACCTCAATGCTGCTTTACAGAAGATTTAGTAAATGAGTCCTTAGACATTATAAGAGCTAAAGCTGTTTAGAAGGGTATAAAATTAAAGTATAAGATAGAAAAGAATTTTCCAAATATGATAATAATTGATACTCAAATAATTAAGTAGATCCTTTAAAATTTACTTACTAACGCTTTAAAATATACAAAAGAGGGAAATATCATTGTTAGAGTCTTCCTCTCTAAAAATTGCTTGAATTTTTCTGAGATAGATGAACTAACTCCAATCAGAATAGGCTTTGATAACTTCTAGCATGAGATTCATATGTGCAAGTTATAAGTAATAGATACAGGATGTGGAATTCCAAAGTAGCAATAAGACAAGTTATTTAAATTATTTGCATAGGCTTAGTAATAGTATTGCAATCTAGATAAGCCTTAAGGAATAGGACTAGGATTGTATCTTTCTCAGTAACTTGCTATGAAAATTTCTGGAAAATAAATCTAAATATCTTCATAAGAGAACTAAGGAACCTCCGTTACATTTTATTCTGTTTTTTCGACTACGATACAGAAACTAACGACAATAGAAAACATCTCAACAATATATTCTGAAGCTCAATCTCCAAAATCTCCTTTTAAAAGTCCAATGGCATACTAGCCAAGAAAGAGTTTATTTTAGGAACAAATTATATAACAGTTCAAATAAATTAAAGCAGTACAACATTAAGGCTAATCAAAGAAATGCGACTGTGCTGAGATTCTAATAGTAGACGATACTGATTTCATTAGATAAGTTCTAAAAGAAATTTTAGTTAATTGAATTACAGATGAAGCTAGAGACGGGGAAGAAGCTTTTGCAAAAGTAAAAGAAAAGAAGAGCAATTTTTGTTGCAAAGAGTATAAAGTCATAACAATGGATTGTGAGATGCCAATTATGGATGGATGAGAAGCAACTATTCGTATAAGAAAATATGGTTATGAAGGAGGAATTATGGGCTATACAGCTTATAGTAGCATATAAGATATATAGAGATGTATAGAAGCAGGAATGGATAGCGTACTTTCTAAGCCTTCAAATGAAAAAGAAATAATCTTTGCAATTTATTAAATTATTCAGAAGTGTGAAAGTAATGAAATTAAAGATTTAAATATAATTAGATCTTTAAAAAAGAAGAAAACAGTTAAATTGTGATTAAAGTACTCAGCGATAATTAGTTTATTAGTTAGGCTATAAGCGCTTTCTTTATATTTAAACAATCAAAAACTCAATATCTTCAGCATTCAAGAGTTTTTAAGACTTTGTCTAACGATTAAGGTTGCTTGGAATATTGATTCCATAAAGTAGCTTTATGCATACTCATTATTATTTGATTCACTGAAACTATATAAATGCATTAATATACATAATGTTTATAGACTTAACATTTATTACCTAAAAAGCTTCTTTTATCTTCTTTTGAATAATTATTTTATGATCTATATCTATATTCTTAATTATAAGAAAATATTAATTATTGCCAAACCTTTAGAAGGAAACTCTTGATAGCACCAACAAATTATATGTTTAATGATTAGACTTTATATTTTAAATATCTAATAAAGTAAACTTCATATAATAAGCTAGTTTTAAGTTTCCGCTTTTGAACCTTTTAAGAAAAGTTAGTTTGAATACAATTACTACACTCTGTGAGAAATAAGCTTAAAGCTCTTAACTATTATCCTTTCTTTTATTACATCTAACTTCTATATGCCACTTAAATTCTCTATCCTTAATTTTAGGAGTTTAAAGACTATATTACTAAGATCAATTATTAGCAATTGTAAATACTCTAAAATATTTTAGAGTTTAAAGTTAAATGAAAGGATATTTGAAATAACCAAAGACTTAGAGATCCTAATAAATTTAGATCTTTTTGTATATTATTATTGTAATGGTATTAAGAAGTCACAGCTTCTTTACTAAATAGTTTGGTTGCTAGCTTCAACCTAAATTTTTAAGGTCTTAGTAAGCATTTTAGCTAATTTTATATTATAGATGGCATTTAATTTTGACTAGTTAAGCCAATGCATTTAACATTTTTAAATATTCTTAGTTTTGAGAAAATTTGAATGAAAACTGACTTTTTAATATGCGCTGTGTATGTTTATAAGTAATTAAGAAATTGATATAATGTATGTCCAAGTTAGTTTCCCTAAGAATATTACTAAAATAATATTTGACTTAATGCTAAACTTCTCTGATACTTCGAATAAAACATAATGCTAAAATATTTTTACATGATTGGCAGTTAATTTCCTCATTTCAATATAAACCTTAGCAAAGGATATTACGATTTTCAGTTAATGAGCACCTCTATTTTATCCATTTTTAATAAATCTAAGCTAAGTTATTTATGCTGTTAGTTGTTGCTTTTAACTTCTAATAACTTTAAATACTTATTTAGAAACTACTCTTTCTAAATATGGCAAGAGTTAATCTAATAAATAGTCAGTCTTGTTCTTGAAAGACTTAAAGAGTCTTCCATAAATAATCTAATAAGATTAATTATATAAATTTACTTTCATTTAGCCATTAAGAACTTATCATTCCTCAAAATTATCTTTTTACTTCAAAATAATAGCAATTTGTTACCAAATCCTTATAAGCTCTCCCTCTTTCTTATATTCTAAAGCGAATTTAGCTTTTTTCAAAATCCCACTTATAGTTGTATAACTCCTCATATCTCAGGTTAGTTATATTTTAAAGCTTTGGTATAATTTCAGTTAAGCTTATTATCCTGCATAAATAATAAGCCAAAGGAGGTTTAATTATAAACTAAATGATTATCTTAGTATTATTTAAGTATTAATAATATAATTGCTTTTATCATATAGAAATACTTTTATACTATATTAGTCCTTCCATTTAATACCTCAGTTTACTCTTTACTAGTCACTTTTATTTATAAAAAGAAAGTACTTTGTGATCATGTTAAGGACTAGATTTTTAATGATTATGCATATTTTAATTGCTAAAGTAAAAAGTTTAATTTTTTATCTAGCAGGTAAGTCAACATTAAGGCTTGTAAAAGAAGTAAGTTAAAGGATTTAAATGTAAGAGAAAGAGTAAGCTATAATTTGTAAATGGTCTATGCATAGATATATAGTAACTAAATATAACCACTACCATATACTACTATTATGAGAGCTAAAATCCTACTATCGCTATATAAGAGTATAAAGCATGATAGCTAAATATGAATAGTCTTCTGTATTGAGGAAATCATTTTATAATGCTTAGTGAATACAAAGAGATAGTAGCTATTTTATACTATATTTGTAACTAAATAGCTGTAATAATAAACTTAGTTATATCTAGTGCTTACAAAACTTTATAGTAATGCTATTCGGTCCGACATTAAATAGGAAATTCAAAAACACGATTAGTATAGGAGAAAGTGATAGTAGCTAGTGTTGAGTAAAGAGTGATTTTTCATAAATAAGAATATTGAAGCATAATTAAGGTAATAATAGTCATAATGTAAATAAGTCAAATTTCAGACAATTTTGATTAAAAAGTACAAACTAAAATCTGAACTTAGCATTATAGTTAGTAATCTAAGATTGCTAGTTATGATCTTGTTCAAAATAAGTTCTAAGAAGAGAAAGAAGTTAATCAAACAATTCTCACGAAATCTGCTATTTATGTTCAAACTACTTAAAGTTTAGATCAAGGGATTACTATTTTTTCAGGAGGGTCAGATATAATAGGATAAGGCTTGACTGATTTGATTATAATGGATTGAAAAGAATAGAAACAAGATATGAAAATGCAAACAGGAAGGTATTTTCATAGGATGATTATTAACCAAAATAATAAATGGTATTAGCAAGTTACTTTTGCCATTGGAGGTAAAACGTAACGAAACCATACAACTAATTCATGCGAAAAAATTGATTTACTAGAGAAAAGCAGTGATTATATAGCTCCTTTACCTTAAGCAGTTTAAGCTTTTGCAGGATGCTAAGCTTATAACAATTTATTCGTAATGGGAGGTAGAGAGTTTCAAAACAAGCCTATTAGCATAATTTAAATATACAATATATCGTAAAATAAGTGGAACATAATTGAATAGTAACTCCCTGAAAAGTCTATCTGTCTTTAGAGTTGTTTCTTTCCTTCCAAAAATCAAATTTTTATCTTTGGCTATAACTTAACCTAAACTTATTCTCTGGATCTCGTAACTATGAGTATATAAAAATCAGGCTAGAAGTTTCAAAGTTAGAATGCATTGGATTTCAGTTCATCTCCAATAGTGATAGACTAGTTTATTTATATGTTTGACTGTTCTTCTAATCTCTATTCCTTTAATATCCAGAAAGGATTTTGGAGTAAAGTTGAAGATATTGCTTGAATTTAATTAATTATGTACATTAATTCTTATACAGCATTATCAATATAGGCTTAAAATTACATCTACCTCTTAGAAACTCTATCAATTATTCAGCTAGGATATCTTAATTACTTCTTTAAACATCTGCTTAATTTTACAAAGCATTTGCATTTTAAATTACTATCTTAGCAGCAAAAGTTAGAAGATTTTATAACTTAATCATTGAAATTAGTCTTATCTAGTCAATGATTATCCTTATTTTTACTTCAGTTAGACTAAGATTTTCAATAGTATTATATCCTAATTTAGGAGCTTACGACATATTAAGAAAGTCTTATTAACTAGTTTATTTAAGAAAGTTTTAATTTCCTTAATAAAGATTATCTCTAAATTTTAATGCTAAGCATCATTAAGAATTCTATCCCTTATTTATTCTAATTGAGGCATCTTTTTAATAACCTGAATAAGAACTTTGCAATTTTAAGGTAAATAGATAAAAATCTTAGATTTTAAGCTACAAAGATTACTAGTTAGCTTTACATAGAAAAAATAAAAAAAAGCTAAACAAATTCTATAGCTAAAGAATGACATTAGCAACATTTCTGGTATAAACCTTGATGAAGATTGATATATTTTAAGTAATAAATTAAAATCTTATCACATCTTTGCTCTAATATCCCTTATTTTTTCTTCTGAGTTCATTTCTTGGTCTCTAATAGGCAATTCTAGAATAAAAGCTTATTATACATCTTTACAGCTAGCATTAATATAGAGAATTTTATCATCAAAGTAGTTAATTTTTCTACTTTTATTCAAATCTTTCCTTATTATTGCTTGAGTTTATGATCCTTTACCTTCATGAATATGACCAAATATATGTATCAGAGGCTATATCTTTTACACAGTATCTAGAAGTGCTTTACATCCACCATTATCTCCAGTTCTGCATTAATCTAAAATGCCAAAAGGTGGTCCATGGGATACGAGTATATCTATATCTTGAGGGATCTATTAGTAGATATCTTAAAGTTCTTCTTATGTTTTCATAAACGCAAAATTCTAAAACAAAGGAGTTCAAGGAGTTCCATAGATTTTATATCCGAACAATGAAACTGACTGATCTTACAAGTATATAATATCTTATTTGAATTCCTTTATTATCTAAGAATACCTCTCCTTAGCAAATCCTTTACTAGAGTCTAGAAGAAAATCATGATTCCCAGCTATCACTATCTTATACTTAAAATCTTACTCCCTAATCCATTTCTTGAAGTTAGCTACTTCTTCTGGAAAGCCAATAGTAGTAAAATCTCCAGCATGTATTAAGACATCTCCTCCTTAAAGCTTTAGTTTCTTATGATTAGAATGAGTATCACTAATGACAACTATCTTAACAGTTTCTTACTCATTCATTAAGTCTAAATTATCTTTAAATATCTTAGCTCATAAATTAGCTTTATTAGACTATAGAACTTCTTAAGTACTACAAGATAAGTAAATTAATACTTCTAACTTACCAAGTATGAATTAACCCTATTAATTGACGCTTATATTTAAAGTAAATTTTATAAGTACCAATAAACTTTAGAAATGAGGATGATATTTAGTACCCAGTCTATAATAAAGTAACCTTTAGTTAAATATTAAAGTGCCAATATGCATGTGATATAAAAATGCTATGTCTAGTTATTAGAAAATCACAGAAAGTATATTTTAATTATTTTCTGCTAATGTAAGTACTAGTATCTAGAGTATTACCCTTCTTATTTATTTTGATACTCTATATTACTACCTAGCTTATTACTATAAGTCAAAAGGTTAAAAGCTATTACGTTTCAAATTTAGAGTTAAAATATTTTTAATAAAAAGAGGAAGATTAAAGAGCATCAAGCTAAGTAGGTTTAAAGGATAGTCATAGAGTATAAAAATAAGCACTTAAATACGAATTAAGTAAAGAGATCTAAAATAATTCCTGCTATTTAAATTTTTAATTACCTACTACTTTTAGCACCCTAAGCTATATTATATCTATACATTTCCTTATCATCTAAATTTCAGTAAGCAAAGTCACTCAATCTAAAACTTCTTTTAGCCAATCTAGATAGTAAATGGGCTATAAAAGAAGAGTAGAGAAGTATTTAAAGCCATTAAAGTAGAGAGATGCATTTTAGGCTTAAAATAATAAAGTAATGTCATTAGATTTTCACAATTAAAAAGCTTCACTGAAAAAAAAGCGAAACAAGTATATAGTAAATAAAAAATATCCAAAGGTGGTAGATGAAAACCAACTAGAAGCTTTCCATGCTATCATTAAATACCAAAGTTTAACTCCTACAAAGTAAGAAAAGTAGATTTAGTAAAATTCTAATTAGAGTAATGACTTTTTATAGTTAAGCCTTTTAAAGAGTAAGTAAAACTTATCTTAGGAAAATCTTTCTTCAAAGCTTACATATTTACAGAAATCTAGCTGCTGGTCTCAGAAGAACTCACCTAGAGCTGGGTAATACCCTTTAAGGCCTTAGCTTAAAACAATAAACAAAATATTCGATAAAAGACTTAATTTAAAGGAGAAGGAAATAAATACAGTATGCTAGTTGGATTCATGGAGAATGAAGACTATTGATAATTTAAAGCCTTTTGAGTATAAATTAAAATAGGATACGTAGAATAAAACTAAAAGCATGACTTCTTTCGAACTCTAGCAATAAGGATTGAATACTCAATAAGACCTAGATAAAGAACCTGCTTTAACTTCTTTAAATTCGCTGGATCATGCAAAAATAAGTGATTTCTTCAGCTTTAAAGAAAAGTTTAAGTGAATTAAAATTTCAGATAAGAACAAACAAAGTGAAAGCTTAATTAAAGCAAAGCAAAAAAGCTTGTAGGAAGAGATTAATAATATAGTATAGTAGTAGGCTTAGAATTAGCAAAGGTATAAAATAGAGAGTAAGAAATTATAAGGGATAAAGCAGATGTACGAAAATCAAATAGCTAATATACGTGAAGTTAAGAGTAAATGCAAAAAGAACTTAAAAAAGTATCAGCTTTTCTGAGAACTTTACCATAAAAAAGGCAACAAAGTCCTGTAGAATGTAGTTAAAGTGTATTTTAATTAACTTTAAAGAAGTGAAAATAACTTATAAAGTTTCGTTAGCGAAAATTTGGAAAATTGGTTAAAATAATAAACTAATGATTTTATTCAGAAGTTTGAACAATATAATAACCTTGCTTTTGCTAATGAAGCAAATGAAATCAAAAAGTTAAAAAAACTTGGTTTTTAAAAAGGTATAGATTAAGATCTATAGAAGACAGCATATTTTATTCCTTATGAAGAAAAATAGATTATTATAAGGAAAGCCTAGTAAATGATGGATGCCCAAACTAAAGAAATTATATTGTTGGATAAGTAAATTTAAATGAAAATTGAGGAAAAGTAATTATAGCTGGATATGATTAACTCTAAGTCTATAGGATTAATTACCATTTGATAAAAAGTTGGGAAAAGTTTAGAAAATTTAAAAAGCGAAAAGCAAATGGTAAAATAAGTTCTTATTAATCATTATCTAGAAATATTAAAGCAGGGAATTGATGCTAGAGCAAATGGTATTTCATGAGTAGTTAGGAAATTAAAAAAGCTAAATTATCCTATTAATGAGAAGCAGTTTCCAGATTTTTTGGATACATAGTCAATCTACTTACTCATAAACATTGCAGAAAGAGAATCTGAAATATCTAACTTCAAAAAGCAGACAAAAGAACTCAAATAACTACTCTCTGAGTTTAAAAAAATGACTAATAAAAACCTTTTTAACTATTAGAATAAGTTCAAGGAAATATATGATACTGTACAATAGAGAATCAAGTAAAGTTGTACTACACTAACTACATGTGAGCGACTCTAGAATTAATCTTATGAAGAATCTAACTTTGAAGAAAAAAACGAAGTCTATTGGAAATGAAGTTAATTAGGAAAGAAATATGTTCGTCGAACTAAAAAAATTAAGCAAGAAGTAACACCCAAAAAAATGAACATTCTAATACCTTATAGATATGAAAAGCCAGTTTTTTAACTATAACAGCAGGAACAAGAGAAAGTCTAAGAGTAAAAATAAGAAACTAATAACTTCCCTACAACTTAAACAATTACAAGTTCTGATTTAAGTAGCTCAGATGACTCTTTAAATTAACTTAAGAATTAAGGTGATTAAAACGAATAAGATCAATAATCAATTTTTGAAAATAATGAGTTGAATTTTATCGAGAGCAAGATAAAGAGTATATAAGATGGAATACAAGGAGATATGAAATAGGAAATGTGAAGAGTAACTAAGGAATTTTACTTAGGGAGGTGAGAAAAATATCAAAAGAACTCACTATACAAAATTCTTCAATCGATTGTAGGATTAAACATGATGGAAAGAGAGTATAACAAGATAATTTGTAAGTTCAAGGTAATTTTTAATCTTAGAGCTTCTATGATAACATCGATAAAGTTAATTCGTTCCGATTTACTTCACTGAGGAAGAACATTTCTCATCTTTGACTGCTAATGTAACTATTTAATTTATTTAACTTCAAACTGTAAGATATACTAGATCTTTAAAATTAGGTTAATATAAATAGTATTTTTGGTTTATAGTTTAGTTAATTAATTAAATATTTTATGCAAATATTATTCGCTAGTGAAACTGGAACTTCTGAGTATCTTTCTAAGGAAGTTCAAATTAACTTTAAGAAGGTGGGAATTAATATTCCTATGTCTGCCTGTGATGATTTTCCTCTAAAAGATCTGCCTCTATAGGAAACTATCATTTTTCTAGTTTCTACGGCAGGATAAGGGGATCCACCTCAAAATATTCAGAAATTTTGAAGATTTCTCCTTTAGAGAAGCCTTCCATCAAATTCTCTATAACAGACACATTTTAGCATTTTTGGATGTGGTGATTCATCATATGGTCCTCTACGATTTAATGCAATGGCAAGAAAACTAAATGCTAGATTGTTGCAGCTTGGGGCAGTTTAGATTTTTCCACTAGTTTAAGGAGATGAGCAGCATACCTTTGGTATTTATAGTCAGTTTTATCCTTGGCTGGAGCAGCTTCAAAAACTAGTATTCTAGAAGCTGAAGATTGAGTAAAATTAGGTTGAGATATAAGATCCAAAATAAATACTTTTTAATTACTATCCTAATGGATATTCCATAGAGCTGCTTCCAAATAGCAGCATTCAATAATACCAAGACCCTTAATGAATTAAATCCTAAAATAGGGAAATAATATAAGAGTTCCATAAAGTGCAATCACTTAAATCTGCTATTTTAGTTAAGAATGAGAAAATTACAACCAATGATTGTGAAAGCGATGTCAGAGTATTAACCTTTAAATTTATTGACCAAAATATCAGATTTAACCCAGGAGATTTATGCTGTATTTTTCCATTAAATAACGATAAAGACTTAACAAAATTACTTGATTATACTTAATGAAACTAAGGAGAAGTGATGAGTGTAAAATGAGGATAATAATAGAACGTTCTTCTACTATAAGATCTGCTAAAATTAGTAAACATTTCTCAGACTTTAAATAGACATATTATACAAATAGCTTATCACTATTAAAGTGATTAGCTTAAGTAAGAAAAACTTAAAGAGCTCAGTGAAATTAACTAAGAAGGAATGAGCTGCTTTACCAGATACATCCAAAGTGAACTTAGAACAATAATTGATCTTACTTAGGATTTTTAGAGTGAACTCTTTTAGTAAAGTTCTTTTGCTTAAATTTTGATTAATTACCTAGGATTTAACAAAATAAGAAAGTACTCATTCAGTTCTTTTTAAGTATAAGAGCAGACTAAGGAAAATAACTTTGATCTAACTGTAAAGGTAGTAGAATATAAAACTCAATTTAAGAGGCAAAAATTGGGACTATGCAGTAATTATCTTAATGATTTAAAGGAAGGAAGTCAAATTTTATTAGATATCAATTCTGGTATTTTAAGCAATGTTTTCTCAAAGATTCAATTCAACGAATAGGAAAGAGAAGGAGTAATATTAATAGCAACAGGGACAGGGATAGCTCCTTTTAGAAGTTTCATTTAGCATCGAATTAATTAGATTAAATAGATGCCAATATAAGAAAAATACCCTTGCAAAGTTACATTAATATTTGGATGTAGATCATAAGAGCAAGATTTATTATTTAGTTCAGAAATAGATTCATGAATCTAGGATTACAATTTAACATTTATCCCAGCATTTTCTAGAGATCAACCTAAAAAAGTTTATGTTCAGCACAAAATCCAAGAAAACGCTTAGTTATTATCTTATTTGATTCTAAATGAGAATTATATTATCTGTATTTCTGGGTAAGCAAATCTAATATAGATAATCGAAAAGTATGCCTGAATAAGTAGAGTAAGCGGTTATTTCTATTCTGAACAATTAATGCGATGGCTAAGCAAAAATCCAAGAACTTAAAAGAAAGCAAAGATATGTTGTTGAGTGTTGGTGAGCATTGTTTAAAACTTTAAACTTCCTTAAATTTAAATAATATCCCTTAGTCTCATACTCAAATCAATAGGTAATATATTTAGATGCTTGAATTAAGCCTATCAATAAATAATAGACTGTCTAATTGATATTGTAGATAATAGAACCTAAAAGATTATTTTACCTTATATGTTTATATCTCTATTTGTCTAATTAGCTGGAAAATTAAATAATATAGATTTATTTGAAAATAAAAAGGATAACGATACTTAATACTATTTTCCTTGCTAGTCTTATGTAAAATGTTAGGAGAAAGACTTTAAGAATCAAAAGAGTATAGAAAGTTAAATGTTGGTTATAAAATAATAAGAATTGATTAGAATACTAAGCAGTAAGATAATAACTGTTATAAGACTTCATCAAGCACAAGTTAATTATTAAATTTTCATTATGAATTGCTATTTTTCTATTCTTCCAGATTTTCCTCCTTTTTATCTTCCTGTTCAAGTAGTAGAGTGTACTTGTTTAAGAACCATTAAGGTAAGCAATCCTAAATAAAGTATTACTTCTGTTTCTCAACTGTTTTCTTACGAGTCGAGACCGATTCATTTGATATTCAATTTTCTATTTTCAGGATCATAATCTTAAAGTGATTCTGGGATTCAAGTATTCTAAATTTCACAGAGCTTAAGGAAGGCATCTTTTCCATTTTCAAATTCTGTAAAGCTGAATAAAAACAATTACTCTTAAGTTAATGCTCCTATGAACTGCATCAGCTAATAAAATGCATACACATCAAAAGAAGGAAAATCATAAGGAAATTCTTATATTTTATTTTACTTACAAAACCCTACCATCATTTTAATCACTTAAAGTGACTTTTTAAACAGCTTTAAAGCATCTTCCAGCTACAAGTTTTAGAACTAATATTCATCTAACTTATCATCATAGAAGTTTTCTAGTTTCTAAGACATTTTTATAAACTTCTTTATTAATGGAGATTTACTCTGCAGATTCTTTCAATCCACTTCAATATTTTCACTCACAATATAGCTCTCTTTCAACTTTTTACTATCCTTAGTACTTTTGCTGTCTTTGTTAGCCTTTAGTTTATCTTTCTTCAAGTTATCTTGCTTCCACTATTTCAAATGTTAAAAGTGCTTTTCTTTCTATTTTTAGTTATTACTACTATTCATTTTATTATTACCTTATATAATCCCTTAATTAATAACCCATTGATATTATCTAGAATATTTAACTCATATAGCTTTGCTAGCTATTAGCATATCAACTTATCAACAATAAGGAGGATAAAGTATCTATAGCATCTCAATTTCCTTTCCTTCCTAATGATTAATTTATCTTAGCTTAGTTTTCTGATTTGATTGGTTTTATTGTTAACCTGTTATTTAAGCTACCCTTCATTCAATAGTCTCTTTGGATTCAGCTAAAAATAGCTATTACTATTGAATTTACTACAAAGCTTATTCACTAACTACTCTTAGATTAATATATCTAATACTATCCTTTCTTTCTAATAACAATTCTTCTCTCTTTAATATAACTCACTTAAATCTAGGAGAGTATGCTAAAGAAAGCTAAAAGCAACCTTGAAGAGTAAAAAGGATTAGCTTGAGATTCTAAAAAGAAAGACTAGTTAAGAGATAAAAAGGCTGGTTTAGCTCAAACTAATAAGATGAAAGTAGCTAGATAAATAAATTAAATAGTATAATAAGATTAGAAGTATCTTTAAATAACTAAATTAAGCTGCTTTATTATAGATTAAGAAGCTAATCTAAACTGATTGCTTATTATAATCTCTCCATTTCTTAAGTTAATCCATATAGCCACTGAAGGAGTAAAGTTAGAGCGAAAGCTTATTTTTTAACTTAATTTAATGATATTTGCTGCTTAAAGGGATATTAAAAGAAGTTTCTAAAAGGTTCGAAACTTTTTTCAATAGTAAGGATTGAAATTAATAATATAAATGGAAGAAAATAAGATAGCGGAAGCTATTAAAAAATAGTAAACATTAGATAGTGTGAGATCAGCATTGAGAAGTAACTTAAGCTAAGATGCAAATCCTGTTGAATCACAATAAGGCGTATAAACCCCTTTCTAGAAATAAAAGCCTTTAGTTGAGGAAGAAGTAAAGTCTGTAAATAGAGCAGGATAGAATATATTTGATGAAAGTGACCCTAACTATCAAAAGATATAAAAAGAAGTTACAAAGTTATAAGAGGAATTCACTAAGTTTTAGCAATATAATCAACCTAAATAAAAACAAAAGCAAACAAAAGAACAGAAAATAGAAGACGAAAAAAAGAAAATGGCGGAAGAGATCTAAAGGCTTCTGAATTTAAATAAGCAGTTGACTGAGAAAAATAGAAGACTTAAATTAGAATTACAAGTGCTAAAAGAAATTTAGCCTAAAAAGAAGAAATTAATAACAACTTAGCCTTAACAAGTGGCACCTTCTACTAGCAAAACTCAGGAAAATTAACTAATTGAAAGGCTTAAATATCAGTTAAAAAGCGCAGAATAGGAGCTTTAAAGATTAAGTGCAGAGTAAAATTAACAAAAAACAGGAATAACATAAGCCAAGGGACTATGTAGCTGCACCTAGCAAAAGACACTTCAATTGAATTAATTGGAATAGAGATATCAGAAATTAGAAGAATTAGCCTAAGAATATAAATAAAGGTTTGAAACCATTAACGCTAAGTATGAATTTGCTCAATAAACAGTATAAGATGAACAAGATAAAAATTATAAACTACAAGAAGATCTTCGCAGAGTTGATCATTTTAAGAGTGAGATAAGCTATCTGCAGGAAAGAGTAGATGAACTTGAGTAAGAGAAAAGAAAATTGCTAACTAGCTTAAGAGAGTTAAGTAATAAGCCCTTATTTTAAATCAAGAGTGAAATAGAACCATTAAAAGAATAGGTAGAAGGGTATGAAAATGAAGTTACATAGCTTAAATCGAAAAATAAAGAGCTAAATGAAAAATGTCTATAATAAAAAAATAAAATCACTTCTTTAAAAGATCAGATCCAAAAGCTATAAGAATTTTAGACAAATGAAAGAGTGCAACTTCAAATACTTCAAAAAGAGGTAGAAGAAAAATAAAAGAAGTTAAACGATCAGGAGGAATAAATGAAATATTTAACATAAAATTAAGATGAAGATTCTGATTAGTTTTAATAAGCTTTAGGAATGCTCAAAATCAAAAAAGATATTAAGTGGGCAAATGTTGATTTTCTGACAAAAACTCTTAATTCAGATGATATTCCATAACTTAAAAGAGAGATCGAACGCTTGAAATTAGAAAAACTAACAATTGCGACTGAACTTGATAAGGTTCAAACTCTGCTTAGTATTAAAAACGATATGGAAAAGGAAACAAAAGAAGTATATGAAAGAGAAATTGATAGTTTAAAGATATAAGTTAAAGCAGCTAATACTCGCGCTGAAGAAATGGCAAGGCTTGCTGATTTCAGAGCAAATAGAGTTATTTAACTTGAAAAGAATATGAGACTTAATATTTATGATGAATCAATGAAAATAATAGCGTCAAAGGACCAATTATAATATTCAGATTTGATGATAGCAGATTTTGAAGATGCTCCCTTAACAGAAATAGGAATAACAGAAAATGTACTTGATTTATATTTCGCAGATGCTGAGTTTTATGAATAGAGTTTAAGCATTGCTGTTAACGAAAATCTAGGTAAAATAGCAACATTTGTGACAGTAGATTTTTATAATCACGAGACTTAAAGCACTCCTATAGTAGAGGGTTTTAGACCTAGTTTCAATACATTGATCACATTTAAGTTTCAAGTTGATGATTTCTTTATTAAATATATGGAGAAAGAAACTATAAGAGTTGAATTGCATTTATGTAGAGGAAAAGAGCATTTAACTTTTGGAATAGCTTAGATACAGCTTGAATAATTATTAATTAGAAGCAGTCCTCTTGCTGAGCAATCGTTAAAAGTTCCTGTCATTGAAGGAATTGCTACAATAGTTAGCAGCTAAGACAACGATAGTTCGTTAGGACTAATAAAATACAAAATTAGAATGCGAAAACCAATCTCAGAAGCTCTTAGACTATATAGAGAAAAGAAGGATATTATAGAATAAGCAGGACTATAGGTATTAGAAACCTTTTAGAAATTACCTAAGCCTGACCTTCCAAAAAGAGTCCTAATGATTACAATATATAGAGCTGTTAAGCTTATGTCTAAGAATGAGAATAACTTAGCACCTTTTATCTATTTCTAGTTCTATACATTTGACGAAACTATCAGTAAAACTGCTGCTGGTAAAGATGCTATTTTTGATGAAAATTTTTCCTTCGACGTAACAATAGATACTGCATTCTAAAAATACTTGGAAACCTAGCAGCTTGAATTTATCGTTTTTGATGATAATGCACCTTAAGAAGAAAAAATGCTTTCTGATTTCATTGGAACTGCAAAGTTAAAGCTTACCAACTTATTATAAGATCAGAACATTGAAGGTTATATTGATCTAATTTCATCAAATGGAATCCATGTTGGCTAACTATAAATTCGTATAGGTTGGAGTGATTCAGTTTAGGATGAGAAAGGATATGGGACTCCACTTACAAGAGTTTGGGAAAATGAACTGTACTAGAAAATAGGAAAAATTCTCACTCAAAAGAAATTAAACTTAAATTCTGCATTTAATATCTTTGACTAAGATGGAGATGGAGCAATTAATGCTCAAGAGTTTAGAAATTCACTTTTAATAACACTCAGAATTAATATTTCAGAGTAAGATATTCAACTTCTACTAAATGCCGCTACTCTTGTTAACGGATGCATGACTAAAGCAGAATTTTGCAGGAAGTTTGAAGGAATTCTGGATAAAGAAGAGCATTTAAGTTAGTAAGATATGATTTAAAAAGTAAAGAAACTAGGACCGAAAATTACTGAATAAGCTTAAAAAGAATCACTAAAATTTATCTTCAACAGGATTAAATCTGCTTTAAAGGGTGATGTAGCAAAGCTATGGCAAGTATTTGAGTAGTTTGATAAGAACCATACTTATTAAGTTTCACCTGAGAATTTCAGGTACATTATAAAAATCTTATAAATTTAGCTTACTGAGCCAGAGATGAATTAGCTAATGTTCATATATGATCCGAATTTATAGGGTCATTTTAATTACGTCGAATTCCTTAAAAATTTGCAAGAAAGTCTTTAAAATAATGAAGAGGTACTAATGATGAAAAAAATCGGAAAAGCATTATCTCAGCATAATATTTCTTTACTTGAAACTTTTAAATTCTTTGATAAAAATGGAAATGGAAGAATATCAAGGGATGAGTTCTTCTAGACATTCTAAAAATTGAATTTAGGCATTCCTACATAGCAAATCTAAAGTCTCTGGAATGTAACTGAAAGAGATTAGGAAGATTGCATAAATTACCCATTATTTTGCGAAAATTTTTCCCCATACATTGAGGTACAAGCACCTCCTAAGACAGTTAGCTAAAATAAACCTGAAGAAGTGAGATAGAAGTTATCAAGACTGATTAAAGAAAGCAACATAGACTTACGCAGCTCTTTTAATTTCTTCGACTTCAATAAAGATGGAAAAATCTCTAAAGATGAGTTCAGATAAGCTCTTGAAAAGTTAGAACTAAAATTAACATTCTATGATATAACCGCATTAATAAACGTAGCTGATAAAGACAAAAATGGAATTATTGACTACTAAGAATTTTGCTAGTTTGTTGCACCGAGAAACGAAGACACGCTTAAAAAGCTAAGTGAAATTATTAAGAAAGAAAATTTAGATATAGAAGATGCATTCTTGTAGTTAGACTTAAATTAAGATGGTTATATATCACGCTAAGAATTTAAGGATTTCTTCACTCAAAAGAATATAAATCTCTATCCTAATGAAATCGAAGAGCTCATTAACAAAATGGCATCCAAAAATAACAGAGTATCTTATAAAGATTTCTTATAGTCCCTTAAATAAGTTGAGGTAATACCAAAGTAGCCAATTTTGATAGAAAAACTAGAAAAGCCTTAAGCAGAACCTGAAAGAGATGTCATTGAAATCATAGCATAAGTAATTAAAGAAGATAAATTGAGCATAAAGAAAGTATTTGATAGCTTTGATACTGATAAAAGCGGTGAAATTTCAGAAGAAGAATTAAAGAAGATGCTTGGTAATATGAACTTAAAGCTTACATAGAACGAAATTAAAAATGTTATATAAAATGTGAATAAAAGCAAGACAGGATTTATTACCTATGGAGAGTTCATCAGTGTATTTGCATAGTATGGTGTAACTCTTGATCCTAAAGATCTTAATTCGGAATTTTTCAAATCCGAATAGGATACATTTAGAAGTTAAGCTTCAGCTAGATCAAAATCAAAAAAAGAACCTATTGACATTCAACTCCAAGAAGCATTGTAAAAAATTAGCAACAAACTTAAGACTCAAAATCTAAAAATCCACGAATTATTCTCAATACATGACTCAGACGCAGATGGAAAACTTACAATAGCCTAATTCAAGGCATGCATTGAAGGAATTTTAGCAGGTCTCACTCAACCTTAATTTGGTGCCCTTGTTAAGCATGTCGACTAAAATTTAGATGGAAGTATTTCTATAAAAGAATTTGAAGACTTGGTTTTAGAATGCAAGCCTCAAGAAGCATCAATTATCTTACAAAAGAAATAGAAAAATCCAGCAGACATAGCATCTCATATCAATAATTACATCACCAAAAATAACTAAGATCTCATCAGAATATTCAACAGGTTTGACTAATCCTAAAATAGTTACCTTTCTAAATTAGAATTAAGTAAGGGACTTGAATCTATTGGTGCTACTGTTACTCCTAGAGAATTTGATAATGTTTGGTAAGAAATGACAAGTGGAGATAGAGTTAACTTTGCCTAGTTTGATTAGTTCATTCAAAAGCATTAAAAGTTACAAAATGAGGAGAGCTAAAGACAAAAGGTATAATAGGCGAATGAGAGTCTTAGAAGTACGATAAACTCAAATAGAAGCACTGATTCAAGAAAAAAATGAACAATTGTATTAAATTTTCTTAAATATTAGTATTAAGCTATCTTTAGCATCTGCTGATACACCTTTATTTATCTATATTTTCAATCATTTTTCTTTTCACTTCTATATTTAAAAAGGTTAAGCTATGCAGTATTTAATAAGCTAATCACTTGCTAATTTATTAAACGGAATCAAGAAGATGAGATACTATAATTTTTTAATGAAGAATATCAGTTTTTCATTGCTTTAAAGCATTGAGTCTTGATTCGAAATCATTCTGAGCAATATTAGGAGTTTGCTATTGAGGTAATTCTTGCTAAACGGCTCTTGGAAGAGCAAAGTTAACTTGAAGGTTATGCTAATCGGCTACTTATTTAATTAGATTGTTAACTTCATCTTAAGGAGTAGTTGTTGCTACTATCTGGTTAAGAAATACATCAATATGCTCACTTACTACGTCTAAATTTTCAAAGATAGTTTAACATTGGTCCATAATAGCTGCCATTTTTTCCATATTAATTTCCTTCATAGCAGTTTGGATTTTAGGAACAATCTTACTAAACTATTTAGTCAACTTTCAAATAGAATGTAATTTGAACTAATGTGAATGAAGTTAAAGCAGTATTATTAGCTAAAGAGAATAGAGCCTAACTTTATATCCTAGTATAATTTACCCATTTGTGATAAGTACTAAGAGAGAAGTTATTTTTATTATAAATCAGGCTAATTTCCTAAAAAAAGTGAATTAGATGTAAATCTTTCTATTATAAACTTTTAGCAACTCTTCTTAATTCTAGAGTAAAGAAGTTGCAATCAAAAATGAAAAACATAGACAGGTGCTAAAAATATTGGAATAGCAAATTTGGAGTAGTTTCAATTTGAATAAGTTAGCAAAATACAAAAGTTAATAAGATAATTATTATAAATCTATAGTTAATCTAGATTAGTCAAATAAATATAGTTTCATTTAAATAACTTAGATATCATTAAAACGTTGTCAACAATCGTAACGAAATATACTTGAAAACGAAAGAAAAATAACCCTGTCAAAATCCCTTTAAAAGAGTATATTTTATAAAAAAAAGAAACATTTCAAAAAGATTAAAAAGATATGAAATATTAAAACAATTAAATTGATAAAAACTATTTGAAAATATTTGAACATTTTTAGAATCAAAGTTAAAAGATAGAAGCAAGCTTAAATAAATATTAGAGAATAAGTATTTCATCTTTATATTCACATATAAATATTCCTAAATATATTGATCCATAAAGATCAAATACTGAAAATATTTCTGTTAATTAAGAAAATTAATGTTTGCTTAGCCTTTAGATTTAAAATGGCTAACACTAGAAATAAATTGATTAAATTAAGAGAATAATAGTAATAAGTTTCAATAAAAATTGAAAATATAGTTAAGAAATATACAATAAAAGAGTTTATCTTAATAAATCGCTTTTAACCCATATTATTATAATAAAATACTTTTCTCAAAAAGCTTTAAAGTAATTAAAGAAACTAAAAAATAAATAATAAAGTATGACTTAAAAAATTATTAGTTTAAGTTACAGTCCAAATAATACAATATTGAGAATAATTAAATATATTTAATAGGAGTTTCATCCTAAGCAAATTTCACTTGGACTTACTAGCAAAGTATTGAAGAGTTAAGTGTACTTTAAGAGGAGCTAATGAACATGACACAATACTTTAGTCTGTAAGATGAGGCTTGCATTGCTTTCAAGTAGGAAACCCAATTTTTGAAGTAACTCGGCTTCTTAAACTTAATCCATTAAAGCTGAATTTAGTAGATGCTATTTGAGTCATAATGAAGTACTTTAACGTCTTATGGAGGTAGAAAATCTTAATTAAAATCTCAACTGGTAAAATTTGCATTTATTAATTAAAATAGACCAGATCTACTAAAAATTACATTTTCTCACAATCACTTGCTAGTAGCAATATACATAATGTTAACAGATACAATAGATATTATAGGAACTGAACTTACAAAAAATTAAAATGTTAAAGAAATTTAAGCTTAGCTATTCTAAAAATTCTTTAGGAGTAAAGTTTTTGGATTTAGTAGTAAATCCTAAAGATAATAAACTAAGATTTAGTAGCCTTAAGTAAAAATTTAAAGCTTTAAACTAAGTTCGTCTATATATAAAAATTAAGATTTTAATCTACTTACATTAAACTATATTTCAGTAAATGTAAAGACCAAAAAGCTAGACGTATTTTAATATCTACTAAGTATTATATGATTTTATTAACTTTCTTTTGTATTCTCTCTTAGTTTTCTCTTTATAACATTGTTCTATCTTTGCTCTTGCTTTCTAACTTCCTATCTTTGATATCTTAATACTATAAATCTTAATTTATTTTTAAATTATCTAGCTATTAGCAAAAAGTTAATAAATGAGTCTTTAAGCTTAGTTGTTATTATGCTAGGATGGTTTATCACAGTCCTTTAAACTAAGAGTGTAGGGAAAATTATAATTTTGAGAGTCTTTTATTCTATTAATCTTCATTATCTATTCATTTAAGGATAATAAGAAGAAGCTTCTTATAACTTGGAAACTACTTCTGCTAATATTCCTTCGAAATTTAATGCATCTTTCTATAAGATTTGATAGTAGGTTTACTGGAAGCCTAAGAAATAGGAATTTCTTTGGATTATACATATTAGCATATTGAGTATATTGATGGTTATTACAGAAAGAGGTTAATCTAGCAAATTAATAGAAATTAAGAAGTATCTCCATGTTACAAAGCTATTACTGATCACACTTAAATAGGTTAATATCTATTTTAGAAAGAAGCAAATCTTTAGTTTTTCAATACCATTAAGGATCATTGTAGCTTCTAAGAGATTTTTAAACTCGATATTTTAGGTATTTTAATGATAATTTCTCAAGAGAAGATAGTTTGATAAACTGAGTAGATATGAAAAAGCAGAGGAATGTTTTAAAGCAATTATTAAACTTTATCTTAGAAATAGCTTATTATTTAGATTATTGTCTTAAGGTCAGGAAGATTGAAGAAGCTTCAATCAATTTTTACTTATTTAACTAAATCCTAGAAAATATTTCCCTCTCTTAAAATAATTTTTTATAGAACTAATAGAATAATCGAAAGCTTAAACATAGTTATGCTCTAAGTTCTTAAATAAGAAGTGCTTTTCTTGCTAAGAGTAGATCATTAAGACTTGAATAGATATTAAAATGAAGGATTTATTGTATGGCTTTTATTAAGATGATAATTAGAAAAAGGTTGAAGCTAAAAATAAGGACTGATGTTAAGAGTAAACTTTTCTTGTAGCATAATTAAATAGCTAGATAATGGTAAGATAAATGCTAAGAAATATAAAGCCAAATCAAATAAGAGTTTTCTTTACAAAGTTATGATAAAACAAAATTTGGATACTTTTCTTGGTCCTTCATTTAATATGATCATAAAGAAGCATATTCTATCTTAAGGAATTATCTAAAATCTTTGATTATTAGAAAATGCTCTCAAGTGCTTCAGGACATTTATTACCTTAATCTCAAAAATTAAAGTGCCTTTGTAAACAGAAATAAATTATAAGGTTTTAAATAAGGCTAAGAAAGCAAGAATTGCTTTAATTGGATTATTAACCAAAACTCAATTTAAATAAACTTATTTCTAAAATATTAAATTTAATATTTAGGTAGCAAAGTTGATTACATAAGTATTAAAAGGAGTGAATGCAATAATATGATTAATAATGGTATAATTAGATTTACAAGGAATAAATCTTTAAAATTGACAGCTTAGTATTTACTTAAATAATATCCTTTATATCTTGTGCTTTCTAAAATAGACTTATAATAATTTTGTAAGTTACTTTAATTAATATCATAAAAGCAAGAAGTAGACAGAATTAGAAAGAGTTTCATACTACTAATCATTATTATTCTAATAAATCAAGCTTTATAGATAGGAAATCTATAATTAACTAATAATCTTTTGCTACTTATAAAATTATTCTTCTTACCAGTTTTAAATCTAAACAGCTTTTAAAGAAATAGCATAAGCCTAAACATACCTATCTACTCTATTGCTTCATATTACTATTTTTAAATTCTATCTTTTAATTCTATTGATAGATTTTATCTAATTATACTATTAGCCTCCTGTTCCTGCATGATTAATGAAATGCTCTAAAATTTGGTTGGTATATTGCTTAATTAGCAGTATTTAGCTGTTTTATTATTAATAAAGAATAATAACTAAATATAGCATAATTTCATAATTATATATTCATAATACTATTTACTTTTACCATTCAGCGCTTTGTAAATAATGTAATTCTTTAGTCTCTTTATTCGAACAAACAGCTTTATTTATGCTTTAGTTAGTAATAGAATCAGCATTTTTATTATTTTAATTAGTTCTGTATTTTTATTGAAGAAACTTAATAGGCTTATTTCTAAATTAATTTGCTGACTGCTTTTTGATATGCTTGGTATTGATAATTAGCTTTTTAATTTACATATACAATATGAATTAGATGGTTATGTCTCTTTAGGTTCATATGTCGTTCTTAGATTTTCCATGAGTTCACCTTGAATAATAATCATAGCTTTTAATCTTAGGATCTATAATTATAAAATTGTGCATTTGATTTTAGATTTTTAATTAGATAAAATTTAATTTTAGGTAGTTTTCTTTATTATGGCCATCCTAAAAGAATAGTTAGTTATTAAATTTTTCTTAATAGCTTTGATATTTTATTGGTTCTTTGAATAGAAAAATGCTTTATTACTTAATCGTATACTCTTACTTTAAATTTAACTTTTCTCTTATAAGCTACTAAATAAGAAAAGTCTTCTTTTTAATCCTTTTATTGGAATATAATTTAAATCTTCCTAAAAGTTATTTATCTTAAATAGTTTAAATGTAAGTTGATTGTAGTTGCAAATAGAGGTTATTTACTTTAGAAATCTGAGTAAACTTATAGAGCAGTGGAATTTAGAATAGATGGAAGTAGGTAATTAAGCAAGTATAATGATATTAAACAGTTTATTATTATATATTATTAATCTCCTTCTTTTTTGCTTAGCAAAGCCTTGCTTCTATTAACTCTTCCTCATCATAAAGAAATACCTTAAGTCAATAAATACAAATGCAAAGCATATCATTCTTTTACCTAGTACAACTAACTAGCTAATATGCTTTTAAATGGAATAAAAGTTACAACTAACTAATATGATCAATAAGCCATTTCACTCTTAAACTAGTCAGATAAATATTACCTTTTATTAAAAGTTGCTTCCAATTATATACTTGCTGCATATAAAAGCTTAGGCAATATTACAAGGAAATAGAGAGATTAGACTGTAATTAAATATAAGTTCATACTCTAGTTATTTTAATTACCTTTATGCTTATATAATTATTTATCTAAGTTTGCATACTCAAGTTATATCAACCTTTGGCTTTTATATACTAAAAACAAAATGTATTGTCTAATGTAGACTCTTCCTAGACTTTAATTATGAATAATATAAAGAACACAGAAAGAATGAATAAGTTAAAAGAAAAGGATATGGATTCATTACTTAAACTAATCCTATATAAGAATATGCTAAAGCCAATCACTCTATAAATAGAAGCTGCCAATAAAATTATTTACTTTGTCTAATTAGTGCCATATATTTTAGTACCTCTATTTAGCATTTTATTTCTATATAGTCAAGTTAGTCCTATACTTTAAAAAAGGACGTAGCTATATTTTAGCTAAGTTAAAATTTCTAAATAAACTTAAAACTAGTTCATCTAAAGTTAACTATCAAGTTATAGTAAGGGAAGCCATTTGTTTCTAGTCAACGAATTTCATCTAAATTGTATAAATTAGGAATTGTTAGAACCGTTTTTATAACTATTTACTTTTGGCCTTTATAAACACCTTATTTTATTTTTTATTACTAAATGGAGTCTTCGAAGAAGGAACCATTAATAAGAAAAATAACCAATCCTTTCTAAAGTCAGCAAAAGAACTAATCCTAAAGTGATAACAAGCAATCAGATTAGAACAAGGACTAATGCAAAGACGATCAAATAGAAAATATTAACTAAAAGCTCAACTTATGAGGAAAATTATAAAATCTTTAAAATTTGGAAAAAATCCTGGTTGGATATTCTTGAATTGTAGCCAAATAAGACAAACAAATCTGGAGTTATAGCATAGAAGAATAAAAGGAATACGAAATAAAATATATTGAAGACATTGAAAATTTACATTTAACTGAAGGAGATTATGCTTTTAGCTTCAAAGACAAATAATTATAAATAATAAATCTAAAAGAATAAAAGATATAATAAACTCATGTAATAGAGAATGGAATTAAATAAATTGCTTATTCAGTGGACAATTTATGAATTCTAGATTAATCAGAAAAAATACATCATTCCTTTAATCCCTATGAACAATTTACTGAATATTCTCCTTTTATAAACAAAAATATTAAAAACATATCAATGGGCAATAGAATTCTTGCCTTTTAAAAAGACAATGAAGTGCATTTAATGAATATATTTACTAAAGAAGTATAAATATAAAATTTATAAGAATTTACTTTAGAAGAACCTTAAAACGAATAAGAAAATGATTAAGAAGGATCTTAAGACTGATAATAATTTAATGCTGTCATAACCGATTACCACTGCTTTGACAAATAATTACTAAACTAATAGATAACTAGCTTTTAATTATATGACCACAAAAATTAAAAAATCAAAACTGTTAAATTCGAGGATGAAGAGTATTATGAATTATTAGTTTCACAAAATAATTTAATTTTCATATCAGATGATGAAATCAAATTTTTAAATATCGAAGATTTGAAGGAAATCAAAGGTATAAAGGTGGTTAGCAAAGAAAAATACATTATATAAGATAAAATTTATCTATTTTCTGAAGATTAAAAAAATAAAGTTAACTTGATATAGTTAAACGATAGACTTCCTATATTGTATGCTTTTTAGTAAAAAGTAAATGATTTTGATATAATAAAAAACTAAGTTTTGGTAGCTACATAGGAAGAGATTTAAAAAATAGAATTATAAGTTTCACAAAATAACAAACATAAACCAGAATAATTATTGAAGACAGAATGTAGCTTTATATCAGTTAGTGAAGATTCTATTTTTATTAAAGATAAAACGAATAATTAACTTAATCAGTGCTCTTTGACAGGAAATACATTATAAGAAGCTATTTCTTATACAACTTAAAAAGATTTTAAATATGTAAGCTAAATAAACAAATATTACTGAATTTTAACTACTAATGATAACATATGTTTCTTTAAAACTAAAAAAAAAAAGCCTAAAGTAATTGTACAAGCAGATTTGGAAATTCATCAAACTTTTGAAGAGAAGATTCATATAATCTGAGTCTTAGATAAGAAAGAAATTCATTTTAAGGAAATTTCATAAGATTATAGTGGTAGGGACTGATCTTCTTAGAGTATTTTAAATATTTAAAAATTTTATGAAAAGTTAATAATAGCAGGGATTATTGGATTAGATTTTCCTAAGTGGTTAATTGCTTGTGAAGACGGGTCTCTATGTGAACTAGATTCTATAAAAAAAGATTTGAAACTTTTAAAATTAAAATTAAGAGAAAAACCTCAATAATTAATCAAGGTTGACGATAATTTCATATTAATAGCTCATAATTCTGGTTTAGTAAGTCTTATAAATCTAAATTTAGGATATAGTTTTGAAGTTTAAACCCCATTAAATGATTTGAAAAAACTAGTTATTTAAGATGAATATTGGTGGCTTTTAAATAATGAAGGAGTTTTAATATAAGTGATGTCTCCTTTGAATTAAAAAAATCATACTAACTGAATCTAGGATTAATTTGGACTTTCATAATTCTATTATAATAATTATAAGAAGAGCTACAACTAGAATGCTGAATTGTTTGTTTAACCTATTCTTATGCCTCATTTATGAAACTATGTACATATTTTTTGCCTTGATAACTAAGCTTATCTTTTGAAATAAATATTAAAATAAGGAGCTTAATTTATCAAACACCCAAAAGGTTTTTCTGCATTATCTATCTGTAGAAAGAAGAAGTCTGTCGATTGCGCAAACGTAATTTTTGATTATTTCTTGAATTTAAATGATGAAGACTAAATTTAATATTTCTATGAATGCTCAAAAGATGAAGTAACCGAAATATTGGGAATACCTTCAACGAAGATAATTCAATTTTTTGAAACTGCTTACTAAATTGAAACAAATATTTCAGCTCCAAGTTTGCCTTTAGAATAAAATAAATCTATATTCTCAGAAAATAAAATAATAGATGTTGAAGTATTTAAAGATAAAAGTAGCTAAGAAGAAAATCCAGTAGTTTTCTATTGCTCAAGGTTTAAATTTCCATCCATAGCTGGAAGCAAGGAAAGTATATATTTCGATAAAATCCTCTAAAAGTGTATAATAAAAGGAGTGTTATCCACAAGGCTAATTTAGAATTATCTAGAATTGAAATATGAATAGGTTTTTAAATTACTTTGCCTTCTATCTCTTACTTATTTCCTCTTAATCATTTCATATAGCTTGATTGGAATTTATTAAGAAAAATGATCGTATGGAATTTGCTTATTTTTCAATGCTATAGTAGCTTCTATTGAAGTTGTTTAATTTAAATTAAACAAGGAAGATTGAAATAAATCAAAGTGGAATTTTGTAGATGTTACTCTAATAATGGGAACATTTTTAATCTGCATAATGGGTATTTTTGGTTTTTAAAATTGTTTATTGAATAAAGAGATTTATACTATTATTTTAATTATCATTTGGATGAGAGGATTAACCTATTTTAGAATCTTCAAAAATACAAGAACCTTAACACAACTAATATTTGAGGTAATAATAGACATGAAAGCCTTTTTGGGTCTGCTGGTTTATTCAATTATTGCTTTTTCATTTTTCTATCAGGCTACAGATAAAGAAAAGGACTACCTAAATAGCCTTTTAGTAGCAGCATTGTAGATAATAGGAAGTGCAGAAGCTAAAGAAATTGATTCTTTTTAAATAATTGTATTTATAATGGGAACTCTAATAAACCTTGTTATCATGCTAAATCTACTTATTGCCATTATCTCTGATACTTTTGATAGAGTTCAAAGCGAGCAGGGTGTTAAAGATGCAGATGAAATGATAGATTTGATAGTGGAAGGAGAATAATTTATGTATTGGAATAGAGATTTAGGCAAGGAGTAGTTTATTCAATGTTGTGCTATTTAAGATGAAAATGACTATAAGCAAACATGGGATGGCAAAATTCAAGTTTTGATAAATAAGAACGAAAAGTTTTCAAAGACAATTATGAAAAAATTATTTGATCAAGATAGCAAAATTGATAAACTTTTGTAAATGCAAAGAGAATATTATAATAAATACTAGCTAGATTTACAAAATTTATTTTAAAAAATTGAAGACAAAGAGAACCCCAATATTCAAAGAAAAAGAAGTAAAACACATTTTTGAGACTGAAGAGAATAAAAACTAACATTTCAATACATTTTTTCTTAAAACTAAATAAAAATTAAATATTAGATAATTTTACTTTAAAGTAAAGCTAATTTTCATTCTTAAAATAGAAATTTTTAAATCTTTAAGTTGATATTAAATGAAATTTATAATATTTACTGAACTTGATAACCTTATAGTTAGCATTCTCTGTTTTCTTTCAAAGCAGTAAAGTTAAAGAAATTATAGATTTTAGTTAGTTAATTATTTGAATTAAAGTCTTTTTAGAAGGAAACCAAAATTTAACTTAATTCTCTTCTTATTTTAATTAAGTATTTTTTACTTTTTCAGACAGCTAAAATGCTAATAAATTAAAGCATTATTTTCTTCTATTAAACAATGAAAAACACTTCTTCGTTAAAATCCTTCATATTATAGCTTGAAGCTAATTTTAATATTTAATTTAGGAGTTGGAAATATTTGGGCTTTTGTGATTAAGGAATGTTTAGAGCTTAGGCAGCTAAGAAAAAATAATTATTGCTTTAAATTTGCTCTAATACTTTATCTTAGTCAAGTAAAGGCTTTCTGAATAAAATTAAAACTCTTTTACAGATCGTAAATATTGACTTAACTATCTCTTGGCTTAAAAGTTTGATTTATATTGTATATATGGAAATTAGCTTTCGCTTTCATAAATAACTGTCCATTAGAGAAGGAAAAATTAAAATAGCTTAAAAGCTTTTGATACCTAAATAGATAGACTGAAAGAGTTGAAAAATAACCTTGTAAAGATTTATCATTTACTAATGGGAACTATTCTAAGAAGCTATTAAATGCTTTATAAATTTTAGCAAATATCTCTTAAACTTCCTTTCTATGAAAAGCTAAACCAGTGAGCACTAAAAGGATTAAGCCATAGAGCTCACTGAATAGCTTTTTGAGTATTTTCCTTAAAACAACTAAATAAAAACTGATGAAAATAGGCTGCTTCTTTACAAATGAAGCAAATAAAGGTAAATAAGTTAAGGCTAATATAGACAATTGATGTCTTATAGATAGCTATTTATGGTTAGATGAAAAGAGGAAGAAAGCTTAGGTTTTATTATAGAAATAGGAGATAAAAATAAATCCCCAAAAAGATGCATTTAAGGAATTATTTACAAAAGATTTAAAAGGATTACAGAATACTAAAACTTTATTAACTGATAATAAGCATATTCTACATAGAATCTAAGGATTTTTAAAAATTGGTGCTTTACTATTTAACTTTTAGCCCTATATGAGATTATACAATCAAATCTGTTTGATGAATTGACTCTGTCCTGTTTAATATTATAATTTTTGCTAGCTAAGCCTGAGCTCTATATATGTTTATAATTAAATCTTGGGTAAAGTTTATTTTATCGTAATTTGACAACTCAAGTATAAAATTTCAATCAAATAATAGTGAAAATAAATTTAAATCATTTTAAGTAAAAATCTCATACAAATAGTTTTAGAAGGCTTGCTAAAATAGCACTTCAATAACTCAAAGGCATATTTAATTATGAATCTTACGATATTTAAATAGCTTTTACAATAAAAGGGAACTCCTTAGAGAAAAATTTACCAAAAGAGAAAGTTTAAATAAGAAATCTTGCTAATCTATCTTCCTTCAAGCGAATATAGCAAATTTCAATTTCGAGTGATTCAAGAAGAACTTTAAGGATAAAAATTAGAAATATTTTTAGCAAAAGAGACAAAAGCAAGATACAATTGATAAAAATAAAAATCCTTATAAAAATAAAGTTTAAAATAGTAATTTTCATCTTTTTTTATATTAATTACTATATGGCTATATCTGTTGTAGCATTTAAAAATTGTTAGATAGATTTAGCAAAGGAAATTTAAAATAAATTATAGTGCTTATTTAGATCAATGGGCATTAGGTAAATAGTAATTATTAGTCATAAGCTCAATCTTATTTAAAAAGAATGATTCATATAATTCAAAATATCAATAATGATTAAAGCTTTAGATTATTATAAATAATTAAGCAGTCACATTTTAATTATACTATGCAAGTATACTTTATGCAATAGAATTTATTTAATCCTTTTATGTTTAATAACTAGAGACAATTATTATTTTAATGCAAAATTAGAAAAATCTAAGTGAGAATCGAGAAGATATTGATAGCCGATTATAATGCAATTTTTATCTAAGCTGTTGAATAGTAACTGGTATGGTGCTTTAATCTTTATAGTACAATTATTTTCGCTTATAATTAGTTTATAAGGCATCTTTGAATATTATGCATGTGACTTACTAAACTATTTTCATTCTTTATAGATTTATTAATTTAAAATAAAAAAATAAAGCTGCTATTAGCAAGTTGCTTCAATTTAACTGTTAAAAGGGAAATAAAGAGCAATTAGTTGTATTAGTTTTAATAGCCTTATAGTAAATTAGTTTAATTTCTAATTAAGGTTAGACTAAGCTTTGTAATAAATGCTTAATCTATTGCTCCATAGCTAAATTTATTATTAGTACCAGTCTTTGCTTGCCAGTATAAATGTAATTTGTATGAATATATAGTAATCAGTTTTGTACCTAAGTTTTGATTAAAAGTCTTAAGTTGATATAATGCGATATAATAAAAAGTGATTTAGCAGCTGTCTCTTTAAGTATTTGCTAGTTCAACTAATTAAAGGAGTATTTAATAGAAATAATAATACTTAACTTAGATTACGCATTTATAAAAGCTTGTAATCTCTTAATAATTCCAAGCTATCCTTCTTTTAACTTGACTAATCTACTTAACTCTTTCTCACTGAAGTTATTGAATGAACAAATATTATAAGAAATAGCATAGTGTAGAAAGGAAAATATTTTGGCAGATTATAGAAAAGTTCTTAGATTCTAAATTTAAAATTATATCGAACTAGGGATAATGTGACGTCACTTTAGCAGCTAACTTATGGCATTAATTCCAATTTAATCTTATATCTATTATACATTAAACAAAGTAGGGTATGCTAATATAAGAATGGACTTAGTTAAAATATCCATTAAATATTATCTAGCTCTCATTACATGTAAGGAAAGCATTAAAAATAATTAAAAAAGAAAATAAAAATAAAAAACTCATTAAGCATTTAAATAGGGCAGATTTATAATGCCTAAATGAAAGCTTTAAGTTCTATTGTGATATTAGCTATTTATATTAATATAAGTGATCCTATCATTAGTAGGCTAGATCAAATATTTTTATGTTTAGTGAATGTCAATTTAAATTTGCTTATTATTTTAGTTTAATTTAACCTAGGGGATAAACTAAAGGCTAATCCATTGTATCAAATACTAGCTTCTAATATAAACAAAATCATCCATAAATCATTTTTATTCTTGCTTGCTATATCTTTCTTCCAATCTATTATACTTAAATTTACTAAAGATAGAGTTACTTTGTCACTTTATTAGTTTAGATGTAGTTATATGATTGTAAATTTAAGTGATAAGTAGAAATATAGCTTTCACAGCAATATAATGAATAATCAGCATATCTATCATTTTTAACATCATATGAAAATATATTAAGGTAAGATTTATGGAAATAATGCTCTTTAGATTAATCCTTTAAACCAAAATAGCAATGAAAAGTTGTTCTATCAAAAGAATAAACTAAATAGATATTATTTACATCTTATGACTATCATTTGCCAGTTAAAGAAAGTGATGTTTTTATATAGTTGTATGCTTGATTATATTCAATCATGCAAATCACACTATGCAAGCAATATTACCTCGATACTAATACCAACTTAATTATAAAGCACTATAACTAAAATATTTGATTTAAAGAGTTAAACCTAGAATAATATGACTTCTAATGTATAACTAAGAATATTAGTATTTATAATAATTATATACAAATAGGATTATTTCTCGATAAATGTAACAAGTTCATTCGTTTTCGCTGTTAAACAATTAAAAAATAACTTATTTGAGAGTTAAATTTATTTATGAAAGCTAAAAATTAAAAATAGAACTAATTTATCAAAAATGTTTTAGAGAAATTTAGCAAATCTACAATAGATGTAAATAGAAAAGCTATTGACATATAAAGAATTCAATTTATCACTAATATAAATTATACAAAAAAGCGTTTTCATTAAAAAGTTAAGGATGTATATCAAGTCCTATTTAAATTGCTTAATCAAGCTCTGCAAGGAAATGATTAGTGTAACTTATAAAATTAATTAAAAAGGATATTTTTGAAAGCATAAGATAGAAAAGATATTATTTAAGTGTATATTAAACTAAAATTTAAGATTTAGTTCCTATTAAAATAATAGTTATTATTAGTCATTTTAAAGCTTCACTCACTATTTTAAATTAATTACTTATACCTTTATTTTCTTTTTTACTATCTTCCTATAATTTTAGCATAATTAGTTTTTTGTTAGTTTAAGTAGGTAATAAATATTATTTCCTTTTAAAGTAGTTAGATGATTGTTCTTTTAGACATAAGTCTTAATTTAAATAGAGTTTTGGTAAATAGTTATCCTAAGCAATTAATAAGATCCTAGCTAAAATTTTAGTGCTTATTTTATAATTTCAAAGACTTTCAATTTTTAAATGTAAAGACTAATAGTGAGATGAAAGAATTGAGATCTTCTTTTCATTTTTCAAGCTTTAAAGACTGTTTCTTAAAGCAGAAGCCATTTTTTAAGACCAAGTTAATTTTCTAATCTATAAGAAAGAGCCTATTCTAATATTTATCTCAGTATTTGCTTCAACTTTTTGTGAAAAGCCACTATCTTAATAAAGCAATTAAATTAATCTCTCATAATAAAGGATAGATTCTTCATCTCTATTCAGTCTAAAATGTTTTTTCTTTCTAATTATAGTACTATTTTAAGCCTATAATTTATCTACTCAGCCTTATAAATTATTTTCTTTAAAGTAAAAAGCATTTAAATACTTTGAGTATTTAGCTTAATAATCTCATATAACCATTAATAATAGTTCATTGCTATTTAAATTAAATCTTCTCTTTCCTTCAAATAAGAGCTTACCTTTTAAGATAAAGATTAGTAGCAGCTTCATAGCCCTTCTGATTAATCTTAATTTCTATTTAATTTAGTAAACTCATCTTTTTCTGAAAATTCCATCATCATACTCAAAAGCAGTTTTATAACTTAGACAAAATGCTGATATATTTTTAAAACTATCTAGTAAAGTAGCTATTAACTCTTGCAAAATGAAGCAATTTCCAAATGATAAAAGTTTCTTCATATAAGCCTAAAGTGAATAGTTAATATTGATAAATATAAATAACCTCCCACTATTACTGTATACCTAAACTATTGCTTATGTAACTATTATCATCTATGCTAGTTCTATCATCCTATAGTATATTGCCTTATTTGCTTTCTTTTTGTTAATAGCCAGACAACTAAACAAGGAAGCTAGATTTATAAAAAGATATAAATAGAGAGTTTTAAGCAAGAGTTGCAATATAATTGAGAAGCAACTCAAAGAGAATATATAACTAAGAAAGCTAGTAATCTTATTAGAACTTAGACACTAATAAAAAGGATCAGCTTGCTAGTATTTGCATTAGTAGCTGATAACTTGATATAAATAGACTAAATCTTTAATATAACTATAGTCAAACTTAATTTAAAGCTTTAAACTTTGAGATAAGATTGCTAAATCTACACCTATTACTTTAAAGGATCTGCTATCAAATCTATTAAGGACTTTTAGAAAATGGTATGCTTGCAATTTCTTCTACTGAAGGACTTTGATAATAACAATTATTTCTATCAACTAGCAAAGGTAATTAAGTAATTTAAAGAGAAGTATCTTCTTTGCTTTAATATAAGGCATTCTAACTTTATTAGACTAATTAAAGTTAGACTTATTAATTTTAATTAAAATTAGCTTTAACCTAAATCTACTAGAAACTATAATACTAAATCTAAGCTATTAAAGGGTGTTATTGTAAAGAAAGGCTGAACTATTACTTAATAAAGCAAGAGAACTAACTTTAAAAATACAAATAGGATAATAATAGTAACTATCTAGACTCTATTTAAACATTAGCCTAATCTATTGTAATCTAACAATTAGTAGCTTTATTAAATAAATATATATAATGTTAAAGATATAAACTATTCAAAGTTATACTTAATCAGCAGCTTCTTAGAGATAAGTTTAGCATCTTAAATTAGCTGATTATCTTTACTATACTACTAAGCTGACAACAATAATAGTAAGTTAAAGTAAAATGATAAAATAGAGTTTAAGGTACTTAAGCACTAATTATAAACTATTAAATAAGGATAAGAATATAAATAGTAATAAAGGAGTATATCTTACTTTTTTATTCTGATCTAATCATCCTTTAGTATAATTCCAAGCATTTTTATATTTATAAAGAAACTAAATCTTCTTCTATTGGAGAACTACATCATATTTTAAGAGGTGTGGGTCAGTTATTGTAATCAAAAAAAGCTTAAAGATTATTTTGTTAGGATTAAATTAAATTAGTACTTATGACTTAGAAAGTTTTGAGTTAGCAATAATTGCATGATTCTGTCATTAAACTAAACTCAAAAGTATTATGGTTTTAAAATAAATAATTTCTAAGCAAGTTAGGCAAAAATAATAAGAAATCCGTCACTATGATAGTCAATCCCTTGATCATAAAGATGTAAAAATCCTACTAAATGGAAAAGCATTTATAACATAATAAGATAAAATCGGAATATGATTAATAGAGTATTAAAATCTGGTATTTTTATTTGATCATAAAAGGATTTAAGAGTCTTCTATTGAGCAAACGCTATAATAATTGATTTAAATAAGATTTAGTAGGTGATTGGTACAGATTAATAAATTGATTTATCTTTAAAGAAGCTTAAGAGATAAAAGTAAAGTTTTGGTAAATTAGACAAATTTAATCGAAGGAAAAGAATGAGCAATTTAAATTGATCAAAGGAATGATGATCCTTCTTAGGAATCAATTCATAAAGACTAAAATAGAGTAAAAATTTCAACATGATCAATCTATTTTACTTGATCCTCAAGACTTTAAAGACTTCTTAAAATATAATTAGGATATTATAATGAAAAGAGCTGGCTGCTGATTGCTATTTAACTAGTTAAATTAAATTTAAAGAATTATAAAATCTTCAAACAAGATAAAATACTTGAAAAGTAAGGGAGGCATAGAAAAGCAATCAATGATATAATTATTTTATTTAACTTTTACAAGAAATATTTTAGTCTTCCATCGATATCTTAATCTGATAGTCTTATTAATGCAATTTAGAATAAGCATACATAGCTATGATTGAGTCTTTTTGTTTTATTCGGATTTCTGTTTATCTTTATAAAAAAAATTGGATGATTAAGCAATGAATGAAATGACTAGCCTTTTATTATATCCTAATTAATTAAAGTCTTAAATATAAGAAACCTCTAATTATTTTAAAGACATATTCCAGCATTAATACTTCGATTAGTATTTAACCTTAAGTTAAGAGATGCTGAACCTTAAAAGGAATAAGTTATGACTAATAAAGCAAATATATGAAGTAATCGATTATTGATACTGAGATCTTTTAGAGTTTAAAGTCTTGTAGATAAAGGATTCTCTATTACTTTGTTTAGTAAACATTTATCTACCATAGAATCCTTTGATTAGCTTTTTAAGTGATCTTGAAGAGTTTAGCAAATTTCAGTAAAAAGAGGAAATCTTAAGATCTTACAAGAAAGCACTGAAATCTGATTGCAGAATTCGATCCTTAAGATTAACTATAAGTACATTAAAACCTTAAATATAGAGTCATTGTTACAAGTAAAGCAAATACGAAAAGGATTAATGAAATAATGAAAGAGATAATTAAGCTCTAATTTGAGTTGCTTCTAAAACAGTTTACTAGAACTTGCTTAATAAAAGTAAAACATTCAAGGATATAACTAAATATATAGATAATTAGTGAAACTTTAAGAATATTTTAAATAAAACTTCAAATAATTGTTAAACTAAACTGCTAGCAATTATCTATTGAAAGGCTTTCACTCATATTAAATGATTTACCGTTATTGAACAGTGAAACTAGTGACTAAGCTAAAAAGTAGTGAAGCCACATTAATCTATTTGTTATTATTATTGCAAATTTTATTTCTTTTAGAATATAAAAAGCTTACTAATTATTAAAATAAAGGTCTTAGTTATATGGTATAAATAAAATCTTGATTCTATCATATAGTTATCTTAATCAGTTATTAGAAAGAGGAATTTTATATAAATGGAAAATATTGCAATATACAGAAGAATCTGAGATAGCATTTTAAAGAAGCAAATATAATGTTAATGACCTTAATGAGCAAACAGTTTTTAATTATAAGACTTATGGATGTAGCTATTGATACTTCTTAGTAAGATAATTAAAATTTCTGTTTTTATACTGCGTTCATTGATTAAGGAAACCTATTAAAAAAATAAAATATTAGAAATTCTTTGAAGGTAGTAGGAGAGTCAAACCAAAGATTCTTGAAGAAGTTTAATTTATTAAGTTAGATAGCTGAAGGAATATAAGCGATACATTAAAAAATTTAATTCATAAAGATATAAAATCATTAATTTTTTATTAGATTAAAAGATTCACCTAAAATAGCTGATCTAGGATCAGTTAAAGATGTAAATATTACTAATACATTAGAATAAAAAGGATCGTTTAATGAATGGCTCCTGAACAATTCAAAAATAAAGTTAATTAAAAAAATGATATTTGATTTCTAACTCGCACAGATGTAGAAATTTTCAACGAAAGGTTACCTATTCAAAAATTAATAATTATTTTAACTGCTTGATAAGATTATTTAACAGGAAGGCTATCCAAGTTTTTCAATTAAATAAGCAAAGAACCATAATTAGTTAGTTTTATAAAATAATGCTTCAGTTATGTCCAAAGTAAAAGACTAGACATTACTATATTCAAATTTTAAATTGAATTATTTAAATAAAAATGAATCTCTGAAAGTAATTTGTAGAATAAAGCGTTTTAATTCTAAATTAATTTTGAACAGGCTAGTTAAATAAATAATCCTATAATAAAACTTAATAACATAAATATAGAATTCCGAAAGCTCCTAAGGAGAGACGGGAAGAGGTTTTTGCTAAGAAAATATTCCTTCTGAAGCTATTTCAAGTTATAAAGAAAGTAAATGACAAAGAAAGACTCAAACTGACAAGCTTAAATGGGGATTTCTTTAAAAAGCTGAATAAAATCTTATGTTACCATAGCAATTAAAAGCTAATATCTTAATTTCAATAAGCAGTTTATTATATACCTTAAAACTAAGCTTAATATTTAATGATACAGCTTCTTTATCAAAAATCAGCTTCTTAATAATAATTATATTTTAGATAAAATCTCTTTGCTAATAATTTAATTCTCTAGCAATAAATCTTTGAAATAACGAAATCATGCTCATTATCTATTGAAATATCTTAAGCTTTTAATAGCTTTCTAAAGGCTATTATTATATAGCAATAAAGCTATAGATCAGTCTAATAATTATTCTTCTAATAATTATGAAATGATCCCTTATAAGTTAATATAACGAGGGATGCTTTATTGGTAAATGTATCTAGTGATTAAGCTCCTAGAACATCAGGATTAAAATAAGAAATTTGATGTAACAATTATCTATTCTAGAAGTTAGAAAATTTAAAGTTCTATCATATAATTTAAGATAGTAAAGTACGCTTTTAGTACGTTAATTAAGAATATTAATCTTCTAAACTAAAATTTAAATTCTGAAGTAATTATCTAATGGTTTATTTTTATCATATATGCATAAAAAATATAATCATAAATTGCAAGATTTTATAGTGCCTATAGAAATATAATGACAGATCATAATAAAGATTCATAAATAATGTTATAAAAATTTATATTAGAATTCTACTTTTGATAGTCATCTTTTTAATTTCTAAATATAAAGCTCTGCAAGAGATTGTTCAAAAATTTAAAGAAGTCAAAAACTATGAAATAATTAAACTCTTATCCTATAATCAAAGCTATCTCAATCATATCTTCAAAACAAAAAAACAGCTTTAGCAAGTTGATTTAAAATTAAACTATTTTATAAAAAATTACTTTAAAAAAGAATTTATATACTAGAATAAAATTAGTTAATGCTAAAGGAAATGCAACTTTATTAGATGGCTTTAAATAATTGAAAAGATGGTGGGACCTGAGAATGACCTTCGTGACAACACTTTCTGGTTTTATGGCTAGGAGCAAGTTCCTTTCCTGTCACTGAGAAAGTCCCTGGTCAGAGTCATTTTCTGAAGGGAACACTGTCTTTGAGATTATCCGCTCTTGGTAGGGGCTTGAAGCCTGGCTGCTCATAGCGATGGAGCTTCCTAGCAGCTGTGCCTGGAGCACAACAGGATATCCACGTTATTCCATAAAAAGAGATCGTCGGGTCGTGCAATCGGAAAGGAGTTTCCGGTCCAAAAACTTTTTTAGTTGAAATTAATTAATTAATTAGATGGCTTTAACAAAGATGAAAAACGAGAAGATGTCTTTGACAATGAAAGAACGAACAAGCATTATAGTGAATTAAGAGAAATAGATGAACAAGAAATACTTCAAGATGTTAGATGAAATGGTGCAAAGAACAAATTTATTTCTATACGAAATATAGTAAAAACATTCTAAATTTATTTATTAACTTAACTTGAAGCTAAATATTTTTATATTTTAATTACTATAATAAAAGCACTTCCACATATAAACTTTGATTATGAATGCTAAAAGCGCAGTTATTTTTAAGAATTATTAAGATTAGATATTTTAAGATTCAAAATAAAGCAAGAACTTAACTTTCCATCAAACTGCTTGTTATAAATTGTAGTTTTTAGCATTCAACTAGACTATATAAAAGGAATACTTAAACTATACTATTTTAAATTAGAAACTTGTTTTAACATTTGAATAAAACAAAAACAAATATATAAGCTAAAGTTAAACGGGTGCAATACTAAGAAATACTATTTAAAAGAAAAAAATTAAGAAAAATGAAGAATTTGATTTAAATACACCTTATCAAATAATAGTACATAAATAGACACAAAACTATATTCAAGCAGTAGTTACTTCTAAAGGAAAAGCAAACTACTTAAATGCTAAACTTATATAAAATTATAATAGATTTGATTATCTTTTAGGAATTAAGGCATTTATATATTAATAAAGATAGCTCTTCAAGTTTATATTTTTTTTATGTTTACTGTCTCCTTAATAAATTAAACTAACGTAAAATTTAGTGTGTAAAATGAAAATAAAGCATTATGAATAAATTTATGAGGCAGGTAATATAAAGAACTGATTATTATTAAATAATTATAATTTCAATTATTTAACTTATTTAATTTATGAAAAGCTATCCAATTCATTAAGAAAAGAGAATATAACAAATTAGAATTTAATTTGAAAATAGAAGTTCAATAGGTTAAATAAATGAATTAGTGGCATGTCTTTAAGTCATCTTACATGAAAAAGGCAGTTTAATATATCATTGTTAGCAGAGAATTTAAAGATTTTTGAATTCAATAAAGAAATATATTTATACTATCAGCCGGTATAGCAATGTTACTTATTGACATTTTAAAATTCTTTGTCTGATGATTACATTAACTAAAGTTAAATATGGAGATGATTTTGTGTCTGAACTGTAACAAGAAGAATATGTAGTGGAAAAGAAAAAATAAATAAGAGCATACACTCAATGACAAGAAAGCTTTACAGTCACCTATCTCTGCTTTTAATAAATCCTGCATCATAACTATTTTCTATTTGAACATATTATGGCAAAGCACTGTTTCCGTTTCTACTTCAAAATATGGAAAGAAACTATTATTTATCCAGAATCTGATATAGAAAAATTTATGCAGAGAATTGGCAGGTGATCTGATTCTTCTTTTCAAATATGCAAAGTACAGGCAGAAACTAATAAATGAAAAAAGCATATTTTTGATCTAAAAATCAATGAAACCAAGTCAGAAAGCTGCTAATTTCTAAAGAAACAATACAAATAAGAAAACTTAAACTTTTGAATTAGATAATTAACCATTGCTTAAATAAAATAAGCCACACATTTAGGAATACATCAGAAGAAGAGTTTTAATACCTCTACAAAGAAGTCGCGTTCAATTATATAGCTGCAGTGAAAAAAGTGTTTTTAAATGTATGAATGTGACTAAATGGCTTTTTAAAAACTTTATATTAACTTTTTAAATTACTACAAGCAGAATATCAAGAACAGTTAGTTCCATGGAGTATTAAAGCGAAGAAACAGAAGTTTTGAAAAGAATCTAAAAACTAAATAGAAAGATTTCAAGAAAGCTTTTTTTAGCAATTACTCTAACTTTTAAAGAGTCATATTTCACAGATTTGAAATGATTGCTTTTCAAGTACTTTATAATTATAAGGTTCTTCAAGCTCTACTAAAATGCAAAAAGGAAATATTGATTTTTCTCAATCAATGATTGTTCTCTTTTGCTAATAACTGGAAATAAGAATTTATATTTAAACACTATGAATAAGCTAATTACTACAGATCTTTAAAATATACAGAATCGAGTCTAATAGCTTTTCTAAATATATAAACGTAAGAATCCAGCATTGTTTCTATAATAGACTTAATAATTTAAAAGAATGAAAGCAGTAGATATATATTGAGCAATTTGGTATTCTTTAATATTTTATTTAAAATAATTACATGAAGTTGAGCAAACAAATGAAAAATAAGTATTAATTAACTTAGAGCAAATCCTATAATTTTAGAAAGGATCTTCAACATTCTTATTATCCTAATTAATAACCTTACTGTCTGCATGGATAATATAAAACATTCAAGCAAACACTAAAAGTAATATTCTAATAAAAGGAAATTCTTATAAAAAATTATATCATAAGGTATATTTAACTATATGAATAGGGTTATATAATTTCTTTTCCAAGTTCTTAAATGGAGTTAAATTTATAAATAAAAATATTTTACAGGATGCTTGTCAAAGACTCGATTTGTTGGAATTGGAAAAGTTTTTAGAATAAGGAGAAACATAAAGAAAAATGAGTTATAGAATAATGAGAAAAACATTAATCGTGCAATTTGAGAATATAGAATAACGAAGAAGATAGAGAAAAATAGAGTAAATGATAAAAAAATTACAGTATAGAAAAACATGATTTGATAATTATGTAGTAAGGTCATTCAACTACCTGAGATACAATAAAAAAGAAAATATGAAATATGCTACATATTTAGAAAAAGAACGAGCTATAATGGGAGCTATGATTGCTTAAAAGAAAGACACTTAGTTGTGACAAGCCAATACCTTTTCTGCAATGATGCAAGAGAAAATTAAAGATATTTCATAAAAAATGTTAAGAATATAAAGAAGGAAGATAAATGTGTATTTGAAATCTAAGAACAATAGGAGTAGAGAGATAAGGAATGGAACTATTTGATATAATATGAGGTATCGCCAAATTTGAGAAATTTATTAGAACCTAAGAAGAACAAAAAAGATTCAAAGCTGATTTGATAATAATAGATTATATCAAAAATATACTAGAAAAAAGGATACATAGAAAAGAAAGTTGAATGGAAAAAAGAAATAAGAAAATATTATAGAGCAGGAAAAGGATTATTTTTTTAGTTTATAAAAGCTTAATTAAGAAGAAAATAATTAGAAATGAAAATTAGCAAGATATGTAAAAAATAGGCGAAGTTCTCAATAAAGATCTAATAAAGCGTAGATAGATAGAAGACAGAAGAAAAAAAGATCGAAATCTTTGTAGAAGAAAATGATGAAGATATGTAATTAATAAGAAAAAATTTTTGTGTTACCTGAAGGCTTGCTTGAAGAAACAATCATATATTGAAGTATGGAAAGAGCTACGAATAAACGAGGTGCTACGCGCTCTATAAATAAAATTTATTTATTTATTATTTATTTATCATATTTGAGTCTAAACGTGAATTATATTATCTGTATTTCTGGGTAAGCAAATCTAATATAGATAATCGAAAAGTATGCCAGAATAAGTAGAGTAAGCGTTTATTTCTATTCTGAATAATTAATGCGATAGCTAAGCAAAAATCCGAGAACTTAAAAGAAAGCAAAGATATGTTGTTGAGTGTTGGTGAGCATTGTTTAAAACTTTAAACTTCTTTAAATTTAAATAATATCCCTTAGTCTCATACTCAAATCAATAGGTAATATATTTAGATGCTTGAATTAAGCCTATCAATAAATAATAGACTGTCTAATTGATATTGTAGATAATAGAACCTAAAAGATTATTTTACCTTATATGTTTATATCTCTATTTGTCTAATTAGCTGGAAAATTAAATAATATAGATTTATTTGAAAATAAAAAGGATAACGATACTTAATACTATTTTCCTTGCTAGTCTTATGTAAAATGTTAGGAGAAAGACTTTAAGAATCAAAGGAGTATAGAAAGTTAAATGTTGGTTATAAAATAATAAGAATTGATTAGAATACTAAGCAGTAAGATAATAACTGTTATAAGACTTCATCAAGCACAATTTAATTATTAAATTTTCATTATGAATTGCTATTTTTCTATTCTTCCAGATTTTCCTCCTTTTTATCTTCCTGTTCAAGTAGTAGAGTGTACTTGTTTAAGAACCATTAAGGTAAGCAATCCTAAATAAAGTATTACCTCTGTTTCTCAACTGTTTTCTTACGAGTCGAGACCGATTCATTTGATATTCAATTTTCTATTTTCAGGATCATAATCTTAAAGTGATTCTGGGATTCAAGTATTCTAAATTTCACAGAGCTTAAGGAAGGTATCTTTCCCATTTTCAAATTCTGTAAAGCTGAATAAAAATAATTACTCTTAAGTTAATGCTCCTATGAACTGCATCAGCTAATAAAATGCATATACATCAAAAGAAGGAAAATCATAAGGAAATTCTTATATTTTATTTTACTTACAAAACCCTACCATCATTTTAATCACTTAGAGTGACTTTTTAAACAGCTTTAAAGCATCCTCCAGCTACAAGTTTTAGAACTAATATTCATCTAACTTATCATCATAGAAGTTTTCTAGTTTCTAAGACATTTTTATAAACTTCTTTATTAATGGAGATTTACTCTGCAAATTCTTTCAATCCACTTCAATATTTTCACTCACAATATAGCTCTCTTTCAACTTTTTATTATCCTTAGTACTTTTGCTGTCTTTGTTAGCCTTTAGTTTATCTTTCTTCAAGTTATCTTGCTTCCACTATTTCAAATGTTAAAAGTGCTTTTCTTTCTATTTTTAGTTATTACTACTATTCATTTTATTATTACCTTATATAATCCCTTAATTAATAACCCATTGATATTATCTAGAATATTTAACTCATATAGCTTTGCTATCTATTAGCTTATCAACAATAAGGAGGATAAGTATCTATAGCATCTCAATTTCCTTTCCTTCCTAATGATTAATTTATCTTAGCTTAGTTTTCTGATTTGATTGGTTTTATTGTTAACCTGTTATTTAAGCTACCCTTCATTCAATAGTCTCTTTGGATTCAGCTAAAAATAGCTATTACTATTGAATTTACTACAAAGCTTATTCACTAACTACTCTTTGATTAATATATCTAATACTATCCTTTCTTTCTAATAACAATTCTTCTCTCTATAATATAACTCACTTAAATCTAGGAGAGTATGCTAAAGAAAGCTAAAAGCAACCTTGAAGAGTAAAAAGGATTAGCTTGAGATTCTAAAAAGAAAGACTAGTTAAGAGATAAAAAGGCTGGTTTAGCTCAAACTAATAAGATGAAAGTAGCTAGATAAATAAATTAAATAGTATAATAAGATTAGAAGTATCTTTAAATAACTAAATTAAGCTGCTTTATTATAGATTAAGAAGCTAATCTAAACTGATTGCTTATTATAATCTCTCCGTTTCTTAAGTTAATCCATATAGTCACTGAAGGATTAAAATTAGAGCGAAAACTTAGCTTTTAACTTAATTTAATGATTTTTGCTGCTTAAAGGGATATTAAAAGAAGTTGCTAAAAGGTTCAAAATTTTTTCAATAGAAAGCAATGAAATTAATAATATAAATGAAAGAAAATAAGATAGCTGAAACTATTAACAAATAGCAAATATTAGATAATGTGAGATCAACTTTGAGAAATAATTAAAGCTAAGAAGTAAATCCTGCTGAAGTACAATCAAGTGTGAAATCTCCTTTCTAGAAATAAAAGCATTAAACTGAGAAAGAATTAAAGACTGCAAATAGAGCAGGATAGAATATATTTGATGAGAGTGACCCTAATTATCAAAATATATAAAAAGTAGTTACAAAGTTGTAAGAAGAATTCCCTAAGTTTTAGCAATATAATCAACCTAAACAAAAACAAAAGTAAATAAAAGAGCAGAAATTAGAAGATGAAAATAAGAAAATGTAGGAAGAGATATAAATGCTTTAGAATTTAAATAAGCAGTTGAATGAGAAAAATAGAAGACTTAAATTAGAATTACAAGTGCTAAAGGAAATTTAGCCTAAAAAGAAGAAATTAATAACAACTTAGCCTTAACAAGTAGCACCTTCTACTAACAAAACTCAGGAAAATTAACTAATTGAAAGACTTAAATATCAGTTAAAAATCGCAGAGTAGGAGCTCTAAAGATTAAATGCAGAGCTAAATTAACAAAAAACAGAGCCAAAATAAGTAAAAGAATCATGTAACTGCACTTAGCAAAAGACATTTCAATTGAATTAGTTGGAATAGAGATATTAGAAGTTAGAAGAATTAGCCTAAGAATATAAATAAAGGTTTGAAATAATTAATACTAAATATGAGCTTGCTCAATAAATAGTATAAGATGAAAAAAATAAAAATTGTTAGCTTCAAGAAGATCTTCGCAAAGTTGATCAATTTAAGAGCGAGATAAGCCATCTGTAGGAAAGAGTAAATGAACTTGAGTAAGAGAAAAGAAAATTGTTAGCTAACTTAAAAGAGTTAAATAATAAGCAATTTTTTTAAAGCAAGACTGAGATAGGACCATTAAAATAATAGGTTGAAGGTTTTGAAAATGAAATTAAAGAACTTAAAAAGGAAAAATAAGATTTTATTGAAAAATATCTATAAAAAAAAGCCGCAATCACTTCTTTAAAAATTCAGATCCAAAAGTTATAAGAGTCTTTGACAAAAGAGAGAATACAAATTCAAATACTTAAAAAAGAGTTAGAAGAAAAATAAAAGAAGTTAAACGATCAGGAGGAATAATTGCAACATTTTACATCAATACAAGATGGAAATTTTGATTAGTTTTATTAAGCTTTTGAAATGGTTAATCCCAAAAAAGAACTTAAGTGGGTAGGTATTGATTTCCAGAAAAAAGATTTTAATTAAATTGATATTCCATAACTTAAAAGAGAGAACGAACTTTTGAAATTAGAAAAACTAACTATTGCAACTGAATTTGATAAGATTCAAAAACTACTTATTATTAAAAATGATATGGAAAATGAAACAAAAGAAGTGCATTAAAGACAAATTGATAGTTTGAAGATTTAAATTAAAGCAGCTAATAATCGCGCTGAAGAAATGGCAAGGCTTGCTGATTTCAGAACAAATAGAGTTATTTAACTTGAAAATAATATGAGACTTAATATTTATGATGAATCAATGAAAATAATGGCGTCAAAGGACCAATTATAATATTCAGATTTGATGATTGCAGATTTCGAAGATGCTCCCTTAACAGAAATAGGAATAACAGAAAATGTACTTGATTTATATTTCTCAGATGTTGAGTTTTATGAACAGAGTTTAAGCATTGCTGTTAACGAAAATCTAGGTAAAATAGCAACATTTGTGACAGTAGATTTTTATAATCACGAGACTTAAAGCACTCCTATAGTAGAGGGTTTTAGACCTAGTTTCAATACATTGATCACATTTAAGTTTCAAGTTGATGATTTCTTTATTAAATATATGGAGAAAGAAACTATAAGAGTTGAATTGCATTTATGTAGAGGAAAAGAGCATTTAACTTTTGGAATAGCTTAGATACAGCTTGAATAATTATTAATTAGAAGCAGTCCTCTTGCTGAGCAATCGTTAAAAGTTCCTGTCATTGAAGGAATTGCTACAATAGTTAGCAGCTAAGACAACGATAGTTCGTTAGGACTAATAAAATACAAAATTAGAATGCGAAAACCAATCTCAGAAGCTCTTAGACTATATAGAGAAAAGAAGGATATTATAGAATAAGCAGGACTATAGGTATTAGAAACCTTTTAGAAATTACCTAAGCCTGACCTTCCAAAAAGAGTCCTAATGATTACAATATATAGAGCTGTTAAGCTTATGTCTAAGAATGAGAATAACTTAGCACCTTTTATCTATTTCTAGTTCTATACATTTGACGAAACTATCAGTAAAACTGCTGCTGGTAAAGATGCTATTTTTGATTAAAATTTTTCCTTCGACGTAACAATAGATACTGCATTCTAAAAATACTTGGAAACCTAGCAGCTTGAATTTATCGTTTTTGATGATAATGCACCTTAAGAAGAAAAAATGCTTTCTGATTTCATTGGAACTGCAAAGTTAAAGCTTACCAACTTATTAAAAGATCAGAACATTGAAGGTTATCTTGATTTAATTTCATCAAATGGAATACATGTTGGCAAACTATAAGTTCGTATAGGTTGGAGTGATTCAGTTTAGGATGAGAAAGGATATGGGGCTCCACTTACAAGAGTTTGGGAAAATGAACTGTACTAGAAAATAGGAAAAATTCTCACTCAAAAGAAATTAAACTTAAATTCTGCATTTAATATCTTTGACTAAGATGGAGATGGAGCAATTAATGCTCAAGAGTTTAGAAAGACACTTTTAATAACACTCAGAATTAATATTTCAGAGTAAGATATTCAACTTCTACTAAATGCCGCTACTCTTGTTAATGGATGCATGACTAAAGCAGAATTTTGCAGGAAGTTCGAAGGAATTCTGGATAAAGAAGACCATTTAAGTTAGTAAGATATGATTTAAAAAGTAAGGAAACTAGGACCGAAAATTACTGAATAAGCTTAAAAAGAATCACTAAAATTTATCTTCAACAGGATTAAATCTGCTTTAAAGAGTGATGTAGCAAAGCTATGGCAAGTATTTGAGTAGTTTGATAAGAACCATACTTATTAAGTTTCACCTGAGAATTTCAGGTACATTATAAAAATCTTATAAATTTAGCTTACTGAGCCAGAGATGAATTAGCTAATGTTCATATATGATCCGAATTTATAGGGTCATTTTAATTACGTCGAATTCCTTAAAAATTTGCAAGAAAGTCTTTAAGCAGAACCTAAAAGAGATGTCATTGAAATCATAGCATAAGTAATTAAAGAAGATAAATTGAGCATAAAAAAAGTATTTGATAGCTTTGATACTGACAAAAGCGGTGAAATTTCAGAAGAAGAATTAAAGAAGATGCTTGGCAATATGAACTTAAAGCTGACCTAGAACGAAATTAAAAATGTTATATAAAAGGTGAATAAAAGCAAGACAGGATTTATTACCTATGGAGAGTTCATTAGTGTATTCGCATAGTATGGTGTAACTCTTGATACTAAAGATCTTAATTCGGAATTTTTCAAATCCGAATAGGATACATTTAGAAGTTAAGCTTCAGCTAGATCGAAATCAAAAAAAGAACCTATTGACATTCAACTCCAAGAAGCATTGTAAAAAATTAACAACGAACTTAAGACTCAAAATCTCAAAATCCACGAATTATTCTCAATACATGACTCAGACGCAGATGGAAAACTTACAATAGCCTAATTCAAGGCATGCATTGAAGGAATTTTAGCAGGTCTCACTCAACCTTAATTTGGTGCTCTTATTAAGCATGTCGACTAAAATTTAGATGGAAGTATTTCTATAAAAGAATTTGAAGACTTGATTTTAGAATGTCAGCCTCAAGAAGCATCAATTATCTTACAAAAGAAATAGAAAAATCCAGCAGACATAGCATCTCATATCAATAATTACATCACCAAAAATAACTAAGATCTCATAAGAATATTCAACAGGTTTGACTAATCCTAAAATAGTTACCTTTCTAAATTAGAATTAAGTAAGGGACTTGAATCAATTGGAGCTACTGTTACTCCTAGAGAATTTGATAATTTTTGGTAAGAAATGACAAGTGGAGATAGAGTGAACTTTACCTAGTTTGATTAGTTTATTCAAAAATATTAAAAGTTGCAAAATGAGGAGAGCTAAAGACAAAAAGTATTATAGGCGAATGAGGTTCATAGAAGCACGATAAACTCAAATAGAAGCACTGATTCAAGGAAAAAATGAACAATTGTATTGGATTTCTTGAATATTAGTATTAAGCTATCTTTAGCATCTGTTAATACACCTTTATTTATTTATGCTTTCCATCATTTTTCTTTTCACTTTGATATTTTAAAGGTTAAATATTTCAGTATTTAATAAACTAATCACTTAATAATTTATTAAACGGAATTGAGAAGATGAGATACTATAATTTTTTAATGAAGAATATCCGTTTTTCATTGCTTTAAAGCATTGAGTCTTGATTCGAAATCATTCTGAGCAATAGTAGCAGTTTGCTATTGAGGTAATTCTTGCTAAACGGCTCCTGGAAGAGCCAGATTAACTTGAAGGTTATGCTAATCGGCTACCTATTTAATTAGATTGTTAACTTCATCTTAAGGAGTAGTTGTTGATACTGTCTGGTTAAGAGATACATCAATATGCTCACTTACTACGTCTAAATTTTCAAAGATAGTTTAAAATTGATCCATCGTAGCTGCCATTTTTTCCATATTCATTTCCTTCATAGCAGTTTGCATTTTAGGAACAATCTTACTAAACTATTTAGTCAAATCTTTAGTTCTACTCATTGTTTGCAACTTTGATGCTACTGAATCCATTTTGCTGGCAAGTTTTAAATAATTCAATGACTCATGTTTCTTCCTAATTGCACTTTCTGCATGTATTTAAGCTGCCTCGATAATTCCTTTTTCAATAGCAGCTTTAACCTTTAACTTCTCTTTTGCTTCTTCTTTTTCAGATCTTTAAGATTCTTTCTGCATTTACTTGCTCGCAAGTCTCATTTCGAAAATGCTATCTTCCAAGCTTTGCTTCTATCCCATTTTATTAGTAAGAAATGCTTTAATTTAAATTACTAAACTAGCACTTTAAATCATTTCAATTTCATTTCACTTATAAACTTTATTATACCATAAATAGCTAAGCTAGCATATGTTATAGTGCATAAAGTCAAACTTAAAAATTGAGTGTAATTTGAATTAACGTGAATGAACTTGAAGCAGTATTATAGATTGAAGAGAACAGAGTCTAACTTTAAATCCCAGTATAATTTAGCTAGTTTTAATAAGTACTAAGAGAGAAATAATCTCTATTATAAATCAGGTATATTTCCTATAACTCTAAATGTCTAGCAACATACCTAAAAACTAAAATTTTATCATATTTATACATAGCAAGAAATCGATAATTTAGATCATATTAGTGAATTATTATATAATAAAAGCAGTTTTAAAAATTGAAGCTATAGACTTAAAAATAAGATGAAGGGAGATATTGTTAATTAAAACTATTCTAGACATACATTTTATTAGGAGATTGACAATAATTATTGTAGTTTAAAATTTAGAGGTATTGGAAGTTAATTTTTTAACTATAAAATTAATCATTTGTTTATTATATGCTTAACTTCATATTTTCACAAGGATTCATTAAGAAAATGAATCTAATTCTTAGGAAAACAATATAAAGATTAATAGAGTTACATGTAGAACATAAATCTGCTTAAAAGGCGAAAATCCAGAATAGCAAGAGGAAATAGAAAAGAGATAAAAGAGTTTCGACATTTTTAAGCTTATATAAAATGAAATATCTGATTTAAATAGGAAGCTCCATATAATAATATTTAAAAATAGTGAATTACTATAAGCACTAGCATAAAATAATTTAGTAAATGCTATCAATTTTTTTCCAAATTTTAATTAATATATATAGTGAAGCTTTATTTTGGTCTTAATATAAATATTTTTAAGTAATCTGCTACTTAAGCATTTAAGACACTTTAAATAAATTGTAATGAAGTTAAAATAATCTTATTAATTCCAAATCTTAACTTTTAAGAAATTTAGATTTTTATATCTTAGGATATCATTTACTCCGCCTTTTGCTTATTTTATAATAATTTTTTGTATAAAAATTACAATTAAATACTTTGAGAGAATCAAGTGTAATAAGATATAATCAATTATATGCTTTTTATTTATCTACTTTTATATAAAACTACTATAGATAATTAAGTAGATTTTAAATCTAAATATATTATATAAAGTGCTATTTAAGTTTATAAAAAATAATTATGCTAGTGAACATTTATAAACGTTATTAACATCCTAGAAGTTACAATGAAAACAAAATTTTGCATTTTGTTTATGAAATAGTCTACTAGCCTTTATTGGTATAATGAAGATAGGATTTAGCTTAAAGAGCTATATAAATATATTGCAATAAATTAAAGTTAAGTTAGAAATTAACTATTTTCTACCAAAGTCAAAAGTTAACAACTATTGCATTCTTTTTTCTTGGACTTTTTGTTTGATTTTTATTTTCTTAATTTTTTCTTGGAGTTCCATTTTCAGGACTTTACTTTTCTTTTTGATGTTTTGAGACATTTTTTTAAGTTTGAATCTTCTATTTATTTGGCAACTTTTATTCTTGTTCATATTCATTTTAACTAGAATGCAAATTATGCTGTGCAAATATTTTTAAATTATTCTTTGATTTTCCCATTTTTTACTTTAAGGCATCCACAAAATGATTTGGAAGATTTACTAGCATAGAATCTCTTTTGCTTTCTCTTTTGTTCTACATTTATTGTTCAGCTTTTTTCTTTTCTTATTTCTAGAGTTCTTTCTGTAATGCTTTTTAAGTATAATTTTTTATTTTCTTTCTCTCTTTTGGCAATTCATGTTCGTTATTTTCTTCTGCTTTATTTGATTTCGGATTAGATATTTCATCTTCACTTACCTTTTTATTTTCTAGCTTTATCATATTTTCACTTATTACATTCATATTTTATTTGATTTCATTAGAATCTTCTTATACTTAATTACTGTGTTTCTATTCCTGCTTTTATTTTTCTTCCTTTCTTGTAGATGATTTAGCTGAATTAGATTCAGAGGTAATACTCAAATTATTATTTTAAGCTTATTGCTCCAGACTTTTATCCTAGACTTTGGAGACCTACTAAATGATTTATTCAATTTATAGCTTTTCTTCTATTTAATTCAAGACTTCACTTTTTTTCTTGGCTATAATTTGATTTTTTTCTATTTCTTAAATTTCTTAAACTGCTTTTGGACTATCTTGATTTGTACATTTACAGCATCTTAAAATAAATCTAGAACACAGACTCTTCATTATAATTACTTAATTATAAATAATAATTTTTATCAACTGATTAGATTCAACTATCATGACTCTTTGGAATCACAGAACGATATAGAGGTTATTCGTTCTCTTCACTCACCTATTTTAACTCCTTTTCTTACTTCAAAATCTATTCTAAATGCTTCTCATATGGACTGCGCTTAAGTTTCTTAGGTTTTGGACTCTGTGTAGGGCTAACGTTAAAATACCTTGTGGGAGTTCATTCCTTTATTTGAAACTCAGTTTCTTCCTCCTTTTCTTTCTTAATTCATTTATCGTATGGACTTTCCTAATTAGTATGGATTCTCAAGGAATTTTTCTTTTTCTATTCATTTGCTAGAATATCCTTTAATGCATTTATTGTATAATTCCTTCTCTCTTTTCGCTTTACATTCTATTCCTGTGTTTCCTCAAGTTTGAATTAAATTTTTTTATGTGCTGAAGTTGGTGATTTTGGATCAAACTCCACTTGAATTAAATTAATTATAGTAAATGACTTTTTTCTATTCCTTAATCCCTGCTATTACAATTCTTCATCATTAGAATTCTGAATTTTATCTTGGTTATTTTATAATTTTTAAAGACCTTCACTCTAGCATAATCTACTTGATTATCTCTAGTAAATATCATCTTTACTCCTAACGTATTTAATTTCGATATTTTATTTTTCTTTTTTAGCATTCTCGGCTTAATTAATTTTATCTTATTCTCTTACTTAAGATATCATTTTACTATCTCCTGGCATTCAACTTATCTTATCTATTTTCTCTAAACTCTCTGTCTTCTCTTTATTCTCTTCCTTCTAAGCTCTTTCTTCTTTCTCTCCGCTTCTTCATATTTTGCAACAGTTAGTCAGCTTTTAAAAGATTTTACTGAAAGAATTCTTCATTTTTCAATTCTAAGTAAATGCTTAAAAATTTACATGCTTTGAATATTATAATAGTTTTAATATTTAATCAAACTCTAGTTTTTATATCCTTCATCACTATTCAATCCAAATATCTACTACTTTAACTGCTCTATTCATTTTACTATCTTATTTTCTAATCTTCAACATATGCTAAATTTATACTCCTATTACCTAATGTATACTACTATTATTCATATTCCTATTATGGATTGATAATCTTATATATGATCACTAGATTGAGATAGTTAAGTAAATATTTGAAAATATGAAATTTCTACTTTTAATAACATAAATTTAGTTACTTAAGATAAAAGTGATTACTTATATATCGTACTAGTTGATATTCTTACCCTATGTTATTTGCTTACTGTAATAAGTTTTTATTCCCTTAACTGCTGATTTGATATGTATATGTGAAGATGCTTCTATGCTTTTCTTATTGGCTATTTATTTATAAGATTATTACTTCACTTCAAATCTCTAATTAACCTTCTGCCTTATTTCTAAAAGAAGATACTTATAGATTATATATTATAAGAATACTTAAAGCAATTAGTTGAGAAGGATGAAAGAATATTAAGAGGATTTACTTCATCCAGATGGATTAAGTTTAGTTAAATAAACGAGAGTAAAATTATTTGGTTTACTCTATTAAGAGAGGAACAGAAAGACTAGCTTCATACTTTTAAGTTACTTACAATAAAAACTAAATAGTAGAAAGAAGGAGAAAGCATCAAATATATACTTTCATTCTTAGTCATTGCTAATGTTTATAAATACAGCTATTTTTTATCTAATTCATACGAATTTTCAGTCTAGGGTTAAGATATACAATTTGAATAGTTTAAGTAATATAAAGTGGCTTAAGAAAGAATCTTTTCAAGTAGGAAGTCGAAATTTTATAAGGTTTGAAAATAGTTTAATATGGTTGAAGCATAAAGAGATTGCTTAAGATTAAAAAAATTAAGACTTTAGAAAATAAAAGGAGATAAACAAAGTTACGATCGTGTTTAAAAAATTCAGTGTAACTCGTAATTATCTAAAAGATATCTAGACTCTTAAGTTTCCAAGAAGTAGGATATTATAATTCTTCTTAAATATTCGTAAGAAACTATTAAATGTAAATATGGCCTAAGAAAATAATCTTATATTCTAAATGAAAAGACATTAAAAACAAAGACTTTTATTATAAATTAACTAGCACAATCAAGAAACAGATCAACTTAAATAAAAGCAGATAATAAGTTTATACTTTAATTTATTAGAAACTAAATGGCTAGTATAATTGATATGAATAAAAGCAATAACTAAACTTTTATTTTATCATTTTTCTTTCTCTTTTATGCTTTAATAGCTATATCTCAGATTCAAATATCAATCTCAGTTAAAAAAATTAATAGAACAAGGCTATGCGAAATAGTTATATTGGTGTTTATTGTTATATGCCTATAAAAAAGAATTGCTACTTAGTTAGAAAGGATACTATTAAAAAAGGGATAAAACAGATTTAAAGCATAAGTGTAAGCATATTACTTCTGCTTTAAAAGAGTCTTTAGTTTAACTAAATACTTCACCCTAAATATCTTACAGATATTTCTTTGAGATAATAAGGATAGCTTTATATAATTCACTGAATCTATTTATTTTTTAATCTTAAAGAAAAAATTAAGATTTTTCTAGAGCTTAAGAAGTTATAATAAGAAAGGCTAATTTTATCTATAATGCTCGATTGTTGCATCCCAGTGCTTGTTGATATTTCAATAATTAATTTATCATATTTCAGTGTTTTAGGGTGAATTTAAAATCCTTTCATTATCTTAAGTGCTTAATTTCAACTTTAACTTATAGACTAAAAATATCCAATATTAATGGTAAAATCCTATTACCAATATAATAATACCTTATTCTTTTGCTTATATTTTTCTTTTACCAACTATATTAAATTTAAATTACTAAAGTATTGGATAATCCTTAAATAAATTCTTTTTATCTCTAAAGGTATAAAATATAAGATTCCCTGATATCCTTTATATCCTAAATTTTTCTTAATCAATAGCAATTTAATTTCGTTCTAAATCCATATCACTTCATATAGAAGGCGTATTTAAACTAACTATCTAATAAATGCTATTTCAAGATCTGCTTCTTCAATAAATAGATTGAAGAGATTGTAGTACTCACTAGTGAATTTAGATAAAAGCTTATCATTATTTGCTGTAATCTATTACTTAGCTTTAGCTATCCTTATCTATTTTCCTTCAACTTTAATTTACTATCCAGCAAAATGTGTTATATATATTGCAAAAATAAATAGTTTATAAAGATATCTGCTAGCATATAGTTATATACTAGCAATCTTTTTGAAATAAACCTTATTGAAGATAGAAGACATAATAAAGCATAGTTATTTTAGATAAACCCTTTAAACTTTATAAATATCCTAAGGAATATAGCTTAATGGCTATGATTATATAAAAGGCATTTGCTAGATCTTTGCTTTATTATGTTTTAACTTCATTTAATTGCCAAATTGTCACCATTTATAATTAAGGGCAATGACTTGTATTTTAAACAGTCTTAAGTCCTTAATTACTAGTAGAAGCTTTAACGGTCCATAAAGTCACTTCTGTAATAAGAAAAATATCTTTCATTATTTATCTTTTTTATACCTAGGTTATACTCTGGTTTACATAGAAAGCTTTATAGATATCAACCAAAAAAAGCTAAAACATTTCATAGCAATATTCTTAATAATAGGATAGATGTAGAAATAATGATAATAGAACTGTTTATAGCTATTTAAGTAAAAGGGTTAATTTATATAAATGATGCAATGAAGGAGATAAGGATATATAATACATCAACTAAATTAAATGGAATAGCTATAGCTAAAATTATAGCAAATCATAGGCTATTAATTAATATAAAATACCTCAGATGATTGGCTATCTATTAATGAATTGTTTTGCTTTATATCAGAGTATGCTTGCTAAATACAGTATATATTTTACAAAGTAATATGCTTTATGTTCATAATGATTTAATTAATAAGCTTTTGTAAGTGATATTATTATAACCAAATAGCATGTAAATATTAGTTGCGAAGCTTTAAGATTTATTAGCATTGTTTATTAAATCTAGTTTTATAGAATTAATTTATTGTTAGTACCTTCTCCTTAAATAAATACCGTGTTGAGAACAGTTTTCTAAAACCAGAAAATGTCAGTTTAAGAAAACTAGCAGTTAAAATATACGCCTGTTTAAGATAATAGCAAACCTAGTGGAGAACAGTATCAAACTCATTTGCTTCCACCTAATAACCAATAAAGCGATTAATAAGGATTGTTTCTGCCTTCACCTGCTTATACATTAGTAAACACTATGTCATTAAAAATGAAGATAACACTTTATATTCTGATGGGATTTATGGCTCTATGGATAGCTCTTGTAGTAGCTAGTTTAGCTTCTAAAAAATTCTTCGAGTGGAAAATTAAAGTGATATAGAATGATTAAAGTTACTTCCAATAAGATAATGATGTTTCCAAACCTAATAACGATATTATAGGAGGATTAAACCAATTTTAGTCAGGAAGTGGAATTTTTAAACTCCTTGAGAATTAAAAGTATAAAGATGTGTTTGAAACCATGAACTGTAAGAATCATTATGAAAAATCAGTTATCTGTCATGCGGTCAATTCTTTCTAAAAAGCAGGAGATATTTTTACGTTTTTCTTTGCGATAAGTGTAATTTTGCTGGTAGTATGGATAATAGTGACATTTAGAGTTACAAGGGATAATAAGAATAATATTGATTACTATTAATTCACAAGGAACTAGAATCTGTGTGTGAGTATTGTGATTATAATTTATTTGATTTTTGGAGTTTTTGGGTTCTATCTAGTTACTCCTATTGGAATTAATTGCGATCAGTAAAGCAATTAAATGATAAAAGACTGCTATGACCATGAATTTAATGACTGAGAATGCCATGGGAAGATGTGTATTTCAGATGGAGTAAACTTAGGCTTTGCTGCTCTTATTCTAGTATTTATTACTGCAGTTATATCTTGAGTTATCAACGGTAGAATTTATAGATAGAAATATTAAATTCACCTTGAAATGAAAGAATAAGAAAAAGAAAATGAGTATTAAAAGATCTTAGCTAGACTAAAAGCAGATATCTTTGATGGTACTACTAGTGTGAAAAAAATAGACATTTAAGTATCAGAATTATCAGATCAACTAAGGCATCAATAAGATCAAAGTCCAAGTGAACCTAAAAATCCCGATAATTAGAAAAACAAACTATTATGAAGTATCTTTAAATTTATCAATCATACTTCTATAGTTATTTCTCTCATTCATTCTAATAAATCTTTTACTCCAACTTATGCATTTTCTTTCATTTCTAATTTTATAGTTACAACAAAAGCTTTCAGTTTAGTTATTTGCTTGCATGCTAATATGCATTATAATTAATCTAATTAGGATATTATTACTAATACATACTAGCATGCTTTTCTTACAAATAACTAAATGCATAAAATCCTTTTTTGCTAAGTTTAATTTAAAAGGTTAAAGGAAACTTAAGATGAATAATTAGAAGCTCTTCTGTCTTTTTTTCAGATATTAAGCTCATAAAAGTTAACATACTAATACTCTTGATTTAAGAATAGAGCTAAAAATATCATAATGTGTTAGGTATTAAAAATGATAGTGGCTTATTTATTTTATTATAAATGCTAATAAATAGAACCTTAGTCTTTCTATCCACAAATCTAAAATGTGATGGCTTAAGCAAACTAAATAGTAATATATTACTTTAAAAATCCCTTAAATTTAATTTCTATTAAAAGTTTTTATTTTAATCAATTTATTTAGAATAATAACAGACACTATAACATAATCAGTTTCGGATTAAAGATGGATTTAGGTAATAGGTATTAAAATGAAGGTTCCAACTATATGAAATATAATTATTAATAATTATTTCTTTGCTTTACTCAAGTTTAAGGTAGAATCCCCGTACTTCTTCGTCATCTAATTACTATCAATCACTTTCTTACTAATCATAATTAAGGATTATAGCTGATTTCCTTTAGTTACTAAGATTTGAAAAAAGAGGAGAGTCTTTATACAATATATCAAATACTAAGAAAGTAGATTTTACTCTACAGTTACCTTGTTTTAGTTGTAGCTTATGATAAAACTTCTAATATAGCTAATTAGATAAAGACTGATTGAACTTTATAATATACAGCTAACTTGATTAATAAGAAATATCATTGTAGATAAAGATTAGCTGTAATATAGAAATAATACAGACTTGCTTAAAATAATAGATCTATTACTAGAATGATACAGGGATTTATAGGGCTATATACTAAAACACTTAATCATTATATATATTTAATAATCATAATAGTGCTAAAAGAGGAAGATATAAGCTCAAAGAAAATTAGTAATGTAGTCGCAGTTTATTAGCTATTTTAACTAATCACTGTAATAATAGATTAATAACTGAGCTAGTAAGTAAGAAGGATTTAGATAGAGTGACTAGCTTAAGCGATATTTTTATTTATATATTGGTAATTATTAGCTAAATTATATCTATTTAAAGCAATCTAAAGATGCTTTTTTAGTTTTTAATAGGTTAGTCATCTTTATTTTACTTCTAGAATTATCTAAACTAGACTATAATTAACTGTCTTCAATTGGCAATTTGAAAGTAAAGAGAAAGGAGGAATAAAAGTGACTATCTGTGTAGCTAATTAAAATAAATGGATTAAAATAAGTTTGAAGCTCTTTAATATCAGATTAAAAGTATAGCTATCATACAAGAATATACTCACTTAATAGATACACTCCTAGAAATTTTATATCTAGTATACCTATTTAAATTTATTAAAGACAATATCTAGTAATAATAGTCTAGTGCATATAGGGAATAGATTTAGATAGTTAGATAAGTGGGAAATATAAAGAGATAGTATAGTGAGATGAGTAGAGATATATCTATTTAAAGGATTTAAAGTAGAGATAGTAAAAGTCTATTATATTCATTATTTTATAACTGAAATGGATATAACCCATTAAAAAACTTTTCATGAGTCTCTCAAGCCTATGTCTGGATACTAGCCTCCTCGAGCTCCTTCAAGTGGTGATATGGACTTTGTCTAAAAATTTAAAGAGCAAGAAAGATTAAGTTCTTATCTAGTTGATTAAATCAATAAACTCGAAGAAAAGTGCCAAGATCTTAGCATTAAGCTACAAACCCAACAACTTGCTTTTAAGGAGTAAAGGTAAAAACTAGAAAGTAGGATGAGAACATCTAGAGAAGATAACAGTTTAGACGAATTATAGTCCAGAATTATTAACATTGAAGAAGTCACCAAAAGAGAAGATAGAAATAGAAAAGAAATAAATGAGAAAGTTAAAAGAACGGAAATTCAGCTAAAGGAAATCTAAAACTTAGCCAAATAAGTTTCTCAAAATGAAGACTTGCATAAGTTTAGAGAAATCATTCATGAAAACATCGTTGAATCTTAGAAAAATACTTAGAAAAACAAAGAGAAGTCGCAAGTTCTTTTTACTGAAGTGGTAAGACTTGGTTAACAGTTAGAAGCAAATTAATAACTCATTAAATCAATGAACTCAAACTTTGAATCTAAAATTCAAATGTATGACTAAAAACTGAGGGAAAAGGAGATTGAGATAGAGTAATAGAGAAACTTAGTTCAAAGTAACTTCAATTCCGAGTTTATTGGAAAGATAGAAGAAAGGATGAATCTACAAGAGTAAACGCTTAATAATATCTCCAACGCACTTAAAAAGGAAAACACTCATGTAGAGAAGCTTTAGAATGTAGCAACAAGGCTTTAAGATGATATGAAAATAGCTCTAACTTAGCTTCAATAAGAATTTGTAGGAAAACTGGAAAATAGATGAAGTGAAATTTCCAACATGTTGAATAAGGAAAGACAAGATAGGTTTAGAACGACAGAAGAACTTAAATATAACTTTGATATATAAGATAAAATGCAATAAGAAAGAAATAACTTTGAGCGAGAGGAAATGAGAGATAAGTACTTTGGATTAGATCAGACAGTAAAATCGGAAATTAATAGAAGAGATGAATTGTTTAACTAGTTCAAAAATATAACTGAAATTAACTTAAAAGGCCTAGGTGATAACTTACAGTAAGAAATGTAAATTAGGCAGTAAACTGAGAAATAATTGAGAGAAGATATTTGGAATTGAATGACAGAACTTAAGGATAATTAAGAACATTTTAAGCAGCAACAATTAAGTTTAGCTGATAGAGCTGCCTAAGCACTTAAAACAGAAGTTGAATCTAGAGTAAATTAAGAATAGAAGTAGCAATCATTGGCACATCAACTGCATAAGTAATAAATGTAGGAACTGTTTCAGCTTAGAGAAGAAACTGACAAGTTTAAAAATAAAATTTTCTAAGAATTGAAGGAACATGCATAAAACAGCTCTTAGAGAAGTGATCTACTATCTAGATACATTGATTAAGAAATAAGAAGAATATCCGAAGATATGTCTGCTTCTTCAGGTAATGTAAAGCATGTTATAGCATAAGTCGCTGAAAGTCTTAAAAATTTAATAATAGGCACAGAAAAAAACAAAGCAGAATTGACTATAAGATTATAGGAACTTCAATAAAACTTCGTTTAAATAAGGGAGCACTTCACTACATCTGTTTCTAATTCTGAATCAAGGTTAAATGAAAGGATTAGAGAACTTCAGGTAGTATGTGATTAATTACTGGACTCTAATTAAAGAAACTTACACGAAAGAGTGAACTAATTGACAGATCTTTTGGAATAAGAGATAAACTAAATAAAAGAAATAGTAGAGGAAGATAGAGAAGTTATCACCAATACCTTTAATAAGAATAATGAAGAAATGAAGGAAAGACATAATACTTTAGTCGAAGACCTAAAAATCTAATTGAATAACTTACAAGCTTTGCAGATTTCATATGAAGGCTTTTCAGCAAGAATAGAAGAGAAGCAAGCAGCCTAAAACGAAGCAATTAATAAGCTTGAATCTTACGTTGTAGTAAATCTAGAGGCTGAAAAGTAAACTAGATAGAATAGCATCGAGCAAGTTTATTAATAAATTCAGCATAATCTAGAGAAAAACAATACACAACTAACTTCATTCTAGAAGTAGATAACAGAAGAATTTGAAGCTTAAAAGGAATCTATCTTATCGTAAGGAAAAATAATTTAGCAGAATTTAGAAAATATAAAAAACCTATAATCATCATTTTCTAATATTAAAGAATACTCTTCCTAGATCTCTCAATCTGTAGCCTAACTTTATACTGAACTTTCAGGCTTAATTGACAATGAGTAAGTGAAGAGAGAAAAAAATGAAAAAGAGATTTAACAAAATATGGACCAACATGAGTAAAAGATTAATGATCAGTTGGAAGAATTTGGCAATTAAATAAAGTAAAACTAGAACCTAATTTAAGAAAACAACGAAGACTAAAGTAAATAAAATAAGAAGGTCAGTGTTGAATTTGAATAAATCAGGAAAGATTATCTAACTAAAAGGGAATATTCAAAACTATCCTAAGAAATCAGTGATGAGATCTAGAAAATAACTGAACTAATATAAAATATGAACGAGAATTAGCAAGTTTAAGAAGAACAGTCGATAAAGATAAAAGAAGGATTATAGACATATTCAGAATCTTAAGGATAGTAGATTTAAAAACTGGAAGCCAGCATGAATAGCATAATTAAAGAGTTTGAAAATAAAGTTACTAAAGATTTGTAAAATGTCAATGAAAAGATCTAGTAAAACTAAATGGAAATCCAAAGAATGCTTAAAGAAAGGGAAGAAGAATTCCAAAAGTATTAATAGGGTTAGTCAAAATTAAATGAAAGCACGGATTAAGACAACATCGAGGAGCAAAAGTAGTAAATAAGTGCTCTAAAACAAAAGATAGAAAACTTCAAGTAAAAATAGACTGAATAAGAGAATAATTTGAATAAGTAAATCAAAGATTTGCAGGATAAGTTTTCAGAGTAAAGCTTGGAAAATATGATTATAAAAGCTGTTAACAGTTCTAAAGTACAAGATTAACCTTAAGAAGAGGAGTAAAAATAACATCTTTAAGAACCTAAAAAAGAGAAGAAGAAAGAAGAAAAACCTCAAGAGTAGCAATAAAAACCAGCAGAAAAGGAAAAATCGGGAAAGGATAAATCTTAGAAATAGAATTAAAAATAGAAGTAAGAGCAAGAGAATGAGTAGCTCAATGAGGAAGAAAATGTAAAGGCAAATTAGGAGAAATAGTGAAAATTTTACTTTTATTAGTTTGTTCTTTATTTAAAAAATCTTAGCGAAGTTGTCTTATTACATCATTCATATAATTTCCTAATAGCTGAATTATAATTATATTACATCAAAGCTTTAATAACTAAAGCTAAAATAAACCAAAGCTTTAGGGAACTTTTTGCAATGATAGAGAATATAAAGAAAGTTAAATCACACTAAGAAAAATAGATAAATGGTATTAAAGCTTTAGAATAAAGATAATTGGAGCTAAAATTTAATTAACACCTCCTCTATTTTCTTTTATCAATCAAATTTGTTTAGACAAATAATATGATTCACTAGTAGCATATTAAATAGAGTAAATGAGGATAATCTTAGTTAAATAAAGCATTTAGATATCAAATTTGATAAGAATAATATTAATAAGGCTAGTCATTTAGTCATTAAATACTATGAAGTGTTAGATAAAATTACTTATAATAGTAATCAGACCGTACTAGTAATAATAAAAGGAACTTAGCTAAAAAGCGTGTTATTGAGTAATTTATTTGGATACAATTATTAGTTTAATATCTTTTTAATCATTATTTATACAATTATCTCATATTACCAAATATAATTCCTATATCATTCAAAGGGAGCAAGTTAAATATTCCTAGATGCAAAATTAATTTTTAGATATTAGTTTAATCATAATTCTACTACTTTTAAAACTTTTAAAGCTTTTTTCTAAGTTAAATTTAAATACCTATGAAATAAAATAAATAAGTATGATGAAAAACTTTGAAGATAGAAGAAAAGGGAGAAACGGAAAACTAGATAAGTCTTAAAGGAAATGGTAAAATAAAGCTAGCAGATGTGAATTGTACTAATAAGTAGCAATATTCATTAAAAATATAATTACTAATAATCCTATAGATATTATAGCCATAGTCACTAATCATTATCTAAGAGTTATATAAGATCTTGATTAAATGAGTAGCATCTGCAAGTTCTAATATTTAGATATATGAAATTAAAGTGTTTAATATACAGCGAAAAGCATTAAGAATAATATTAAAATGATAAGAAAGTAATTAAAAAAGTTTATATAGCAAAGTAATTTGATTATCTTTATTTTAAATGCAAAATTGTTTAAGATTTAGATTAGATACCAGTAAAGAGTTATAATCAATAGTATCACATAATCATCTAAAAGCATTGATTTAATTTGTTGAATGTCTGAAATTACAAAAAGAGTAATATCTATAATAGAAATTAGCAAAGATAGATGATAGTTGTATATATAATAAAGGATATTATAATATTTCCTTCTATCTATCATAATAGCTTATACACTAATTAGTTTTATATCGCTCTTAATGTTTTTATTCTGCTTTAATATTATCAGTCAAATATAAAATATAATCTCATATAAAATCTTCAACTATTAAGCCTATTCTTGTTTCTGCAATATATAAAGAAACAAATTTTCTAGTTTAGTGTAGAAATACTAACTCTATAGCAAATTAGATGAAACAAATGACTTAGACTAAATACAATTTTAAGGTTGAAAGTAGTATAAGAGTAGACTTAAAATAGTAAGTAAAGATAGAAGATATGAATAATAAGTTTAATATATAAACTATTATTAACCTAAGGCATCTAATTAGTACAAAATGGAATAAAAAGCCTAGTAGTGTGTTTAATGCTATCAATTCTACCAATTCATATTCTTTTCCGCTGGATTAGTTACCTCTGTAAGATTTGCTAAAAACTGACCTTATTAGAGCATGAAAAACGCATTATCAGAATTTCTGATAATTCCAATAGTATTTGGAGTTTCTCTGCAGAGCTACTTAAGAAAGAAGAAAGCAATAGAGTATAATTAGAAACTAAAAGAAAGCGTTCAAAACGCACTGCAGAAGTAAATTAACTAGGTATATGGGATAACTGAAGCAAGCAAAGATAAATAAGACAGTAAACTTTAAAATTTCCTTATCTTCTGCATTATCTAAGTTCTCTTATTCTATTATTAAACCCTAAACTTATTTTAACTTAACTATATCATACACAGTAGTTAGATGGTAATGAAAGAAGAAAAAGATAGTATATGTATGATGAGAGATAAAAGTAGTTAAAGGAAGGAGAGAATAGGAAGTTAAAAGACATATTGCTTATATAAAAGTAAATAAATGAATTAGATTAAATTAAGTTATAGTGTTGTATAAAATGAAAAAGGCAGAACTTAATAAAACTGAAAAGAAATCCTCTTAAGGAGGAGGCTAAACTAGATAAAAAATTGAATAGTATAAGAACGAAGCTTAAAAACTCTAGGAATAGCTAGCATGTGATAATTTGCACTCCACTAATATCCAAACTGGCTCTCAAATTGCTAACCTGTAAGATTCTGGGGATACTTACGCTAGAAAAATTGAAATTGAAAAAAAGAAACTAGAGGAACTGGAGAGATAGATTGCTTAAGTGTAGGAACAAATTAAAAAGCAAAGAGCAGAATTCCACGGAAGTAGCGGAGCAAAAGAAACAAACGAATAAGTAGCAAAGAAAATAAAAAGCCTTGAAAATAAGTTAGATAAAGCCTTATAGAAGTACAATGAAGCAGTAGCTCATAACAAACAGCTTAGGGAATAAATTAACACTTTGAGAAGAGAAAGAGTTGTGTATGATAATATCTATAAAAAACTTGAATAAGAACTTGCTTAGAAAAGATAAGAAATGTAGGATATTGTAGCTAAGGGTAAAGAAGCTTATGAAAATATGCAAAAAGTTAAAGAAAACATTAAAAAATTAAAATCGGAAGCGGAAAAAGAACAAAGCGAGTTTGAAAAAGAGTGGAATGAATTAGGGAGATTAATTGAATAAGACAAAAGAATGAAAGATTTCATAAGATAACGAGATCCCACTTCTAACAATGAACAGCCTCCTTCTGATCTTCTAAGTGAAGAATAACTATTAAAGAAAAAAGTAGCAAGAAGTGCTTGGGGCATAGCAAAAGATAAAGCGAGTATACATGTTAGTATGGAAAAAGTGTAGACTTATGAAGAAGCATTTGCAAAAATTCAAGCTGCTACAGGAATATCAGATATTGATGAACTTGTAAAAACTTTTGTAGAAGCAGAAAAGCATAACTTTAGCTTGTTTAACTACGTAAATGAACTAAGTAATGAAATGGAAAAGCTTGAATAATAAATTTCAGATATTAAGAGTGAAATTGACAAATATAAAGGCTAGGGCTTATCAACAGATAACTAAAGAAAAAAAATTATGTAAGAGCTTGAGGAAAGGCTTCAAAAAACTGAAGTAAAAGCTTAATAATATGAAAATAAATACGAATAGACAATGAAAATCATTAATGCACTTAAAGTAGGAATTCAGTCAATATTTGATAGAATCGGTTGCAATACAGAGGCTGTACAAGAAATGCTTGGATTTTCAGGTGTAACAGAAGCAAATATGATGTAATACCTTGGTATTATTGAGCAAAGAACTAATGAAATATTGTAAATGTACTCTGCTTGCCAAGCACAAAGCATAGATACGAGTGCTCTATTTCCTTTACAAAATCAAGGTGTATAGCAAACTTAGCAGGAAAAAGTTAAAATGGAAGCACCAAGCAGTAAGTTGTTTTATAAATGTAGTCGTGGAAGAAGAAGAAGACAGCGAAGAGGAAACAAGCTTACCTTTTTCAAAGGAAGATTTCAAAACTAGAGCTATCAAAAATATGTCAAAAAAGCCAGAACGCTAGCATTAGAAGCAACAGGGAACAAAGAAATAGAAATGAGACAATAGATCTTAATTTTTATATTAGAATATAAATAATTAAATAACCGATAGTTTCCTTTTATTTCTAAATAGGTATGAATCAATTACAAGGATTATGCAAATTTGGATATTTAATTTAACGTTAATCAAAGTTATTATATAGATAATAACTTAAATCAGTATGAATGCAAATTAATTGATCAAGGAATTAAAAAATATGAACATTTAAATAGTAAATTATAGTATTTCTTCCTTGATTTCATTTTCTAGTTGAAACCATAAGGAAATCCGCAAGTGCCTTTAACACAGGTTCTTTTTTCTTGTTGTATCTTTCCTATATTGTCTAAATTTCAACTTCCATATCTTAGTCTAATTTTTTAAGCATATTTTCAAGTTACTCAAGTTCCATATTCCTATACTCAGAGGGAATTTATTATAAAAGTTGCGACTTTTGCTAAGACTATAGATTTTCTTGCTACTTTGCTCCCTTATAATTAACTTATTCCTATTTTCGCTAAGTAAATTTAGATCTGCTTTATTGTTTATCAAGAGCAGGTTACTCAATCTATTTGTTTAAAGGTTTAGAAATTTGTAGCTTATTGGATTTAGGAGTCGCTTATTATTGTTATTACTGTTACTGTTACTACTGAAATTTTTTAATTTATTCCATTTTTTATTATTAGAGCATGTCTTCATTTTTAAACTACTCTTTGATATACTACATGAAAATTGGATTTTTATCTTCTTCAACTCCATCATTGCACACCATTGTACCTTTATCTAATAATGATCCTGTATCCCCTGAATTTTATTGGTTGACAGAAGTATTTTACTGGTTTGCATTTTAGATAAAAGTCTCTGGTTAGTAAGATGAAATATCCTCCTCTGAAGATGAATGAGAGGCAATTTCTTTATTTTATCTATACTTTTCTACTAAATCGATTGTCTACGTTGCTAATTCTGAGAGTACATTTGATCCTAAGCGCATTCCTGTTTTTATAAATTTATCTTGCTTAAGTAAATCTTTAGCTGAAGGTCTTTTATTAGGATCTATGTTTAGACATTTTTAAACAAACTAGTTAAATTCTTAGCTTCAAATCTCAGGTTTTGTCAATCCTTAAGTAGGCCTTTTTGGGATAGCCATAAGAGCACTCATTGGACCCATAGAAGCAAAAGGAGGCTATCCTTCAGCAAGTTCAATAGCAGTAATTCCTAAGCTTCAAATATCAGCTTTATCAGCATACTTATCTTGAGTGATAACCTCTGGAGCCATCCAATAAGGAGTTCCTATCTTACTGTTTCTTTTCGAGCATGTTTCTGTTAATTGCGCACTTACTCCAAAATCTGCTAACTTAACGCTCCCTTAACTATCCATCAAAATATTGGCAGCTTTGATATCTCTATGAATTTTATTTTTGGAATGCAGGTAAGAGAGGCCATTAACAACGCCATTTAAAATACAAGATATCTACACTTCGTTGAAGCACCTTTTGGTAATTCTCATAATGTCAGCAAAACTTCCAACAGAGCAATAATCCATGAGCATTCATAAATTTCCGTCTTTAAAGTAAGTACCATAAAAGCTTACAATATTATTATGCTTACACTCTTTCAAGGTTATTATTTCTTATCTTATCATCTTTACATCGCCATTTGTTGGTACAATTTTTATGGCGACTATTATACCTGTGGATTTATGGAGAGCCTTGTACACTTTTCCAAAAGTTCCTTCTCCACAGCATTAGAGTAGAGAAAAATGTTCTTCTGGGTCTTTTGTATTGAAAATTAATTTACTTATATCAAAATTTTACATTTTTATTACTAGCTGCTTTCAATTTAATAAAACTACTTTAAATCTGTTAAATCCTTTTACTCTCCAATCCCTACTAAGTTAGCTTTCTATTCCTATTTATTTTATATATCTTCTCTTCCTTTAGTAAGTATATCTTTGATGTTCCTTTCCTATACACTTTACTCTTACAATATTTATTACGCTTTTATCCTTATTTCATTATTTTAAGCTTCAGTTACTCTGGCTTTTTTAAACCTATATAAAGCATAACTATCTTATTTTAAACCTTATTCTAGTTTTAAAATAATAAAACACTTCATCTCCATGAATTTCTAATCTGAAGTAAGAAACCAAAAAATAGGGTATAATAAGATTAAATGGCTTGCTAAGAATAATTAGGTATAATAATAAAAAAGAGAGATAAAAGCTAATTAAAGCTAATTATTATAGATAAAGCTTAATGGAGTATTACAACCAATCTCTTAGGATTGCTAAATGTTCTGATATGATGCAAGTTATATATCCTGGCTAGTATATAAGAATCAAGATATATAGCTGTTTAATTTTATTCAAAGCCTGAAAGCAGGAACTAAGATAGTATATAAGGGATGATGTAAGGTAGATAAATGGATTAATATTTTAACGTTGATTTTTATAGGAAAGCTAGCATTTTATTGCTTTTTTGTTTAAAGTTAAATTTAATGGCTTTAAGTCCTGGAAGAAGTTTCTAGAGATAGAAAATTCAGTAAGAGTTAGAGAAACAAATGAGCAATAAGAATTAGAGTTAATTAATAGATGAAATAGTTAAGAGAGAATATCAAATCATGGAGCTGAGAGATACTATTGATTATCTGAAGTCAGAAGTGGCTCACCAAAGTGAAAAGGTAGATGATCTAAACAAATGAATGTATATGATATAGAATTTGAATTAAGATTATTCAGCTACTATTATCAAGATCAACAAATCATTGGAAATTATAGATCAACTTAAAGAAGAAAAATTTAGATTTTAAAAGTAGTTAATTTAAGAAAGAAGAAAGGTTAAGTCAATGTAGCAAGTATTAGCTTCTTTCAAAGCACAACGTTAGGTAGAACGTTCAGAGTTAGAATGTACTGAAACTGGAAAATTGATATTATAAACATAAAACCAAAACGAAACTATTATCAATCTTGCCAGTGAAGTTGAAAAGCTTAGCTTTAAAAACCAGGAATATTTGCTTCTTCTTTAATAAAGAGATTTTTTTAACGTATACGAATAAACGCTAAACGAAGTGCAAAATCTTCGTAAAGCCTACTAAGAAGCTATAATTATAATAAGAGGAAATGAAAGATTAGCATAATAAAAACAAGATAGATCAGAGAGTGTATATTCTTGCTCAAAATGTACGAAAGATCAATACGAAACTTATAAAGAAAATGAAAATGCCAATCAAATAAGTATAAGCTTCATTGAAAACAATGGAAATTCTTTTGCTTAATTGAATTATTTTAATGTACTGTAAAAGGAAACTCCTTCATTTCTTTAACTCCTATAAAATCTTTAATTTTCTAAACCTTCAGTGAAGATTATCAAGCTGCTTAATCATAAAGAATACTTATTTAAGACTATATTATTCTCTTTAAACCAATCGTGCTAAATTAATATACTAATCTGATTTAGAAGTATTATATACAATAATCAAATAGCAGTCTTAGAAGTTAATTTCTATTGTTAAATTATAAAAGCTATTTATAAATTACATCTTAGGTATAAAATCAAATTGAAAGAGCATTTTCTAAATATCCAAAGAAACGAACTATCAAATATGAAGGAATAAGAATAAAAAGTGCTTAGTAAAGATTTAGAGTAATTAAGATTGTAAAATACAATTAAATGTTACTATAAATTCTTTACTCTTGGAAAGAAAGAATTTAATACTTGAGTATGGTTTGGCGTTTTCATATATCTCCAGAGTAATAAGTTGAAATACCTTTAAGTATCAAAAAAATTTGCATAGTAGTCGATATTTCAAGTCTAAGGAAAGATCCTTTCGAAATTCCCTCTTCTAAATATAAAAAACATACCTAGCATGTTCTTCTTCGGTTTCTACTAGCACCAGCAAATCTTCAAAGTTACTTTGAAAAATTTCATCTAAACTGTTAGCGTTTAAAAGTTCCTTCAAACTTCTGTGAGTTACTTTTGTAGGCTTATTTTACTTCTATTCTTTATTTGCCATATCAGTGAAACCCAATAGTCGTTCCTTTACTTTTTAAGCTTCCTAATTTTCGAATTTTTTCCTGTCATATGGAATAAATCCAACTAAGTTGAAAATGTCGCACATTAGAGTAGTTTTTATTTTTTTATCTAAAGGAGAGCTGCTACTTAGACTGGGACATACATTAACTTCAAGAAGTCATGGTTTGAGCTTATCATCAATTAAAACGTCAAAGCCATAAATTTCAAAACACTGAAGTCTTCCTTTTTTAGCTACGTTTAGTTAGTTTACAACATGAGGCTCAACAGCAATTATAGCCTTTATTATAACATCGTGAATTTTAACAAAAAGATCCTTTACATTTATTCCTTAGCCTTCAATATATTTTTTATATGCTGTAAGAGCTCATTTTGATCCTGTCGTACCATCTTCTGCGTTCTTATTTCATTAAAAATTTGGAGCCTTTTTGTTTATAGCAAAGTTGGTTAAATGAGAAAATTTGCTTTTAAGATGCTTATGACTTGCTGAAAAAGTTTGAGTAGCAAATCTTGTTAATCCTTCTTCAAATATAAAAATTCTGAGAGGATCAAAAGAGCTTACAAGTACATAAATTCTCAAATCATATTTAAGTCCTTAAATTAGGTGAGGGTTGCTTATATACTTTTATATGATGTAGTTCTTTTTCTTTGAAACTTTGCTGTTAATGTCCAATAACTTTATTCCTCTTCCACATGAAGAAGCTGCTGGCTTTCTTATCCATATTGCCTTTGAATCACTTTCTTTTTCGGTATTCCATCTCTTTCAATCTTCAGGCAATATATAAGTAACTGGGCATATTTCGTATTCTTTATGAATTCTCCTCATTTTTGAAACGTTTCTTCATAAATTGTCTTTTCTTCCTAAGTTCCAAGTTCCAGGAAAATGATTTACTTTTTAATAGGCATTCATACTTGGTAAATCTACACGACCAGCTGTTCATATGCAGTTTCAATTATCCCCATGAGTTAGTTTGAATCCAGCAGTTTTAAATGATTAAGTTACACAATTATAAACATGAGCATCCTCTATTTTAAACTTAAGAACTGGTGGATCAATAAGTTAAAACGTTCTTTCATTATTTCTCACGCAATTACAATATTATGGGTAATTAAAAAACACAGTAGCAGGTCTTTTTTCAAAGATAGAACTTTGTAAAACTATGCCTTATTTAGATTCTTCTGTGTTGGTTTCTAATTAATTTTAATAGTTTAACTCTTGATTAAAGGTTTATGCTCTTTACTAAAGATATTAGATATTGGAGGTTTCTAAATTTCCTTAGTAATTTTTTTTTAAGCTACTCGCTACTTCCTTGTTCTACTAAATCAGATTATTCTATTATATTTGCTAAATCGCTTTCAATGTTTTGCTCATGTTTTCTGTATCATTCATTTGTAGAATGCCTTCATTTTCTTTCAATATGTTTTACTTGAATTCAGTAGGAACAGTAAATCTTGGAGTTTTTGTTGAAGATCGCGAATCAGTTCGTACGATTCCGTTAGATTCGTTGTCTTGTCTATTTAATTTCATAAGTTTAGGCTTATTTTTGGATTGACTACTATTAAGCCCTCCTTTAACAGGCTAACTTAATCCTCTTCTTTAAGTTAAATTCTTAGTAGCTGTCAATGGTCTTCTTGGCTAATACTCCTTTTACTGTTCATTTTTTTTGGAGAATTAAAGACTTTAAGTGACTACCAAATTCTGGTTTTCTTAGACTCCTCTTGGAGATAACTAATTATGTTTAGGTGGCCTCGCCAGTTGCAATTTATATTTTTAAACATTTATCTGTGGAAGTTGCATGTCTATAGAAGTTAATTCTCTTTCCATTTTTTAAGTTAATGAATTTTAATCATCAAACTTCATGCTTTTATAAAATCATTTTCTGTTATAACCTAAAATTTAGATTAACTTTACAATAGCAAATTGCCTTCAATAATATAAGCTTTCTATAAAGGTAATTATTCTTATAGCGGAAGAGCTAAAGACTGCATCCCTTTAAATTTATAATTAAGTAGATATTAAACCTTCAATTCCTATAATGTGCAAGCTAAATTAATTCTTACCTTATGAATATGAAAGAAACTGCTCTAGGAGTTTAATTCATTTAGCTAGAATTTATTTTCTTCTAAAATATAAAATAAATAAGCACCTAATCAGCTTATAACTAGAGAGTCTAATTTTAGCTTTATTTAAAGCAAGGTAACTAAGAAAATTGAATGAGGAATAGTTTTTCTATATATAACATAATATAAGAATCGCTTATTTATTTAACATCTAGAAATTATTTTTTGGTATTTAAAGTCTATGGTTGATACTAGCTAGTTTTATTATGTGGTTTAGGTAAGAAAATAATTAGTTCTTCTTAATATTTAATATTCTTAGTTTGTATATTACTACTAATAGGGACTTATATAAGCAGCAGTTTTAGAGTTTTATTTTAGGGTGAAAATTCTTATAGTTGTCTGCTTGTAATAGTTAAGAGGATATGAGCTCACTTTTTTAATTCTTCCTATCAAGAATTAATTTAGACTCTATAAACTAAATAATGCTTTCTGGAATTAATTGACTAGAACTAAAGTTTCTAGTATAAAAACCTATCCATCACTTACTCAAATAAGATAAGGCTAGATTATTGTAACTAATAATTTACTATTCAGTTAACTTAATTTAAGTTTATTTATTGGAATGCCTAAATTTATTAGTACCATGGAAGATTTGAATAAGTAATGGTATACATTTATTTTTAAGTATTACTTTAGCCTAATCTCATTCCTATAGACTAGAATATTAGCAAAATATTTTACAAGCTCTATCACTTTCTAATATAGAGTTTGCATAAAAGAAAGTTAAACTTTAGTTTATCTAGAACTCTTAAATTTCAACTATGGATCTACAATCTCTAGTTTTTATTTATATTGGATATAGTTTATTATTAAGTTATATATTTAAGCTTTAGTTTATAATTTAGGATTTGCCAAAGAATATTGAAATAAGCATAAAGCTAACTTTTAGAGTTATTGAAGGCTTAAAACTATTTATTAAAAGTAAGTAAGATTTTCAATGTTGGTATATCAAATGCAAATTCATTTCTTCCTCGTTTACTACTTCAACCCCACAACTTGGACATCTGGCTTGTAGAATTTTGAACTCTTTATTTTGATTCTTTTTGGTATTTTTCTTTAGTTTTGAAGTTTGGGTTTAACACTTATGTAGATGTCTATCTTTTATGCAAACTTTTTTATTGCATACAGTACAATTTATACTTGTTACAATGGTTAGCTTTCTCTTGCAAAACTAGCATTTTTAATTTTATTGAGCAGAGCAATCGTTTTAGAGATGCTCTTTTAGAAGCTTTTCTCTACTGCTTTCTTCCGGGATTCTAATTCCTTTGTTACATATTTAGCAAATGAATGCTTTGACTCCTTAATCATCACAACCATGTGAAGAAGCTGTTCGATGATCAAGACAATAAACTTTGAGACAGACATTACATTTGAAAGGCAAAAAATCCTATTATTAACATTCTTTAAATGAGCAGAAGGCACCTAAATCGCAGAATTCCATTTATACAATTTTGTAAGATAGCAGATTAAATAGTGATAAGAATCAGACAAGAACATAAATCTAAGTAACAGTATTGAACATTCCTATTTATTACTTTTATCTACTATAAAACTTATTTTCTAATGCCTTGCTATTTATTACACTGCTTTTTAATAACCCTCATTTATATATATCAGATATGGCTTAGTCATAAGTTATAAGATTTCAACAGAATTATACTAATAAATAAGTTTAAGTTATATCTTTACAATCTTTATTCTTATCTTTTCTCTTTTTACTTAATATAGAAAGTACTAGAAGAATTAAGAGTTTCTAGTTTTATTTTAGTTTAAACTGTTTAATCTTATTTGGTGTATTTCTTTTTTTACATTAAAGAACATATTCACTACACAGATGTTATATGTTATGTTAGAGTATTTATTTAGACCTTTCATTTATTCATATAACTAGTGATAACTAACTTTCTAGATGGAAATATTAAGTTTAATACTAAAGTTAAAGACTTTTTTATTTAAAATCTCATTCGCTTTGCTTTTTGGTAATTAAACTGGAAGTTAATAGCTTTAGTTGTATTTATCTATATAGAAATACTTATATTTATTATACTAAAGTTACACTAGAAAAATTAAGAGGTTTGGAGTTTTATTTTAGCTGCATTAGAGTTTGTTAATGAGATATTAGGTAAATATTTTAGCTTTAAATAGATCAAAAATGCTTTTTTAGCATAAACTTTTCTTTTGTTTAACTAATTTAATCCCTTTAGATATTTGCTTTGTATAAGAATCTGCTAAAGCATATAAAGTTACTTATAAGTCTAAATTTAGTATTATAATAGAGTATTTTGCCTTGGAAGTATTTAATTATAGCGATTACACCTTAATTAGATCAAATCTATTTAATTTCTCTATCTTCTTGTATAATGCTATAGCTACATAGCTGTAATGAAATATACAATACTATTGTCTGCTTTTCAGCTAGTTAGCTTTAACTAAGACTATTAATTTAATAAAATAAAGATATTCAAATTTATCCAAATGCATTAGGATTAAGCTCTTGCTTAGTATAGCTTAGGAGTGTATTATAAATTAAGTGTAGAGGAATATAAATAAGCTGCCTTACCTTTGTTTAGGTATAATATCTTTGATGGTAAAAGTGAAGCATTGATAGATAGAGAGGAAATTTTAAAAGTGAATAGATTAAATTAATAAATTTCTATTATTTTATGGATATTACATTCGTATTCTGCTGGGGAAAAAATAAGGAAGGAGAACTTTCCCTTGGAAATGTTAAAGATGCCTATACTCCTAAACCTATTTAAACGCCTGAAAATATAGGACATATTAAATTTATTGCATCTGGAGGATAACATTCTGCTTGTATTGATTCAAATAACTAAATTTATGTATGTGGATCCTGCTTACATGGAAAACTAGGAATTGGAGAAGAGAAAACTGTGAACGTCTCATTATTTACGCCTATAAAAAAGCTTTTGAATTAATAGATTGTTTAAGTTTCTTGTTCTGATTATCATACTCTGGCTTTAAGCTCAACTGGAGAGGTATGAACTTGAGGAGGAGCTAATAACAGTATTTAAAAACCAACTAAAGTTCATTTACAATAGTTTGTCACATAAATAGACTGTGGAGATTTTCATTCTGTAGCTTTGACTAATTAAGGTTATGTGTTTTCTTGAGGTGGAGGAGGTAGCTTTTTCAATCGTGGTTAATGTGGATTAGGTCATGCAAATGATGCAGATAAGCCTACAGCAGTATAAATTTCTGATATAGAAGAAGTTAGATGTGGAGGTTATCATACAATCTGTTTGGATTCTAGTAACAGACTATGAGGATTTGGATCAGGCCTTTATGGAGAAATAGGAATTGGAGAATTTACAAATTAAAACTTTCCCTAGCTATTAAAATTTTAAGCTGAAAGTAAGATATTATAGATCTCTTGTGGAGGACATCATAATATAATTCTTACCGAAAATGGATTCGTATATTCCTGGGGCTTTGCATCTCATGGATAATTAGGTCTTAAAGATAACGTAAATTAATCGACTCCAAAGTTAGTAAAAGATTTAAAAACGAAAGGCATAAAGTAGATTGCAGCAGGATGAAATCATTCATTGGTTCTTAGTGATTAAGGTGATGTTTACGCATGTGGATATGGTTTTTTCGGTTAATTAGGGCTTGGAAATGATGAAACAAAATACTAATTTACTCATGTGAGTACTTTAGGAGCAAAAAATGTAGGCTAAATATTTGCAGGAGGAAATCACTCTTGAGCAATTTTAGATAAAGCTTAACCATTACGAGAAATCTATGAAGAGCCTAGTCCTATTTAATCTCCTATAAACTCAGAACATGAATAAGCATTAGTTGAATCCCCTAAAGCTCAAAATACAAGTTTCATTAAAACTGAAATTATGCTTCAAATAATGTTAACCGAACTAAATCTTTGCCATAGGTTTATTCGATTTAAATTACCAACTTAAAATATGGAAAACGGAAGACTTGCTGTTGAAAATTTTGTAAGAGAAATGTTTTTAGAAGAAAGTGGAATGTAATACCACAGAATATAAACTGAAGACGAAGAATAATAAACAGAAAGAAGTGTCAATAATTATGATACTCAAAAATTTACTTGTCTGCTAGTTTGTGACCCATCAAAGAATACTCCTCCTCTTGTTCCAAATACTAATGCAGTATATGAACCTGGAATAAAGATTCTAAAAGAAAGTTAATATGCCTCTACTGAACGTGGTAAGTAACTCACTCAATGGATTAAAACGTTCATTGTAAAAGTAGGAAGTTTTTGCACTGAATTTCCTCATTTTTTCGAAATAAGACCTTACCAATTTAGAAATTTTTGATTTATTTCCTTCATACTTTGTCAATATCTGAACTTATTTTCTTTATATTTATGATTAAAATTACAGCAAGACTCACTATAATATCTACTTCTACCAATTATATTTTTAAGCAAAATCAAGTATTACATAAATTTAGCTTATTAAATAAAGCTTACTTTAACTTTCAAGTTATAGATTAAAGTATCAAAATATAAATATATATAAAGTAGCTTAAATGCTAGACAACTGAATAATATACAGCTATTTTCTTTTTTGTCACCTATAATTATTTTAGGTTTCTTCTAGTTTTTTAAAAAGTTAATTAATAAATTTTCAAATTTAAGGTTGAGTAAACTTATCTCCTTCATATATACTAAAGCTATGCTCTTAATATTGAATAGTTTATTAAATAATTTTACTTTTAAATTAGTTAAGATAAATTCACTTAATTAGGAGTTAATTTACTACTAGCACAAATGAATTTTACATTAATCTATCCTATAGATCCCTTTAAGATAGTTTTAAGAATGGAAATAAAATAGAGAATATTTATTGTTAGTCATATTTCAAGTAAATATATATCCTGTTTATTTATACTGCTAAGCTCTATATATATTGAAAAACTAAATAGTGAGGCATTTCCTTAATTGCTTAGAAATTTGTTTGCATAATCTATTTTTTAGTTTATTCCTTGTATATAAAATAGACTTCATATATTATTGCTCTTTAATATGCCTTTTCTTTACTTTAAACTTGCTTTTTTTATCAGCCGTTTTATAAGAAGTATTCAATAGAGAATTTAAAGGCTAGAAGGTGTCAAAAGCAACATTAAATAAAGCCTATTGAAGAGTACTATTTAATAGCTTTATGAAGTTAAATTGTACAGTCTCATTTAGTATATAGATTAGAAATACCTTGATTATCCAATTAAAAAATGTAAAATTCCTTTTAATTATTTTATTTTCTATCTTTATTCTAGTTTGCTTATTCAATGGTATCTAATAAAAATTTTACATTAGTAGCAAAATAAAATTGATGTACATTAAGCCAAAAAATAAGTCTAGGAATAAAGTAATCCATATAACCAAATATTTCCATAAGATGCTTACTCCCTAATAATATATAGGCATATTTTAATGAAGTATTGGCTTACTATTTCTTTTAATTGAAAGGTATAAAGTATTAACATTATCTAGATAAGAATAATCTAGCAAAAGCTATTCATTATTTAAAATTAACGTATAATAGTAGATTTTTTATTATCAAGAGATTCTATTATAGAAATTATGGGAAGTTGCTGTGGAAAATCTAAAAAGGTAAAAAACAATTAGAAGGATAAAAAAGATTAAGATGCTGATGAGTTTGAGGGATGTGTACCTGAAGAAAGCTAAACATCGAAGATATAAAAAGATTAATTAAACAATTATACTAAAAATAATAAAAATAGCCAAAAGTAGATTTCCACTGACTTAGATTAATATAAGCTAGGAGATCTTAATTAATAGATAAATAACTAGGAGTAGAATTAATGAAAAGCTCCAGAAGTTGAAGAAATTAACGAAGGGAAAAAAGCACTGTTTGACATTGCTCAAAAGGATAAAGAGAAAGAGTAAGAACATTAGGAACTCTGACGAAATATTTAGATATCAAAGTAGAATAAAAAACAGATATTAGATAATTAGAATAACAACTTGAGTCAGAAAAATAAAGAAAGCTATTAAGGTGAAAGCTTACCTAAAATAGAAACTAAAAAGAAATTCAATTTTTCAACCTAAAATGATAAAAACTTTATAGAAAAACCATAAATTCAAAATTCCACTTAATCTACAGAAAGTAGTTTAAGCTAAAAGGCTAATATAGGAGCAAAAATGACTTTAGCTAATAGCAATTTGGGTATTAGTTTTAAAACATTAAATGACCCAATTTTATAATAAAAAGTAATTTCGATTCACTATTAAGCATAGAAAAAAAATATACCGAAGCCTTAAATTCCAGTTAAAATGAGTTTTGATTTTATTGAAGAAACAAATAATTAAGCAGCTTTGAAAACCAATGAGTCTAATATTTAATAAACAATGGTAACTTAACAAGATGAAAATGAAAAGGATGAAAACATTTAAAATCAGAATGAAAAAAAGTAATTATTGACTGATATTCTCCAAGAAGTGGATGATGTGTTCAATGATTGACAAAGTCTAGAATTAATAATTTGTACTTGTTTAGTTTTAATTTTAATATATTAAAGAATTAGGTTTTTAAGGATTATTTTAGATATTAATAATATAATCAAACATCAAAAATAAGTTATTTATTCCAACTTATAGAGTGGCGATGTGTTCAATCATAAATATCCTGACGAGCTCTTTCAGAAATTAAACAAGTTATCTAAGTTACTTAAAATATTTAAACGAATTCTGTCTTTCATTAGTAGTAATTACTCATAATGAAGACAATATTAATGCTCTTTAATATCTTCATATTAATATTCATAAGCTATAAGTTGATTTTTCTTAATTCACTGCTTAATATGGTATATCAATATATTTCTGTACTCTAATAAACTCTAGAATTAAATACCAAAAATTATTAAGTTTCAGGACATAAGAAGTAAATAATTATTAGCCCTATTCATTTAGTTATAAGGCTTAGAATAGTTCTATTATTCTCAGTTTCTAAATGCTTTACTAATAGTAGTAATATAAAACTTTCATATCTTATTCCAGATAAAAAAGTGCTATACCATATGCTAGTAGCCTTTAAAACTTCTCCTCGATATAGCAATTAATAAGAGAAAAAAGGATAATAAGAATATAAGAGTAGGAAGTAAAAGCCTAGCATAATGTGAGGATAGGTAAAATAAATGAAATAGATTTGTTTAAACGTTGATTTAAATGATATAGAGTGTAAAATAAATAAACTTAAATATTCTTCATAAAATGGGAAACAATATATAATAACAGAATACTTAGTAGCAGTATAACTGTCTTATGGAGAAATGAGCTGAAAATAATAAGCATTTCATTAAATAAAGAATCAAAAAAATTCCTGAAAAGGAAGAAATTGATCATTTTTTGAGTAAGATTGAAGATGTAAAAATAATAGAAAAATAGAAGAATGCTTTAAGAAAAATTCATTCAAAGGTGCTTTAAGAGCTTACTTATGCTGAAAGACAGGTTGAACTGCTCATACTTAAGCAAAAATTAGCTAAAAAGAAGTTAAAAAGTAAAGTGCTTGTTGAAATAAGAAAGTCGAGAGGGATTCCTAAACTTTCTTAGCATTGTTGTTTACAACAATTTGCTTTTGTAGAAATTTAAGTTCTTCCAACAGGTGAGGTATTCAGAAGTCAGCTCAGTATGCTTTGTACTTAGAAGTGATTTGATTTCAAAATATTTGAATCAGAAGAAAATTAAATTTAGCAGATAAAAGTGTCGTTCTATATTTAAGAGGGTTAGTAAAAGCTCTGCGTTGCTAATTACGTCTCAAATATTAATCAGTTTGGTGACGATGTAGTTAAAAATTGATTCCCACTGTAGATAGTTCATCACTCAAGACTTATTTATGATAAAATCGACCCTGAATTTTAAATGCGGATCTGAGTAATTTCAGATGAGCTTAAACTCTGAAATAGCAGAGTAGAGTTTTATAAACAGAACGAAATAATGTTATCTGTGTTTATATAGAAGCATATTGAAGAAATCACTTTAAAAAAGAAAGATACAGATAGAACAAGTTCTCCTTTTTTAGCTTCATCTCGTAGAGAATCATATACTCCAAGATACATTTCTAATCTTTTTTAAGATATGCTTTCGTTTTATTATCTCATATTCTATTTTAGCTCTTCATTTAAAGCTTAAAGCATTAAACTATTCATTTGATATACCTATCTTAGTTATTTAACTAGGCTGCTATTCACTATTGATGATTTTCACATTTTGCTATTAATTTTTCGTTTTATTATCCTCTAAACTATTAAATTAATATAATAAGAGAAAAGTGTATATTTTAGATTTAACAGGAGATATATTCATCAGCACCTTAAGCGGTTCTTTGTTTAGTAAAGCATAGACAGTCTTAATGTAATATAATGAAGTAGGAGTAGTAAAAAAGACAAGTTGTAATAGAAAAGAATCAAAGTGAAAGAAAGTGAGACAAGGATAGTGTAATTATAAGGATAAAGATAAGGAGTCAGACATAAGATAAAAGGATTTTTCAATTAAAATACCATTTTTATTATTAATTCTTAGGCATAAATGAAATCTAAATTTTCCTATGAAACACCCTAACTTGTGTAAGTTTCTTATCAAAAACCTTGGTAGGAAAATGAAGACGAACCTAGATAAATTATGTGAAAGTCTTCAATACCTGAAAAATGAATTTAGATTAAAGGTTAAACTAAGTTTATTCAAATGGCAACTACTGAATAGTTTCTTGAATAAGAGTACAAAAAATGAAAAAATAGACTGTCTTAAAGTGTGGGAACTTCCTCTACTTCGAGTAGGGAGCATTCACCTACTTCAGCAACACAAAAAAATAAAATTTTAGATAAAAGATAATAAAGAAGAGAAAGATCAAATGAAAATACGCTCAATAAACTATAAGATCAATTTCCCATTTTAGTCTAATACTAAGACTAAGTAGAAAGCCCAATTGAGGAAGGTTAAAAATAAAAATGCTACCGAAGTGTAAAGAATTTCAAGCTTAAGCATAGTCTTAAATTACCTAAAAGTACTAAAAAGCATAAGTCAGAAAGCTAAAATCCAGGAGAATTTACTATTAAATATCTAGGAATTACAGACGGGTAAATAGGAGTTTTATCAAGGAAGTTACCAATTCCTGCTAAAAATAAAAATCAAAATGAATATTCAGTGACAAATGTTCCTTCTCCAACACCTGAAAAATATGATGTCCCAGTAATAAATAAATATGCCTTACCTAGAAGTCTCAAAGCCCTAAACTTAAATTAGAAAACATATAAAAGATCACAGTAATTAAATAGCATAAACGATCCAATCAGTCTTAGAAAAGGATTCAAAGGGTGGAAGCTCACTGCAATATATCCAAGCAAGAAATTATTACCTCCTATTTAAAGTGCAAAAAGTGATTCTCCCTATCCTAATAGCAGCGTTAATTAAAATAGTGTTGAATGGTATCAAAAATTATCTTAAAAGTAAAGTAGCAAAGATTTGCTTACAAAGCAGAATAGTGTTAAGAATTTATCGTTTAACTTCATCTTGCAAAGTTAATAAGCCTCATAAAACTTTAACAGTCAGTACAAATATGTTCCTGAGAATGTCGAAGATGTAAGTCTTAATAGTTCAGGAAGTTTATCTAAAGTTCTTAAAGTTTAAAGGAGTTCGCAAAAAAGATTTTCTAGAAAATAAAAGCAACAAGCAGCTAGTTTAAAATTTCGTTAACTAAAATAGTGAGTCGCCTAATTTAGCTTATGCAAGTCAAAGTGATAATGTTTCTAAACAAAGTTCAGTTTTTAAAAGACAATATTAAGACATTGAGGAGTCTCCTGAAAAATAATAAGAATATATTGAATAAGTAACTACAGATCCGATTAAAGAATTGAATGAGTAAGATTACGAAGATAACATAAAACCTTATGAGCAGACTATAAGTAAAGAATGATTATAAACAAGCAATATGATTTAAAGTTAATAATTGTATTGCTTACAATAACGCTTCATTTTCCTTTTGATTATACATAAAGCTTCAATCATAAATTATATTATACTAAGAGTTTAAACTAAAATTCACATCAAAAAGCTATCGATTTCTATATAAAGGCATCATATAGATTTGTAAAAATACTACTATATTTCTTCTCGAAACCATTATTATACTTAAATATTAGAACTTATTAAAAATCTAAACCGACATTTGAGCTAGAAATTTATTTAATTTTTTCATTTAAAAATTCTTAATTTATAAGAAGCGAACTTAGTATAAATTAGGAAATAGAGAAGCAATAGATATAATAATTAGCTATTATAAAAGCATAAAAAGTGATTTAAAATAGGGTACATTAAATAAATAAAAGCTTAAACCTTAATTGAAGTAATTAGCTTTATATACTATATTAAGTATACTAACTCTTCTTAAGAATCTACCTTTTCATTAATAGGCCTTATATTTATAACTTCTAAAGCATTTACATTTTTCAAAGGCTGTTATATCATATTAATAATAATAGCAAAGCAACAATCTAAATTAATAATAATCGAAATAAAGAATTGGAATAATATAAAGGTATAAAGTGATAAAAGGAAGGTATTATACAAGTTTAAGATAAGTAAACCATAAGGATTATTTAAATATAAAGAGCTAGTAAAATACTAGAGAATGTATATAAAGATAAGGAGGTTGAATTCTAGTTTAATACTAAGAAATTAATAATGATAGTTGAAAATTTAAACAATGATTAACTAGGAGATTAACTTCTAAAAATACAATAAGAATACTCTGTTCCTTTTTCCTCTAGAATTAAACTTGACATGCTTAATCCTCATGAACAGCTGAAGTAATTGGTTAATTTAATAAACCAAAGAGAAAGAACTTGTTGTAGTATAGTAGGGATTGCTCTTTATTTAATGGATAAGTAAAGGGATATTGTGGATTTATTTGCCAATGCTTAACTTAATTTGAACTAAAAGGAAAATCAGCTTAATGAATAAAGTAAGGAGCTTTTAAACTAGTAAAAAGAGTATGAGAATATGGTGAAATCGTTAGATTAAAAGCTTGAACTAAAAAATAATACAATCTAGGAAATTTAAAATAAGCAAGAAAGAGAGGAAAAGAAAATAGTCTTTCTATAATAGGAAAATGAGAACTTGAAGCAAGAACTTACGCTATTATAAGAAGAAACTAGGAATTAAATAGAAAAAATTTAAGCTTCACAGCAGAAAATTGAAAAATAGAAGAATAAAATTCAGTCTCTTAAAAAGATTAATTAGAATATGAATCAACTAAAAAATCAAAAATAAGGTAACTAACTATCAAGCCATCAAGAAGAGATGTATTTACTTTAGTAGAAATTATTAGATATTACAGAAGAATATGAAAAGTTAAGCTTGAAAAACGATGAACTGTATAATCAAAGTTAAGTGGAGTAGAATAAAAATTAAGATTTGCATCTATAAATACAAGAAAATGATAAAGAGATATAATAGTTAAGAGGTTAAGTATAGCAGGTCTTGCTGGAAAATTAGATTTTACAGGAAAAGAATGAAAGTTTGAAATAAGATCTTATCGATTCGCAAGACTTGTATAAGCAGATCATTTAGGAAAAAGAAATTGTTTTAGATCCAGCCTTTTCAACTCCAGAACCTAGAATGACTTTTTAAAGATCAAGTCTAAGTTTAGTTCTCTCAAATAAAAATCTGCAAACTGAACTTTGCGAGCTTAACTAAATGTAGGAATAAAAAGATTAAATCCCAAACTTTACTTTCGAAAAAAGAGCATAAAAGCTAATAGAATAAAGCAAAGGGAATATCTACGAGGCTGAAGTTTATAGATTAGAAGCTAATGAGGAATAATCTGCTATTCAGGGATAAATATTAAATTCTCAAAGTGATATAGTAAACAGACTTGATACTGAAGAAATGTTCGTTGGCGATACTAATTACAAATTAAGTGCGTAAATAAGCATTAGCAAGGAACAATAATCAAAAGATTTAAAAAACAGACTCATGCTAGAAAATTAGCTAATGATAGCTAAGTAAGACCCAATAAACTATATGCCTGAATAATAACCACAATAGAAGTAAATTAATTAAGGCGTTGACTTAGTAGAATAGCATTTTATCTTACTAACATAAAGCATAAAAATAAATTCTCCCCATATAGATGAGATTTGCACTGTAAGTAATAGTTAGTTATGAGAAAAGTGCTAATAGGAATAAATCCCTATATAAGAGGTAATTTTTTTATTATACAGTGATATTCTTGAATAGAGAAAGAGCTAAATAATATTTATTTAGACCAACTATTTACAACTTATTACGAATAATAAATAAGCTTGGGATACACTAAAGACAACAACAGTTTCTGCACTCCAAAGTAATTTTAAATAAATTATAGAAGAAACATGCCTAAAGTACAAAGTATATATGAAGTCGCTGATTTCAGTTCTTTATAATAAGATCAGAAGATATTCTAAAAAGGGAAGCTTTGAACAACATATATTAATGCTTTAAATAGTTCAGAGTTATTTTTTTAAGCATTTAACTCTTATCTAATTAATTTAGTGTCATAAGATAAAAATTTTCTTCTTAAGGTTTAAAAATTAAGGTATTTAATTCATTTAAGATAGCACTTAAAAAATAAAAGTTGTAAGTTAAAATCAAAATTAATAGAACTTTAGCAAAAAAATTAAAAGCCTAAATTTTTATCGATTTTAACAGCAATAATCTTTCAGGATTTTAAGATTACTTTATTTTATCTTATTATTAAATATTTATTTAGCATCTCTATTGACAAAGAGGAATATTACTTTAATAAATGTAAATGGAAACTTATATACATATATCATGTGCAATAACTTCTACTTTATTTTTAATAGTATTGTAATATTCTTAAATAAAGGCAAAATAAAGCTTATTATTTATCCTTAAATTAACTTATTACTCAATTATCAAGTTGATGAAAGTTAACTATAAGATGATTAAACTATATTAGTAATTAAAGGGTTTGCTTTCGTATGTATAATTTAAAATCTATAACTTAAATATCAAAATTCATAATTACTATTACCCAAATTTAAGTAAGTCTGACTTATACAGAAAAAGCTAGTCTATTGTTTATAACTTTTATATTAGAATGATTATATAGTAAAACTGATAAGATTTTATCTTTCCAAACATCTATACTGAATTAAGCTTTCAGATTAGTAGAGAAAAACAATACTCTAAATTTTAATGTTAGCAACTTATCTTTTAACCGATAAATGCTTTGAGCAAGATAAAAAATTAAATAATCTTACAACTGATATACACTTAATGGAACTTACGACCTATAAGCTCTCATGCAATTATTTTTTTCTATAAGTGGCGTTAGAGATATTTCGTAGTTAAAAAGTAAGATTGCTTAAACTAATAAGAGTTGATTATTAATATAAGAAAATGCCATAAATATGTATAAGATATTAGTCATAAATTACTTTATAAAAGCTAGTTCACTTATTCAAACCTGTTCCAATTCTACTTCTTTGAGAATTATTTGGCAAATTTCTTCCGTATTCTAGAAAATTAGATGATGCCCTGATTTACTTATTTCAAATAGTCTTCTTAAGCTTTTGTTTTTTGAACATCAGTCTGTCATATGAGAATTGGCTAAATAATCATTGTCTCCGTAAATGTAAATCTAAGGAACTTTAAAATCTTCAGGAATTGAATCAAATAAAGATCTAGAAATTCAGAATCAATCTACTGAGTGTTCATAAAGATATTCAGCACTAGGAGGAAGGAAAGCTATCTTAATAAGATAGTTTTCAAAGTCTTCATATTCAACTTTGGACATATTGAATGTTTACACAGGTACTTAACATTTAAAGAATCAGCCCGCAAAAAAGCTGAAAGCTCTAAAAATATCAAATTCGCATATGTTAGCCTTTCTTATCGATCTTTGTATTCCGTAGCTTACTTTCTTTCACCAAGACATTTTTCTTAATTCCAGCTTAGTATTCTGAGGTCTTATATTAAAGCCAAAAGGACTTAATCCTATATATCCACTAATTTTTTCTTAATGTTTAATGGCGTAAAGCATTCCAATATATCCTCCTCAAGAGTGGCCAGTTAAATAAAATTTCTTGAAGTTTCCGAAGTTGAGTAAGTTATTATTTACAAGATACTCCAAATTACTTAAAAAGAAGTTTTCGGAATCTATATAGTTAGTTATTGTTCATTTAGGCCTTGAAGATTAACCAAACCCTCTCCAATCTATAGCAATGCACCTAAACTTTTTAATCAATTCTTTGAAAAGCTTGTAGAAATATGTGCCACAGCTTCCATAACCATGGAGCATGAGTAAAGGTGGATTTTAGATATCTCCAACTTCAGTGACATGTATTAATTCAGTATTATTGAATATAGGTATGTTATATATCTTAAACTAGCTTAAGTCTAAGCCGGAATACTTCAATAAGTTTAGTTCTGCTTCCTCTAAAGTATATCTTGTTATAGCTACCATTAGAATATCTCTAAGCAATTTATAAATTAAAGCTTATTTGTTACAGCTTTATTTATACTAGTTTAAACACTTTCTCCTTACTTATTAAAGTCTAAACTCAAGCATAAGTTAGTTAAATGGATATATGCTTTATATATTAGCCTAGTCTGTAATTATGCTAAATGTTAGAATTAAATTAAGAGAAAAGACAATTGAAAGAGCGAATTTAAGCTTAATAATCAAACTCTTTCTTTAAAAGGCAAAGAAGATAACCATACTCATTCAGCTAATCTTTAGTATAATGGTTATTTTAGATAAAAAACTAAAGCCTTTACTTTATGAATACATTTAGCTTATATAAATAATTTATTTCATACACCTTTAAAGAAAAATAAGAATGGCATCTTTAAGAAAATTCGTCCTACAGCAATAGACTTTAATTTCCTTTAGAAAAAAGGAATATGCTTAATTATAGTTAAATGGTATGAAATAAAGAGATTTATAAATAAGAAGATAATGGAAACTAACTATAACCTATTTAAACTCAGTTAAGTATTAGCTTATATACAATAAGCAATGTTTAAATAATGACTATGGATGCTATATATTATACCATATAATGATTTATGATTAATGGCTTTACTTATTTATTATATACCAAAAGCAAATAGATTAGTAGCTATTTAAGTAATGTCTTAATTAATATAGCTTCAAATATAAAATGCAAGCAAAGGTTCCTTAATTTGACTAATAGAATTTATAATTATGGTAAAGCTATGATTAGACTAGTTAGAAGTGAAAAGTGGACTCTTTTAATGTTTTATATAAGGATAATAATGAGATAAAGGAACTAAAATTAATTACTTGAAACGTATGATTTTCTTGATTTAATTAGGATGAAAGAGCTAATCTGCTACTAGAAATTTGCTAGAAATATGATCCTGATTTTATATGTCTTTAAGAAGTAACGAGTCCTTTTATGAAAGTACTTCTAAGTAATTAGTGAGTCTAGCAAACATTTCATATAAGTAAAAATAATATAGGAGGGTATGGCAACATAATAATGACAAAATTGAACTGTAATTATTATGAATATTGACTTTCAACTTATATGGAGAGAGCCTTTTTAGCAGCAGAGTGCTTTATTAGCAACCAATAAGTTATAATTAGTACTGTTCATTTAGAAAGTTTAGATAACACTGACATGAGGATTTAACAAATGAAAGAAATATATGGTTTTTTAAAAGATTTCTAAATATGCTTCTTGATGGGAGATATGAATTTTGGAGATGAATTTACAAATGAATAAAATGCAATCTAGCCACGCTTTAAGGATCTTTGGAAATTATAGAGTAGTGATCCAGGATATACTAGATGCAAACCAGAAAAAAAACCCCAAAGATTTGATAGAATTTTTATGACTGAAAATCCAATGTTCTAAATAGCTGAAATGGAAGTTATAGGAAAAAATGAAGTTTTAAAAAAATATGAAGAATGTGTTGATAAAACACCAAACGAGGACGGAATTTATAAAACTGCAAGTGATCATTTTGGAGTTTACGCACGTTTGACAATTAATAAGGAGCAATGAAATTTAGATTTGATAATTTAAAATTAAAGCAATAAAAATGACTAAGTATTATATATATTCATTCATCTTAAGTATGTTAATTATTTAGAGGCAAATAAACAAGCTTAGAGTTTATTACTCATTTTATATAAAAAAGCTAAAGATCTAATTTTTAATTTTACATCAATCTTTAGATAAAAATGTAATCAATAAATGAATCAGAATTCATTAAAGAAGCTTTAAGTTAAGATTTGAGAATAGATGGAAGAAATTTGAAAGAATATAGAAATCTATAGTATCAAATTTATAACTAAGACAATTAAATAACTACTGAACTTTCTCTAGGAGGAACTTTCGTCATTGCAAAGTCCAGCGTAGAAGTTAAAAAAACTTTATCTTTTAAACCATTTGAAGGAATTTTAAACTTTCAAGTTCTATTTATGCCTATGGCTGATCCAAACTTTGAAGATATTTTAGGACCTGTGCTTGATATCTAAAAAAACTAATCTTCAACAGATTTATCGAAGTAGTTGTAGAAGTCAATAAAGAGTATGATAAGTTTAGAGTAGATATGCATTTCTCCTTACAACTACTGCTTTTAAGTAAACGTTACTATAACAATTGCTATAAACAAAGGAAATTTACTTGATGCAGCTTGTATTGCAAGTGTTGTTGCCTTAAAAAGCCTGTAGCTTCCAGTTTATTAAATAGAAAAAATAGATTAAAATCAATAAGTTGTAATCAACCTTATTAAAACAGATAAATTTAAATAGATAGCTATAAGGTAGTATCCAATAATTATTACCTTCGGTGTTTATGAATAAAAACTGTTCGTTGATCCTTGTCTCTAGGAAGAAAAAATCTGCTAAGGAAAAATTTCGATTTGCTGCAATTAGTGTGGAGATATACTTTACATGCGTAAAGTTGGAAAAACAGTTAGAACAGATGAAATATTGTAGATTTCTTAGCTTGCTCTTGAAATAAGTGCTTTACAGTACAGTAAAATAAACAAGTAAACTTGAAAAACTTTTAAACTTAATCAATTTATTATTAAAGCATAGGTATTAAACCTTACTTATTAATACAATTTAATTTCCATTTATTGGAAATCATAGACTAGTTTATTATTAAATTTAGAATTATTAAAATGTTTCTTATTAAAGCTTGCAGCATTTTCCTTTTTTCCTTTCTTGAGCATTTTCCTTCCTTAAATCTATTGATTACCTCTCTTTCACTTTAACTTCCTTACTTAATTAAAAAAAAATTTCATCTATTCCTTTGCTATCTTTTGCACTAGTTTAATAAAACTTTTTATTAATAGAGTCTGCAAGTTATTATCCAACTTCAATTGGAACTGTAGGTTCAAGATCGGATTTATTTGATACTATTACAATACAGCAATTATTTGGCGAATTAGATTAAACTTCGTTTATTCAGAAGTTTTTCAAATCTTCAAATGACTTTACATTAGTCTAATCATATACTAAAATAGCAACATTAGCATCTTAGTAAAAAAGCCTATTTATACTTCTATATCTTTCTTATCCTGCTGTATCCCATATATTCCACAAAATTTTTGTATCCGAATACTCAACTTTTTTCTGGAAAAATGCACTTCCTATAGTCCTATCAATGTTTTGGTCAAACTCATCTTTAACATATCTCATTATTATGGAGCTTTTCCCTACTTTAGCATTACCTATCAATACGACTTTGCATTCTTTATCCATATTTTATCAAAAAAAATAATGTATTAAGTATTCAAATCAATTGCAACAACCTTTACTCTTTGTCTCATTAAAAATTTATAAAGACTCACTTAATTTAATTGTCTATCTTTTTTCTACTTTTCTTAATCTCATTGCAATGTCCTCGAACAAAGAATTAACTCCAACGCTTGTCTTCGCACTTGTTTTTTTGAAGCTTGCACCTGTACTATCTGCTAACTTTAAAACTTCTGATACTTAAATTTATTCGCGTTCTACCAAATCTTCCTTATTTCCAACAATAGATAATATGCAATGCTTAGGGCCTTTATCCTGTATTTCTTAAATTCATTTTTATAAACCTCTAAATGTTTCAGGTTCAGTTATATCATAGACTAATATAGCAGCTACTGCATCTTTATAATACATTTGAATTAAACTCCTATATTTTTCTTATCCTGCTGTATCTCATATTTATCATTTTATTGGATTATCCTAATATGCAACATATTTCGATAAAAAGGCTGCTCCAACCGTACTATCATTATCTGGGTTAAAAGTATCTGAAACAAACCTTTGAACAAGTGAACTTTTACCAACAGATGAATCTCCTAATAATACTACTTTTACTTCCTTACATTCTTCCATTTTATTGCTTTTAGACTATATTTAAATTCTATTCTTACTATCTACTACCTCTTTTCTAAATTTTCAAAACTAATTCAGACATCATATCCAAAGTATCTTAACTATACTCTTATATAATTTTACTAGATACTAATGAATATGTTATAAATATAGGAGTAAAAGTATTTGATATGAATAAGTTAATATAGTAAAACTATTTGCTAGAGTAATTAAAATAGAAGATAAGAATTCATTTATGTTAATAATTACAATTCTAAGTATCCAAATTTCAAAAGTTCTTGAATAGGTTCTCTTTCTTTCTACCCATCAGACTTCCTACATACTAAAAGATTTTATAATCTAACTGTTGTTTTCTTTTTTCTGAGTCTTAGTTTTATTCAGTCCATTAGATTTCTTTCATTTTCATTTCGCTCTATTTCTCATGCTCTCTATAAAAGTTCATGAGTTTTGCATATTCTTGTTATAAAGTGAATAACTAAGATTATATTTCGTCCTTTTCAGATTTAAGTCTTTATACTTTTTTATCGAGTGAATCTTCGTTGTTCTAGAAAACGTACATTTCGATTTACTTTAAAAAGTTTTTGTGTATTTTATTCTTGTAATGTACTCTTGGCAGAGTTTCAGGTTAGATATCTTCTTATAATTTCATCATGTTATACCTAAAAATATTTAGACTGTATTTACAATTTTTAAATAGCTCGTAGTCTCTGAATATTGTAAAGAGATTCTTAGCAGAAATTTAGTCCCATTTGACAGTGAAAATAAATAACTCCATCCACTTAGATAATAAAAAGTCTCCATTGTAGATTTTATAAAGCTTTAGATAAGTTAATATGCTTTGAACTACTTCTTATTCGTCAGATACTTCTAGATAATCAGAGTTTAGAATGTAAAAGAAATCATAGGGCCCTAAATTCTTAATCATACTGTCTAGTCTTTCCTCTTCTTTTGTTAGTATACATTTTTTGAAATTCTGAGTGAAGATTTGTAATACCAATGCATGAAGTGGACACTCAATTATAGAAATCTTAATTTCAACTTGTTTGCTTTTTAAGTTTTGCATATTGAAGATATTCTTTTATCCGACTAAGTGATGCTGATTATTTGGAAAACTGTAGAAAAATTTAAACTTAGACTGTTAAATTTTCTTTTCTTCTAGAATCTCGAACATAAACAAAGTGGATGTAAAATAATGTGACTTTTATTGATCTAACTGTTCTTAGGAACTTCCACATTCACCTAAGTATATTGAACATTAGCCTTCATTATTTACTTAGAAGTATAAAAGTCAACTTCTTTTAGCAGTTTATATTCCTTTGTAAAAATACGATTTTCCTTGGGCTAAGCTTTCGATCTTAATGATAAAAGTAGGTACGTTTTTATTTTCTAGCAGGTGTTACTCTTCAGAAAGTATTTCGGTTCTTGTATGGGTATTGAACATATCAAGAAAGTTAGAAGTTTAAATTTAAGTTGCCATTTTGTTAAGATTTTCAGGAATATTGAGGACATGAGTATTTTCTCTATCGAATGAGTATAAAACTTATTTAAGCTCAATGTAAGGAAAAGTGCATATTTTTTAAGATTCCAACTTTTAGTCTATTTGCTCTCTAGTAAGGCTCAACTGTTTATCTATCAGTCTAATATCTTATATATTACGATATCCATGCAACGTCAAATCAGATATATTTCTAAGGAGTTCATAAGCATTATTTCCAAACTGTTTTGTTTCTAGTAGCAAGTTGAAAATTTTGATTTGGTCATTTTCTTCAAGTTCTTTTTCTTATAATACTATAATAAGAAATTATAAAAGAATATCTATTTAGAGTCTTTTAATCTCTTGAGAATCCAAAGCTACTCTGAAGTTTTAAGCGCAAGACTTTATCAAAAAGAAATTTAAAAAGTTCCAAACTTGGACGAATTACTAAGAGCCTTTTCCATATAAGCTTATAATAACACTAATATCATCTTATGCCTTTTTGCACAATATTTTAAGTACTATAATTTTGATTAGTATTTCAATCTCAAGCTTATCAGCTACCAATAATAAGCTTGAAGCTTATTAAATATCCATTTTTTCACCTTCTATTTCATTAGTATAAATTCAGTTTAAAATTATCTGGAAATCTTCATAATTAACACAGTTTGGCATTCTGATAATACTATTGGACTCACTGATGTAGTTTCTAATTCAATTTGATGAATGATATATAACAGTTTTGTTGATTTTCATTTACTTATCGGAGAACTTCAAAGTAAGATCCTAGAGCCTAATATCTTATGATATCTAATTCTTAACCTAGTTTTAATGCTCTTATATTTCTCTAATTCAGGCTAATACTTCTGATTCGTATATACCACACTTCCCTTTTAAGTGGATAAACTCTCCTTAAAATTATTCTGTCTCTTCTTTTTATTTCCCTGGATTAAATTACGTATAGAGAAGCTAAGTTTCTTAATTACTATTTATTACTGTTTGTTCTTCATTTTGAGATTCCTTGGAAAGAGTGATATTATTGTTTTAAGGAATAGCTTAAGTATTAGTATTCTAATCTTAAGTGATTTAGGATAGAGAGCTTTAATATTCATTTTGCTGTTTTAAATCTTAATTCTATTTCGTATCCTAAAAAGCTAAGGCAACTACATTAGAATCTCTCAACTAGCTTTAAAATAAATCGGGTGATTATTTCTATAAATTATCTCTAAAATCAAAGCTTAGTGATGTTTATGGAAAGGGAGATGCATTTTGCATACTGTTCTATTAAAAATCTTGAAGTTAATTAGAATTCTGCTAAGGAAACAATTGAAACTAGGTTATTTATGCTGTTTGATTTTACTAGAAAGGAGAACTTTAAGTAATAAACTACTAACTCATGAAATTTTCTTCCTGCTTTATCTGGCTTTAAAAAGGTTATTAGGCAAATTAATTTTTTTCAAATTAACTCTCTTTCTAAAGAGCAGGGACATTAGTCTAAGAAAACTCATTTGGAAAACTTCTTTACTAGGAAAAAGAATTTTAGAGCTAAGAAGTCTAGAAACTCTATCATTATTAAAGTTAGTCACCCTATGAAAAGCTCATAAAGTCTTAGCTTAGGTTTGCATTGTATGGCTAAGTCACTATATTGCTTTACATCTAAATCTGGTTATTAGGTGTTTTTAAGAAATCGTTTGCAAACTAATTTTAGGTATTAATCTAAGTTTAAAACTGATCTCCTTCCTGCTAAATTTGGTTTATACTATTAAAGTTGTTTAATTAGTTTGAACCTAATTTTTCTTACGAATTTGAAAAATCAAATTGTTGGTTGAAACTATTTAGTAGCAATTATGGTGTTTTTTCCTATGGCATTTAATTCTAAAATAGCTAAGCTTCAGGATTAAATTGGAATTTATTGTCAAATATTCCTTAGTTAAATGTAGATTCCACTTATGCTTACTGTGGCTAATTTTGGGTATTGATGTTTAATAACTTCGGATTTAAAAAACTTTAGTTACTAAAAGCGTCGTTGTAATTATTTTCCTACTTAGTAACTTCCTTCTGTTCTTAAGAAAAGGTAAAAGGGCGTTAAACAAATTATTATGTGTAGATGTTATCATTTGTGTTGCTTTAAAACGTATTGCTTGGAATTTCCATCTAGCTTCCCACTTGACCTAAAGACTAATTTGCTATCTACTAAGAAACTTAATTAAATCCCAACTAAACTTACTGGGTACTCTACTTGCATTCATTTTCAGGTGTATTTTCTTGCAAGTCTTATTAAAACTTCTAGGTTTAATTAGATTTTTCATTACTAGAGTTTACTTCTTAAATGATATTTAAATTACTTCCTTAAATTTAAGTTTAATTTTATCTAAAGCTTGTAGGTGTTAGGTTTGATTATAGTTTAACCTAGTTTAATTTCTTTTGCTCGCTTATCTTTTTGTATTTTTCATTTTATGCTTTCTTTTTCTCAATTTTGAGTTACTTTTAAATTTGATTTTATTGAAGTCTAGCAATAACCTGATTTATTTTATTTTAACTACTTCTATTTTCACTAACTTCAAAAGTCAAAGCCAGTCCTCCATTCTTTTTCAGTTCATCTACAGGCTTTTCTCGTTACGCCAAAAGTTCTTCATTATCTAGCTGAACATTACTTTCATAACAGTTTGTACTTATCTGCATGCAATCTGCAAGTAGTAAACGATCACCTTCGTAAGCATTAGAACTGTTCACTACGATTCCATATGCTATTTAATTGGCTGAGCTTTCAACTGCGTATATTCTAACTTGCTATACACATCCTGTCATCTATGATTCTTTATCTTCGAATTAAAAGTGATATTGTGACTCTTCTATCTAGTTTGCCCAAACTTTTTTAATATTATCTGCACCAAAATCAAGTTCTATGCATATGACTGCATATCTTTATGGGTCTAACATCAATCCTTTAATATAAATGTGAGGAATTTGCCTTGCTATGTTAATAGCTACTGTTTTCTTATGTAACATAAAGGCTACAGTTGTTAAATTTTCTTTCGTATCTACAGCGAATGCTGCATGAGTAAACTTAAAATCTAGAAGTTAAGCTATAGCTTCTTCAGTAGCATCATTCAAAATTTCAATGCATCTTTAAATCATATTTTTCTTATTCTTAGTAACTGCGCCTTCAGAATAGTTAACACAGAACGAATTTCCACAGCAATTCTGTTAAAACTCCTATTTCGCTTCATTGCTCATTATTAAACTTTTACAATGCTTCTTCAAGAGTGGCTCGCACTAATAGCATTCGAATAAAGGGGGTAAATTTCTATCTCTGCGGAGTCTATTAACATGAGACAATAGTTCAATTTGTATTCTCTTAGAAATGTTAAGGCCAAGCTTCTCAATAGGTAGGTTTCTAATGGCGCGGGAATTCATATTATAATTCAAAAATATAAAATTCAATTTAACTACTCTTAATAATTAAAACTACTAAATTCATCAACTGCTTTTAAACCTCTCACTTTATTTTTTACTTCTAAGTATTCAAACTGAAAATTATGAAAGACACAATTAAGATAAAAATTTGTTAAAGCCCTATATATAAATCTATCTATCAAGAGGCATAAGTGCAATACTAATAAAATACTAAAGCTATATAAGAATAAAGCAATCTAACTAGAACATAATAAAAATAGAAAGCTTATAGCAAGATGAAATAAATAAGAAGAATAGTCATTTGATAAAATAGTCATAACTACTATAATAATCCTAAAGAAATTTAAATTTAAATAATAAATTATTTAATTTGAATCTATTCAATCGAGCAGAATTAACTTTAAAATCATTTAAATTCCTAAGCTTAAATATAATATGCTAGGTCTAGTATACTTATAAACTAATTTAAAATACAATATCAATTATAATTTTAATGGTATAAAGCACTTTTTATAGCAAAATTCTAATCATAAAAGACTTCTAATTTCTAGTTTTGAAGGATTTGAAAGATTAGAATATAAAAAGAGATAAAGTTGTTATTTCTTTTAAATCTTTTTTATCTTAATCTTTTTAAATTATTAGTAGTTGTTTATTTCAAAGTTCTCTTCTTAACTAGTCTTTTTTACTCTATCATACTATTTTCTAACTTGCATACATCAGTTCTATTAAACTTCCTTATAAATACCCTAGCAAACATACATGCATGTTGCTCTTTTTTATCTCTTCGTTCTGTATTGCTGTGCCGAAGTCATTCTAATCTATTTAGTAACTCAAAGTTCCTTTACTTGTATCTACAGTCATCGTTACTATTGACCCTTATTATATAGGAGTGCAGTAGTTTTCGTTCAGTATCTTCTACTCTCCTGAAATGTGTCCGAATCTAGTTATCAACCCTCACGTGTTATCTTGAATATGCAAATTTTGATCGTAAATAGTGTTGATAGCTGATATTCCTAAATTGAACCTGTTTTAGGATAAAAATCTGAAGGTGAACTCGTAAAGTCGATTAGGTATCAAAATAGAGTTGAGAAAAACAATTTTGTCTTCATCTTAGTTGACTCACTTGGCTATTTTGCCTCCTTAATAAATGTCTATATCTGGGTGTTTGTTAAGTTTGCTGAACTTGGTAGTTAAGTTAAAGATTTACTAAAGTTCACAGTTTTGAAGTTTGGAGTTGAGTTCATTAAACTGAGATTGCAAAATTTAGATTTCTCTCTTCATAGACTTTATGCAGTCATGTTCGAAATTCCTTTGATACATCATATCACATTTGTCACATTTCAAAGAGTTATAGTTACACATTTTTTCATGAGAGTTCAACTCAATAAAGGGAAAACTTTAGTTACATCCTTGATTTCTACAAATCACCAATCGAAATTTACACACTTAGTTGATGTGTTTTTCGAAATTTTCAACCAGTAAGATTTCTTAACATTAGGAGTTTTAGCACTTTACCTATAAGTTGCTAATAAAGTTCTTCATTACTTTGTTTATTGATTTCACTGAAAATGGATTACACTAACATGAAGGACAGTTTTTGTTTTGTTATTGAATACTTTCGATACACTAACTACAGAAAACATTACTACATTTAGTGCATTCGACAGGATTTTGAAAAACCTGATGACATATGGAGCAGATGAAGTTTTCATCTACTTAGTTTAAAAAGAGATTGAGAGGATAGCCCATTTAGTGTAAATTGTTAAAGCTATATTAATTTTGCATAATGAGGTTTTTATATACGTGGACTTAACATTTCGTTTCTACCACGAATGTTACATAATTTACACGTTTAAAATAATTTCTTATTATCAAATTAAACACTTTTATTAATCTCGTTCTATCTTCTTTTCTTTTCACTTCAAATCTTTTTAAGATGTGCTTTTACTTTCTCAAGTATCTTTTTAATCTTTTTAATTTCCTTAGATTAAACATAAAAATAATCTTTACTAAAAGTATTATCAATTAAATAAGTGTATCATATTGTTATTATATTAACTAATTAAACTCATATATTTTTCTTTTTTTATAAATTAGGACTTTTAAAGTATTATTTAAATATACTTTGTAATATTTAAATTTTATATCTTCGATTACTTTTACCTTTAGGGTTTAATTAATAGTTCTTTAAACATTTTAAATCATTTTTTATCTTTATAAGTGTCATTTAATTTCAACATTACTATTTTAATATCTGAAGATATGATATTTACATATAGCATTAATTCTTGTTATTCTATTTTTATTTATTTTTATTGATTCCTTTATCTTTGTAACCCTCTTTTTGATTTCATATTTAAGTATATTATAGATTTTTTCTTTATCCTTGAAACTAAATATAGGATAAAAAGAGAAAACGGAAGTTAATTTTTATGGTACCTTATTTTTGGCTAATACGCTTATTAAATAAAAGAAAATATTATAAATAAAACATAAATAATACAATCATAATAGATTCTAGTCATTATAGGCTTTAAATTTGCTTTTTGAAAATATAATAAAAAATATAACAATTAGTCTATTGAAAGTGGCTTATACTGATATGAAAGCAGCACTTTTTTAAGCTATAAGTATATTTTTTAAATAATTAAAAGATTATTTAATTTCTAACTATTCAAAAGTATTTAAAGTTCATTTAGTAACTTATTATATTTTAAATATATTTAAGTTTAGTTATATCTATATATTAATAAGCGAATCATTATTAGCTAACAGAACTATAAATAAAAGATATTCTTAGCAACTATTTTTTTAAGTAATCCTTTTGTATATCTGAATGGGATTAAATTTTTGTTCCTTTCCAAGAGGGATTGTAAGATAATTTTTGAAACTGACTTTAAATTAGGATTAACAGACTATTTTTCATTTGATAGTAAGCTTTATTCATATACTCATACTAATATATTTTATCTTCTCAAGTGTGTAATTCAGAAAAGTAAGGGAGATAATAATCATAAGAAAAGAATAGACTCTTAATTTTCATTATATTATGTTAAAGATATTTAAATGAAAGTGTCTAATAATATCTAAGTATTATAAAGATATATTAATATTGCTAAATTACTAAATAGGGAATATGTTTAGCCAAATTGTGTCATTATTACATAGCTTCTGTGCTTAAATAATAAAAAATTAATACTTAGTTGTCTAACTAGATATAAAAGATTAATAAACTTTTCTAATATAGATACTAGTTTTTAAAAGGGTATCAGGTAAAGTTAAGCTAGAAGAAAATAAGTAAACTAAGAAAGAAAAAGTATAAGAGCACTTAATCTACTTTAATAAACTTTTATCTTTAATATATTTGTATTAAGCATAATCTCTAAGTTCTAGATTTGGAAAACTGATATTTTATGTTTATTACTTATAATATTGAAACGTCTAAACAATGCTTAATATGTACAAAACCTAAAACTATATAATTAAAGTATAAGAAACTTGATATCTATAACTCTATATACTTTTACAAATATTAAAGTGTGTATAGTTTAATAATTGAAAATTAATTAATATTCACTGTTTTTATTTAAAGTTTCATTATAAATATTTGCTTAAAGTCTAAAATTTTCAAAATTAATTGATTAAAAATAGGTTATTTTATATGTTTGCTTTTACACCTTTATAGAATTAGATATCTGTAAATAGTTCAATGGCCTTTTTAAAGCTTAAGATAGAGGAATAAATTTCCATTTTTCAATTAAAAAAACACTCCTCTTCATCATTAATAAAGCAATCGATTCCTTAAAAAATTTTAATAATGACAAGTTAGTTAATTTTCAGAAGATAAGTCTAATAAGTAAAAATTAATCTATGTATAAGTAAAAAAATTAAATGCCTTACTGTAGAATATTTAATGTGCTCCTAGCAATAAAAATAGTCCTAAAGATATATGCTTGGATTTATTTTGCTAGTAGTCTTAATCTAGATTTTAAAGCAAACTTAAAGGATTCTCATTTAAAGAGTTAATTCATAAAAAGAGCATATTTTAAAATAAATTTTGCTATTTTCTTCTTTTTGTGCTCTATAACTTTAAAAATTAACAGTTAGACCATTATTTTCATGATGATCTTATCTTATTTTAAGTTATAAAAGCCTCTAAAACAAAGAAAATCTTTGATATCTTTATCTTTAAATTTGTTCTGGCAATGTTTATATTACAAATATTTATAATTGACATAAATTAAATAGAGCTAAATTAAGCGTAATAAATGTAATAGTGTCTTAAATAGAAACTAAAGAAGGTTTAATAACCTTAAAATAAAAAGTCAAATGATTGATTTAAGTTAGTTCTTCAATAAAAGGATACGAAATTCATATATCTTGTGATAGCATATTATGATTATAACTATTCTGAATAAGTAAAATTTAAATGTATCATATTAATTAACTGCTACTTAATATATTCCTACCCACTTATAGAAAGAACTACAAACTAACAATATAAATTAGCAAGATATTATAAATAGCAATCATTAAATAGTTAATATAAGCTTGCTTTTATTACTTTAAACAATTATAAGAGTTAAATAAAAGAAAAGCAAATATTTCTAAAAGGTTTCAATAGATATCACTACAAATATTCTTTATGCTTTCTGAATTAAGTAATTTTCATAAGACAAATTAGAATAAAATAACTCTAAAATATACTTTAAAATAAATAAATTATATAATTTACATTAATAAGTTAACTCTTTGTAGAAATAGTTTAGCGTAATCTTTTAGTTTGTTTAAATCTTTTGATTGAAATTAGAAGTTAAAATAAATTTGATTATATTTAGAAGATAATTTTAGTAACTCTTCTAAAGAGAGATTTAAAAGGATATAGGAATTAAAATAATTAATTTCATATAACTATTAGATTGTTTTTAGAATAAAAATGGAAAAATTTGGACTTTTGCCTCCTGATAAATTGTTTTATATGCTTAGCAGTGGAGAAGAATTTTTGAATAAGCATCAACTTAAATGTGGATTAATTTATGTTCTTGGATTCACTCCTTCTAAGAATGTTTTAAATAAATATTGGGAAGAAAGGGTAAGCGAACAAGGAGTTTCAGCTGAAGAGTTTATAGCAATATGTAACTGTCAAAATGTTGATGAAATGAAAGTATCAAGAGAAGCATTTTAGCTTTTTGACAAGCAGTAGAAAGGATTTATATCATATGATGATTTTAAATTTCAAGCTCAATAATTTTTAAAAGGAATTCCTGAACATGTAAAAACATCTGTATTCTTCAGCATTGACAAGGATAAAGATGGAAGGGTAACATACTCAGATTTCGATAAAATTTTTAGATGTACTTAATGAAATGCATCAAGTAACTAGAAGTGAAAAGAAAAGAAGATAGAACGAGATTAATAAAAGTGTTTAATTTGATAATAAGAAATTATTTTAAACGTGTAAATTATGTAACATTCGTGGTAGAAACGAAATGTTAAGTCCACGTATATAAAAACCTCATTATGCAAAATTAATATAGCTTTAACAATTTACACTAAATGGGCTATCCTCTCAATCTCTTTTTAAACTAAGTAGATGAAAACTTCATCTGCTCCATATGTCATCAGGTTTTTCAAAATCCTGTCGAATGCACTAAATGTAGTAATGTTTTCTGTAGTTAGTGTATCGAAAGTATTCAATAACAAAACAAAAACTGTCCTTCATGTTAGTGTAATCCATTTTCAGTGAAATCAATAAACAAAGTAATGAAGAACTTTATTAGCAACTTATAGGTAAAGTGCTAAAACTCCTAATGTTAAGAAATCTTACTGGTTGAAAATTTCGAAAAACACATCAACTAAGTGTGTAAATTTCGATTGGTGATTTGTAGAAATCAAGGATGTAACTAAAGTTTTCCCTTTATTGAGTTGAACTCTCATGAAAAAATGTGTAACTATAACTCTTTGAAATGTGACAAATGTGATATGATGTATCAAAGGAATTTCGAACATGACTGCATAAAGTCTATGAAGAGAGAAATCTAAATTTTACAATCTCAGTTTAATGAACTCAACTCCAAACTTCAAAACTGTGAACTTTAGTAAATCTTTAACTTAACTACCAAGTTCAGCAAACTTAACAAACACCCAGATATAGACATTTATTAAGGAGGCAAAATAGCCAAGTGAGTCAACTAAGATGAAGACAAAATTGTTTTTCTCAACTCTATTTTGATACCTAATCGACTTTACGAGTTCACCTTCAGATTTTTATCCTAAAACAGGTTCAATTTAGGAATATCAGCTATCAACACTATTTACGATCAAAATTTGCATATTCAAGATAACACGTGAGGGTTGATAACTAGATTCGGACACATTTCAGGAGAGTAGAAGATACTGAACGAAAACTACTGCACTCCTATATAATAAGGGTCAATAGTAACGATGACTGTAGATACAAGTAAAGGAACTTTGAGTTACTAAATAGATTAGAATGACTTCGGCACAGCAATACAGAACGAAGAGATAAAAAAGAGCAACATGCATGTATGTTTGCTAGGGTATTTATAAGGAAGTTTAATAGAACTGATGTATGCAAGTTAGAAAATAGTATGATAGAGTAAAAAAGACTAGTTAAGAAGAGAACTTTGAAATAAACAACTAATAATAATTTAAAAAGATTAAGATAAAAAAGATTTAAAAGAAATAACAACTTTATCTCTTTTTATATTCTAATCTTTCAAATCCTTCAAAACTAGAAATTAGAAGTCTTTATTTCACGACGAGTTTAAAGCATTGTGTTTTATTATTTTAATAAGATTTAGTTATTATTTAATTTCTTGTTAACTCATAATTTAATTATTTATTTTTACTAATAATTAAAATATTCAAATATTAGTGTTGGATCATTTCGTTTGTTCTTTAATTAATTTACTCAATAAAGATTAATTTAGTGCATAGGTAATAAATCTATTGTTATTTGACAGCAAAATCTTACTTTATTTAATCGCATTTTTTAAAAAGCATTTTAAATGAGCTATACTAAAATATCTTAATTTATTACAAACAGGATTATTGTTATTAAATCACATATTTATAAATTCTTTTATTAAGGTTTTAATAATTAATAAGCTTATATTTGTTTTTAACAGATGATTAAGCTTTAAATCAGTAAAATGATTTGATTATAAATATTACATTATTTAAAATATAAATGAACTGTCTAATAAATTATAATAAACTTTTTAATTTTATCATTAAGCACTTATAAAATCTATCTCTTGAACTCCTTGTAAATTAAGACTTAATAAAATTAGAAAAAAGATTATACATAACCAAATTTATGTTAAAGGTGAATTAAATCTTATTGATTGTATTATAAAGTTGTAAAAAGATATATAATAGTAAAATAAAATAAAATGAATTATACTACAATTGATAAAATTTTTATTTTTAGATCTAGTGATGATGTAGCTGAATGTTAAGCATGCTTTTCAATTAGTTGTTTACTTATTATTATTTATTGCTTATTTAACTTTTATTTATTTAATTATATATTTTATGTAATCAATTATGTCTTATCTTAAGTTCCTAAGAGGCATTTATTATTATTTTCTATTTAATCTAAAAAAGAACTATTTATAGGGATAGATTTAACTCCTTACTATAAGTCTAAAGTTGATGGAGATTAATTTTAGAAGTTTTCTGAATAAAATAAAATTAAAAATTGAAATTTTTAGGTCAAAAACTTTAAATAGCATCCTAAGAAGAAGATTTCAATTGTGCTCTCTTAGCTTTTATTATGGACTAAATTTCAGTTAAAGTCTGTATTTAAATCTTACCTACATACGAAATGAAAGAGTCTTGTTTCTTTCTTCACCTAGCCTAACAGTAACCATCTCTTCTTCGTGCTGTTTGTAAATCATTTCTACTTTGTTTCCCAACTCAATTAAGATTTGTTCAATATTCATATTATCGTTTAGCAGCAATTAAAGCTTATCAGATATATCAGCCTTCTACATTTCTAACTCTTTTAATTTGCTCTTGTAATATAATTCATTTTCTTTAAGTTTAGTATTTTCAGCCCTGTATTTTTCTAACTCTAGCTAAATGGATTCTACTAATTTTTCCACTTCTTGAATATCTTAGTTTTACAACTACTAGCATTACCTAAGTTCTTTTTCAAGTTACTACTTTTATTTGAATTCTCTGTCCCATGCTTGCTAAGATGTATCAACTTCCTTTCTGAGCTTCTTTTCATTTGCTTCTAATTACTGAATATAGAGATTTATCTTTTCCATTTCAATCTTTAATTCACTGTTCTCAGAGTGAATTTGTTTAATTGTCTTTTCTCTATCCGAATCGATTTGCTGATACTAAAGAAGCTATTTCTGAATATCTTCAAAGCAGTTTTAAAGTTCATTTATCTTATAGTCTTTATTTTAAATTTCTTCCAAAAACTCAATTTTCTAGGAGTTAAAATTGTTAAGTATATTTTCAAGCTCAGCTCTATCAGTTTCCCAAGTTTATTCATCTTAAATGTGAATATCTTAAGCTTCTTTCAATTATTCCATAGCTGCTTGATGTAAAGACTCAAATTGTCTGGCTGTTTTTTTCAGTTACTTGATTTACTCATTCAGTTATTCATTTTCTATTTATTTGTTGCGAAATAACTTTTATAGATCTTCACTCTTAGAATTATTAATTTAAAATTTAGACTCTATGTTTAATTGTTTTTAGTGTATTTCATCATATTTCTTTCTCAGATTTTTATTTTCTTCTGCTAATTCCATATTCTATTATTCTTCAAAACTAACCTTATATAAAGCGTCATTCAATTATTTCTACAGGCCTTCACATTTTTCTTCTAATTATTCTATGTGAGTTTAGTAATTATTTTGCTACTACTTTAGATGGTTTATTTCCTCTTTACTTCTGTCGGTCTTTGTTTAAATTTCAGCAGTTTCAACATATGTTTTTTGTATCTGTTGCTATAACTGTTTATACTGCTACTAATAATACTCAAGATCAGATTCAAGTTTGGTAATTTTTTCATTAGATACAGAAATCTACGTAATTTGTTCCTCTTTTTGCTAATTTAGGATTTAAATCTGTTTTTAATAGCTAGATTGTTATTCCTAGACTTTCTAACTCTTACTAAGCTCATTTTATTGAAGAAGCTATTCTAACTACTAAATTTTAGTCTTGGAAATAGAAAGCTCTTCTTAAAGTGTTTTTCTTTAAGACTCAAGAGACGATTTGATGTCCTTAATTTATTGCTGATAAAGGTTCTAGCATTCTTGTAAATGCTTGTTTTATTCAGATAATAGTCCATCTTATTCTATATTCTTATTAGAGCTTTATTTTAATGAAAATTGTAATTTTTCATTTTCACTTGACAGTTTCTTGTTCTTTATTTATAATTCTTCTAGCTAATATTCATAATCTAGGATTTTTTACTATAATTATTCTTTATAATCAAGTTCTTCTTACTATTTCGACTAAAACTCATTAAGCTTTTACTATAGTTCTAGCTGTTTTAGAGTCATCTATTCTCTTTATATTAGTAATTCTTGCTAGTATATTTCATCTCTTTCTTAAAATAATTGCTCTTTCTCCTTTTGGCTTATCATATCGTATTTTTAAGGTGTTGTTTAAATACTCCTTTATCGAAATACTCTCTCAGTATAAGGAATCTTCTTTATTTCTTGCTCGTTTTAATACTATTCTTTTCAAAGTTCTGAAGATTATGTTTAGTTCTTCTATGGTGTTGTTTCAGGTGGAGTTTTGGTAAAGCGTTCTGAGTGAGATATAGAGTTATATAGATCATTTTCTTCAAGCAACTACTTTTGTTGACTTTTTTATTGGATAAATTTCTAGTTATTCAACTTTGCTTCTTAATTTAAATTAATAGAGCTTTTTAAGTTTTAGATGTAGTTCATTAAGGCTTCACACTCTTCTAATTAAATTTTTACCTAATTATTTTCACTCTTATGGTAGAAAATTGTAAGCTAATGCTGCAACTCCTCTATTAGAATTTATTTGTTCTTTACCCAATTTATAAAGGTAAATTCATTCTCAGGAATTACGTAGTTTTTGATTTAAAACTGAAGATCTTTCAACTGCTCAACTATCTTTTCATAGTCGTTGCCCATCATACTTTGTTTTAATTTATAGGCGAACATTACTGCAGCAAGACTATGCTTAAACTGCTCATAATCGTTAGAACATGTTACTATAAAAACGATTTAATTAGAAACTTGCTTTAAGTACTTGGTAAGTAAAGAACCATGCCATGGAGGTAATTCGCTAGATTTGTCATATAGATTTATAAAGCATGCAGCTAAAATATTAAAGCTCTAAGTTATAAATGCCTTTTCACTGAATGACAGTTAGGATTGAGAAGCAACTAGCTCGCTTCCAGCCAATTCAATAAAGTCAAATCTACTAACTAAGCTTTAGAGTTGCCTATCTAATACCTATAATTGGATACCATAATGAACTTTGTTTTTATCTTTCTTATCCCTACGATTTAAAGTAGACCTTAAGAATTGGTGAAATTCTTATACACTCCTTATTTGCTTTTACTAAAACCTATCATTCATTGCTCCTGTTAGCAAATCCATGCATCCATTATGAGAAATTTACACTCCACTAGCTTAAACAATTCAGTTTTTGCTATTATATTTCAGAAGTAGCTCAGCTGTTCTCAGCATGATACCTCTATCTTCTCCTTCTCCTCCTCTTAAGGTATAGCTTTTTCCAGATTCAGTAGGTCCAAATAGTAAAAAGCAAGCATTAGTTTATCTTTTCAGGTTATTTAATAGAACATGCTCTATATTGTTTTAGAAAATCTCTCCCTATGAAAAATTCTGATCCATTACTTCTTAAAAGGAGAATATTTGCATTCCTTACTTTTAAACTTCTCCTTAATTCAATATTTTTTCTGCTTCTCTTTAGTAAATCTATTCATTAGAAGCTAAGACTTTGTTTAATTTAGAATGGAAGTGTTAAGGTTCCTAATTATCAGAGGACTTTAATCTAACAACTATTTGAATTTTTTCCTTTTACATTTACAATTAAAATGGATTTAATTTTCATGTTAACAAACTAAAACAAATCATTTGAAAATTTGATTTAAGCTATGCAACTTTTTACTATATAGATTCCTTTTTCCATGTTTACTTTTTTTTCATTGCATATGTTTAATATATCTCTACCTACTTTGAGGGATAAATGCTTCATTCTAACTTAGATATAAAGTAATATGCTTCATTAAGATTATTTTATGATTAAGATAAATGCTATTCGTTCATCTAATCTTCTTTTAGTAGCTTATACAACTAAAGCATTTAATCTTATAGAATCCTTAAGGAAATATCTATCTAGTTTAATCTAAATTAATATCTTAAGTCTATAATTTAATCATTTAATTAGCTTATTCAATTTTATCTTTGTATTAATGAGATACTATTAATAGCTTATATTTCAATTAGGTAGACTATAAATGATTGGATGGTAATAACTATAAATAAGTAATAATTAGAGTATTTATTAGAATTAATATAATAACTTATGAATAAGGCAATTTCTAGCTATATTACTATAATTCTTTTAAGCTTTACTCTATATACCTTATATTCATAATGCTCTACTTCTAGATTTATATCCTTCTTGTAATGCTAATCTAATATTTATATTAGTATCTTTTAAATAGAGATTAACAGATAATATGCATTTATTTAGAATTATCAAGTTTTGTAAGTAATTAAAAGGATTACCATCCCTCTCTTAATATAAGGATGAAGAAGATGGTATACAATTAACTAATTAAATAATTTTACACTATTAATTTAAGTTAAATCAGATAAAAAAATCACGGATAAGCAAATAATTAAATACATTTTAGCTAGTTAATTAGTCATTCCGTCTCACCAATTTAAAAGCAGATTAAACTAGTAAAATAATAATATGAATAGTTTACTTTTTTAAGTTGAAAATACTTATACTATCAATTTAAAGCTTATTATATCTTAACTATCTTTATTAACTTTTCTTATTAGGCTTTTAAAATCCTTTGCTTTATTTAATATATTTAAAAAATGCCAGATTCTTCGCAGCTCCAAAAAGCTGGAGTTAGTGACATCCTAGAAAGCCTAGACCAGGAAAAGGATACCAAAAAGGTCACCCAACAGCGATGAGTCTCCCATCTCTGAAGAAAATCCTTGGATGAAGGCTAAAAATATAATGCGCTAGAGATTTCGAATCTCACCACATAATAGTAAATAAGCTACGATTAGCTGGTTAAAGCAGTGCTGGTCTTCCAGTAAGAGGTTAAAAAGTTGAAGAAAGACAATAAGAAGTGAATGGAAAAACTTGATCTTGCAGAGGAAATAGAATCAAGACTCATGACCTAAGAAGAGACTTTAATGAATTTTGAAAATTTCACATGAATAGAGCAGTTTAACACAAAATTAGCAATAGAAGCAGAAATAAATGGTCAACAAGTTAGAAAAAATAGAAGAAAATCAGTAAAAATTGTAGGGTTAAATGGAACAGAAAGAATAAAGAAATAATCCAATGATAATTGAAGGTGAAAATAGCTCAAGATTTCAAATTAAACGACAAATAAAGAGATGCTATATTGTAACGGCATAAAGCATCTGTGGAAAAGGTGCTAGAAATTTCTCAATTTAAAGTAAAAATTTAAACTAGTAGAAATAGTTGGAGGACGAAAAGAAAAAGCAATAACAACTAAAACTATCAAGAAAAAGAGAGAAATTACAACTTAATAAATTTGGGGAAATTAATATGAAAAAAGATATCTAGAATCTAGGCAAAAGAAGAATTCAAGGACAATACTCATGGCAAGTAGAAGAGTTGAAGAGATTTTCATACTTTTATATTTAGCCTCTAGAGCAATCTAGAGGTTGGAGGGTAAGAGGTTGAAATAGCTCCAAGAACGCAAACATTTAATTTCATATTTGTATTTGTATTTCTATATATTTTTACATATGGAAAACCAATCCTCCAACTGAGATTGACTTAAATTCTAGTACCAGGAAGTACCCTTTGAGCGAAGAACCTAACAAGAATCTTGATATGAGCCAAGAGAAGGTAAGACTGAAAAGGCATCAAGTAGCGTTAATGGTGAAAGATGCCAGATACATAAGTCTCTTAGGAGCATTCCGATCACGGCCCTATAGAAGACAAGACTCACAAGGGAATATTAGCACTGTGGTAGACTTCAGCAAAAAAATTGTTATTTTTAAGAATCTTTATTAAAAGTTGAGAGCCATTGATGAGCAACACGTTCTATAATCTTATTTATTAATTAATTTAACTTAAAAAGTTTAAAGAATCAACTCTAAAAAAATAGATTGATAGCTATTTTTTTGGTAATATAGTTTATTAAAAAGCAATAATGGCTAAATACAATTTATGTTGAATACAGATAAAAATATAATTAAGAAAGCAAAACTTAAAGTTAGATAGATAGAAAGATAATAGGTTGATCTATTTTAAACGAGTAAACAAAAAAAAGTAGTAATTATAACTTGGAAATAGATAATTTATATTAATTACAATTTTTTATCTTAGAACATTTTGGAATGCTTTTGCATTATACTAGCTTATTCTAGAGTTATACAGATAAACTATAAAGTTACTATAAATTTAGTACTATTAATAATATGCTAATATCTATCATTTCTATGCAATTTTAACCTTATTAAAATAAAGGATAATCAAGATAGTTTTAAAGCTAAAAAAATTATTTATGTCACTATTGCTTAGGGTTACTTGCAAAATAGCTTTTAAACAAACTACTTTTTGGAAAAATAAAAAGAAATTCTTCATCCTAAAAGCATTAGTCAGTGCTATTTTCAAGAATAGGCAATTAATTATCAGTAATTGCTCATAACTTATCTGATATGATTTATAGGTTTCTAAAATAGTAATCTAACCCTATTATAGTAAATTCTCTGCGTCATAATTAAAACTTCTAACAAAATTACTTAATAGAATACTTACAACCTATAATGCTCCGAAATATAATTCTAAAAGAGACTTATAAAGTAAATAAAGCATTAAAGCTGCTTTTATTATTTCCCTTCTATAAATGACAATTAATTTATACTAAATGCTGCAAATAATAGACTAACTAGTTCTTATTATTTTTTATCTTTCTTCCTTATTTTATTATCTATCCTTAGCTTTATATGCTTCACAAAAGTGATTTTCTTTTAACAAGAAGAGTGAATATAGGATTGGAAGAGAAGGCAGAAAAGTAATGGTAGTGATAGGAGTATTTGCCCATTTAAAGAGGATAATAAAAATAAGTTAAACTGAAGTTTCTTGATAAAATAAGCTTAATTAAAAGCCTTTTATTTTGAATTGCTATCTATTTGTTTAACAAATATGACGTTAAGAGATAAAGATAAACAAACTTTTATGTCACGCAAAGATTTGTAAGGAGTGATATCAGCTGTACTTTCTAACTAAGAAATTGAGTAAACTATTTAAGTAGTTTCCAGATTTCATTAAGAGTAAAGTATGCAAATTGCTGATTAGCTAATCTCTTGATAATCAAAAGCTGCCAGTAAAATTATATCTCACTATTTAACTAATAATAAAATACAGCAGCTTCTGGAATAGGATGTCTTCGAAATTCAGGTAAATGGTATTACGAAATTTACATTTTAGTATCTAGAAAATTGCTTCATGCTGAAGAAAGAAAAATTCGTAAGTTTATTGATATAGGAACAAATATTGCAAGAAAAGCTAGATATGATTCTATCCAGATTAGCTTACTAGGAATTTATTAAGCAACTCAAAGACTTAGAGTGTTTTAGTTGCAATAGAAGTAACTATGATCAATATTTAAAACTTATCGAATTTTTTAAGCTTTAAGGAAAAAAGGAACAGAAAAAATCGGGAGAGCTAAATTAGAAAATTCAAAGCTTAAAAATTTCTCAAATAGAGAATAGTTAGAATTAAATACAGCTTGAAATTAAAGAAAGTGCTATTAGTAAGCGAAGAGGTTTAAACATATTAGTAAGCGGAAAAGTAAAAAAAGAAAATAATAGAGTTAAATGATAACTTAATCCTTGATATTTTAAAGAGAACAGCAATGAATTTTCAGTTAAATACCAGTTAGCTTATTTAATCATAACCTTATTTCTCTTTTCTTATTCTGCTATTTATTTCGTGCTTCCAAGACAAAATGAGGACTTCATCTGAAAGATATAATGAATGATAATGAAACATCAAACTTGTATTTAATTGTTAATATCGTATAAATTTACACCTTTCTTAATACTTAGGGATGTCATTTTAAATACTAGCATTAAGATCCAATTATTACTTAAGTAAATCCTATATCTTTGATTTATTTATAGCATAGGCATTAATTATCCTACCTTATCAGTTTAAACTTATAACTAGCTTATAATTCTTTTTATAGTATTTTATAATGATAAAGGAATAGGATTCTCAAGCCATTCAGAACGTAGTGCTAGAGATAATAATTACTCATTATTAGTCGAAATTTATTTATACCATTAAATACGCTGCCCTTATTAATTTTTACATTAAACTGCTTCACTTTACATTCATTCGATTATTTTTTTGTAAAATATAGAAACGCAGAAATTAAACTTACTGGGAGTGTAAATTTTAAGATAATTATTAATTTAAATTATACATAAAATATTAAGTCCCTATATTACTAAAAGCTTATATGGAATATATATCCAATTTATTAATTCATTATTATATTTAACTTAGTTATTCATTATATTAATTTAACCCATATGATCTAAGCTTAGCTAAGTGAGTTAAATTATTAGTAATTTTAGCAGAATTCTATTATTATGGAAGATTACTTTCTTAATTTATATAATTAAATTAGTTATTAACATTAAGTTGAGGATGCTAAGGATTATTATAAAGTTGAGTGTATAGATGTATATAGTAGCTTTTAGTTATAAATAGCTAGAGATGATCCTTATTATGCTTCATTAAATAATTAAAGAGCTAGATTCTTATTTGATATACTTAATTTAAAATTACTTAGTCAAATTATTATGATTAGCAAGCGTTTTAATATTAAACTTCTCAATTTAGGGATTGCTAAGGGCTATAAATGACATGCTATATTGTCAAAAAATGCTGTTGCTGCTTATCTTTCAAACAGGCGATACCTTTAATAACTATATTAGATGTTGTGAATGTGCTGCTTTGTATTCTGAGTCTAATCGTTTTTTATGATAAGCATACTTTCCTAATTACGCTTGTGCTTTTAATAATTCAAGCATTCCACGCTTTGATATGTATTGCAATAAGAAGAGGTACTATAAAATGGAAATTGTATTACGCGTATAGCTTTATAAAAATGATAGTAGCTTGTGTGCTCCTTGTAATCTTGCTTAAAATAGAAATTATAAAGATCAAGCAGATTTAGTACCTTCTAAGCTGCTTATTCTGAGTTTTTCAAGTTTACTGCGCTATTGTTCTTTATTCTTATCCAGCTTTCAATTGAAATGGTCGCTGATTGTTTGATTGTTTATTTACGGAATCTAATTCTACATAAATAAGAAGAAACTAAGAAAACAATTAAAACTAGACGGGTAATGATAGCATTGAAAGACGAATTCAATAAATAAACGACGAAGATCTATCTTAAAGCTAATTAGGACTAACTTAAAGCTAAATAGATTAGCTCTTGATAATAAATGTTGATGAAAGCATTATTCAAATAAGCGATAAAAATGATAGTATGTGCATTATTTGTCTTAGCTAATTTCAAGATCATGATCTAATTAGAAAACTAAAATGTATGCACTAATTTCACAAAAATTGTGTAGATATCTGGTTTAAAATAAATAAGAAATGTCCATTATGCAGAATAGAATAGTTCTAATATTTTTTTATAGTCTGTTTATTTAAGCTTGCTATTTTATTTCCTCACTATATTTATATTATATAAGATTTTCTCTTTCATTTGCATTATTAACTTTATAAACTGCATTAAGTTACTTTAGTAATAGATTTATTACTCTAAAATTTGAATAATGGAAAAGCCTATAATGTTGCTTTTTACGTGATTTCTTCTGTAGAGAAAATCTATCATTAAATAAATATAATAACATGAATATGAACTCGACTAGTTTTATTTGAGAGTTATTCTAATTATAAATATTTCAAGAAGATTGTTAAATTTTCCTTTTTATATAGAAATTAGAAACTTTATAGTGAATATATGCTTGGAAAAAACAGTGAAAAAATTCTATGCACTCCAACAGTTCTAGCAGGTCTTTTTATTTCAGGCCTTATGATAGTGCTGTTTATTGTAGAGATTGCTGTTATGGCCAAAACTGAAGTACCGAAAACTTACAGCAATGTAAACTTAACTATTGACAAAGAGTTTTGATTCTTAAGATAATAATTAAACTACATTTTAAAGCTGCTCTTCTAAATTCCTATTCGAAGTTGTGATTTTAAAACAGTCTTATGAATATAAATTAAAGGATAAATTAAATTAAATTTTTTGATAGTTGTTCAAATAGCTAATTAAAGCACTTATAAGATACAATTTTCATATTGTAATTTTCACTTCTTAAAATAAATATATGTCTTTCAATGTTTTAACTCTTATCTCTATAACCTTCTTAATAGCAGCATTTAAGTAAAGGATCAGAATGATATCACTAAAGTACAAATAAATAATTAAAAATTATGTCTAATTACTTACCTTTTACTAGCTGATTTATTAGTTTTGTATCGTTATATTTTTTTAATTATTTAACTTAATTCAATTAGTTGAAATTAGCATCAAAATCATTTTTAATAAGTTATATTCCTTTAAGTATTAAGAGGGAATATTTAGTATTTGATTATGTCCTAAATAGCAAGCATAAGAGAGTATTAAACATTAAAAAAATTTTAGAATTTATTCTGCACTTAGGAATTATTCTTTCTATTATGGGTGCTCATTGCTAATTTACAAATTGAATCCTATATTTTAAGAAATGAGTCTTGATTTTGTAATCTTTTATAAATCTCTTCAGTGAAAGTCTTCTTTTTAATGAAGTAATTTGACTCTTCAGAATTACAAAATGCTATTTTAGGTGAATCTGGAACGGAACGTACACTTAGTAGATTTTTGAGACTTTTTACTAGATTTTCATCATATCTAGATTGGTCTTCCTATCCATTTCCCATATATGGACAAAGCAATTTTTTTAACTCTTTGTTGCAAAATTTAGATTTTTCTTTGCATTAAACTTGCTATATTTTATACATTTTCTAAGCATTAAAAATTACTTATTCAAACTTAGCGAAAGTTAAATGACTCCTAGTTGGACTTTAACCAAATACTTCATAGGAGTAATTTTTAGAAATGCTTTCTGTGTTAGTCTTTTGGATAGAAATTAAAGGAAGCATAAAAAACTCCTACTACATTTCTTGTTTTTAGGCCTGAATAAATGCTTACGTTATTTCTAGCTTGATCAATAGTGTTATAAGCTTTAAAGCAACTATGACAGACAGGTATGGGCTTATATAGCTTAGAAATTTTAAAATTAGGATTTTTGTCACTTATTTCTTTTAAGTTTAAAACTATATAATTGATTACATTATCGTTCTAATTTGAGATCTGGATCTTTATCCTCATTAACCTCTTAAATATTTCCTCTTTCTTGTTTATCAAGAATTATTGACTTATATTGCACAAAAAAGGTTTTAGAACTGTTCTTTTAGGTTGATGCCTTAAAGTTACAATAGATATGAGCTTGGCATTTATTCTTAAATAATACAAAAGGTAGTTTGCTTTTTTTAGAAATTTGTAAATTGGAAGAGTTCATAAGTCAAATTTGATCGTTATCATCAATAAGAAAATCGAGTGTGTATGACTAAAATTACTGTTTTAAAGCTTACCACTTTAGCATAACTTGAAATTAACCTTATTAGTGCCTTTGATCTTAGTTTCAAGTCTTCATTAACTTTAGCATTCATCGAGACACTACCTTCTAAGGTATTCTTGTTGTCTTACTAGTATCCAGGGAGATGAAAGCCAATATTATCTTTTTATTAATTAGGATTGTTAATTTTTTGTTCAGTGTACTACCATAAACAAAAACTTTCTTTAATAAAAACTCTTCGAGTGATACGAGTATTATGTGTTTCATCAAATTCTACTCTATAAAGCTTTGCATTCTATATAAAATCTAACCTGTGCAGGTACATAACTATATATGCAAATCCATTGAACTTTTTTATATCTAGGTAATAAAACGATTTCAGCATCTGCTCTGCTTAATAGTTAATAAGTTTCTTAAAACTTATGATTTACTCTAAGAATAGCAGTAAATTCTTAATTTTAAGCCTACTCTTCCAATAGAAATTTAGTTACAAAGCTCATTTTTCACATATTAGAGCTTTTAGCTCTAATAGATGCATTCTAAATTAGTTCTTACTTGCTTTAAGTCAGTATAAAATCACTAATCAACTTCGCCTTCATACATGAATATGGTATGAGGAATCGCAATGGTTATCCCGAATACCTGCTTGGTAGTAAATTTGTTATACGTAAGACAATTAAGGAATCAATCGTGAGAATAAGCATTCATTTATAGTTAGATAAATGGCTTTTGAAAATCAGTAATTTATAAATTAATTAAAAAATGTCCATTCAAGAACCAAACTTCTATTCCTTTTAAGCCAACATTATAATCAAAATAGAAGAATCCTCTTTATCTGCTCTTCCTTTTCTTAATATGATTCTTGATACTTAAAAATGTTCCCTTTTTCAGAAATTAAAGCATTATCTATTTAGCTTGCTGATTTTAACTTATTTTTATATTAAAGAGTAAGATTAATTTAAGCTTAAGAAAATATTCAATATTAGCACATTTTATCTTCACTATTAACAGTTGATATTACTTAAGCACTCTATTTATACATCTAACTAATCTATTAAAATAATAGTAGTTATAAGGTAAATAATTAGATTTTAAAGAGCAAAGATTAAATAATCATATATATCCTTAATTAACTGTATGCTTCATTAGATTACTGTTTCTATACAAATTTATCTTATCTAATTGTAAATTTTACTATTAGACATATCTATCATTATAGCCTTTTAATCATCTCTTTTAGTAATTAAACTTACTATTTTTTATATTTTTGTATCTTTATATTATTAATACACTGAAAATTTAAACACTCAAATTTAAGTTTTTTGCAGATGGATATTTGATTAAGTATCAGTCATTATGTTGGAAGATATAATAGGAATCACTATTGAAGCAAATAAAACGGAATTAATTAGCTCTAAACGTAAAAAATGAAAATAGCATAATATAAAAAGATTAAAAAGGCAGTAATAGGTTCATATTTTGAGATTTTATCAAAAAACAAATTGAAGTAAAAATGCTACCTTCAAATAAATATATTTTTAAGTATCTAATATCTGTATTTATTCAAAGTGTAAAGTAGTTCCTCTACTTTTATTGGATAGGCTATAAATGCTTAATTTATTATAAATACTTTAAAATTATTTTGCTTATTTTACCCTTTTATAATATAGTTCCTAATTTTATATCTCCTTTCATTTTTTTAATATTTTTCCTTAGTATCTGATTTTAGATAAATGATTAACTTAAGATTGGAAGAAGATAATAAATATCATAGGAATTCAAAGTTTTTGAAGGAGTATTAGTTAAAAAGCAAATTTCATAGACTTAAGTTTCCTCTAGTTAATCTGATTTTAACTTAAAAATCTTATAGTTACGACATTCTTTTTAGTTTACTTTTTGAACATAATTAAATAATAAACAACATCTAAAATTTTTTAAATGAAACAGAAGAAAATATAAAAATAGTTACTTTTATAAAATATAAAAAAATACCTTAAAGATGCATGCAAGCATTTACCATTATAATCTAAATTAGCAAACAAGAAATAAAGGATATACTAAGAAATAATGATTCTCAATTATTTTATTAATTCTTGGGGGATTTAAAATTATTATTAATAATATGTTCTTGAATTTCTTTTTGCTTCTCACTTCAAAACTTATCAGATTTATCTATTAATATTAATAATTATTAACTATGGAGAAAACTAGACATAATCTAAAAAACACTAAGAGAAACATCACTCGCAAATTAAGAAAGCATTATCTAAAGTAAGTAAAACAGAAAGATTTCTCAATATTTTTAGAATAAATTAGATTTCAGTAATCTAAAAATAAATTATTCTTAATTTCTATCATATAAGTAGCAATGATTTGAATGATTACAAGTTGATTAATAAAATAAAATAAAATAAAATAAATTAATTAGATATAAATTTAAATAACCACTACTTTCATTTTAAGCTTCTATTTTTCGAATATCTTGGTAAGGAGTTGGATCTTTTAAATTTTTATATATTTAACTACTCTTTTTGCTGTACATATTTTTATGCTCTAGGAGTTTTTTATGCTTTTTACATTAGCAATTTTCGCCCACCATTACTTTTCTTTCCTTTTAATTTTCGTCTACTAGAATCCCTAACTTTAGGTGAGATAAACAATTGATCAGTTTCTTTTTCAAAATTGGCGGAGACTTAAGATTAATCTAAATATTACTTTTATTAAGAGAGTCTTTACTCAAGTTATTAAATCTTAAGTTCATTTTCTTTTAGCTGTTACTCGAACTATTCAAAAGTAACTTTATCTTTAGGACTTACTGGTAAAACTGTTCTTATATTAAGAAGTTACTCTTCGTCTTTTTATTTTTCATTTTAAATATGTCTTATTTTCATTTATATGCTCTCAGGAGTTTCTTGAATGTCTTAATTTAAGAGAGGATCATTAGTATAGTTTTTATCAAATTTTAAGTTTTCTTTATCAAAAGATTTATTAGTGAGGTGCCTAATTATATCTCTTTATTTAATACCCATTTCATAAGCTTAGACAAGCTTCTCTTTTAGCTCTTTATTGCTTTTTTAGTACATTTAAATTTCTTTAGCATAATTTTCACTCTGAAATGTGAATTATTGTTCCAATTCATCTATTTTATTTTTAAAATTGTTGATACTTTGGAAATTTTAATTACTGTTGATTTAGTTTTTCAAACTGAGAATTTCAGAATTTTTTTATTCAAGTTCAATATACATTTGCTCCTTCATTTTAATAGATTAGATTATCTCATTTTCCAGTTCTTTTATTTTGTTGTCTTTAAAACTTAGTTGCTCTGCTAAAGAATCTTGTTTTTAATCTATTTACATTTTCATTTCATAAGTTCGCTTTTCGAAGGCTTGAACTTACTCTTGAAGTCTTTTTTTTTCGTCATTGATTATACTATTTGAGTATAGAAGCTTTTCATTTTCTTTTTCTAAGAATTTTATTTTATCATGAGGTAACTTTTCCTTTTACTGCACTAGCTCTGCTTATAACTACTCTTCTCTTCTACTGATTTACTATATTTTGTTAGCTTCTTCATAGCTGCTTAATCTTTTCTATTCTCAATTTTAGCTTTACCTATAATCTAATTTTAAATTGGATTGTTTCTATATTTTATTTTTTGCTTCTAAATCTTGGAATAGAGGAGAGGTTATTTACTGGACTGAAGAATATTGACTAAGAGTTTAGCTTTCTTCTAAAAGCTTAAGAGATTCTTACACGATTTTCTAGCTTTGTTTGATTGCATCATCTATTTTACTTGCTGTTGTAAGCGATTCTTAAGACAGTCCTACTTCACCTCTTACTTCATTAAGAGTTAACTCGTGTTTCTTGATTAAATCTTAAATGTATTATTCATAAGATTAATGATCCTACATTTATAAAGACCAGGTATTTTTGAAAACACACAAAGAAGCAAATAATTAAAAATAATCATTATAATAATACGCAACTTTTACTAACTAATCAATTATATACTCTTATACTTTAAAATACCAACCAAAAAGGAAAATTCATTTATATATCAAATATATAATACCATTCCTTACCTTTGGCATAAATAAGCTATATTTATATCTTTATCTATTGCTATGTTTATGAATATTAAGCAATATTATATAGCTCAAACATAATCTTTTTTAATTAGATAAGCAAACTTTATTTAAAGTTAAAATTAATAGAAAATCCAAAAATTAAGATTTGAAAATTAAATAGATTAAAGTTAATTAAATTAGTATTAAAAACTTAAAAAGATAGGGAATTTTCTACTAAATATAAGGAAATTTTTTAATTATAAATATAACCTTTTTAAAGCTTCTCTGTTTAAGTAAATGAAATAATTGTTTTCATTACTCAGAATTCTTTCCAAATTAGCGATGCAAATTGATTTGATATTTAAATTAGTATCTTCTAACAAATCTAGAACATTATAAATTAAAATCAGAACTCTAAAAATAATTAAGGATTAAAGTAAAAAGATAATAGGTAGATCGCCAAAAATTTTGCTTATTTTAGATCTAAAATGTCGAGCTTTATTAAACTGATGTGATGAATCAGAAAAATAAGTCTATTAATTTATTATTTTTAGTAATTAACTTTAACTTTATAGCTTTAAAAATAGATTTATAGAATAATGACTTAATAGAGCTTAAAAACTAGAGTTAATAGAATAATAAAAATGTCTATATTTGCTTAAATAATATTAAATGTTAAGGGTTCTATAATCATAAAATCAACTCTTTTTCTACAGGTTGGAAGTATTCCAAAACTTCATCATTTGAAATTTCTTTCAAACTTGAGTGCTTCCATTTAGGCTTTTTATCTTTATCCACGAGGAAAGCTCTTACTCCTTCAAAGAAATCTGTTCCTCGCATAAAATGTTATGACATTCTATATTCCATAGAGAATACATCTTTAAGAGGCATTTATTTTCCTCGCTATAGTTACTCATAAACTATTTTTAATGAAAGAGGACTAGCAGCATTAAGGCTTTTTAGAGTTTATTAACACCAACTGCATTTTTCTTGTTTGGACTTTAGGCCTTCAAAAATTTGTTCAATACTCTTCGCATTTTCAAAATGTTCTTTAATTTGCTCAATATATTTATAAGGCTTATCAATTTTCTGACAAAACTTGGAAATCTTTTCAGAATATTTTTGCCTATTGCTTAATTCGTTGGTTTCATTATGAACTATTACCTCTAATAAGTTTAATTTTTCAGAATCTACATAGCAATTTGCAAGTCCTAGTCTAATTAAGTCTTCACCCTGTACTCTTACTCCTGTTAGACCTAGATAAAGTCCAACTCCATTTGATAATTTACTAAGGAAATAACTTCCACCAACATCAGGGAAAAAGCCTATCGCAGTTTCGGGCATAGCCAATAAACTATTCTAAGTAGCTACGATATGTGAAGAATTCATAGAAATTCCGCATCCTCCTCCCATTACTATTCCATTCCAGATAGAAACTTAAATAGGCTTCATGACAGCAAGTGCATAGTCAAGTTAATACTCAAATCAGAAGAAATCAGATAGAATATTCGTGTTTTTTCCTGTAACTTTAGCATCATATAAAGAGCGGATATCACCACCTGCGCAAAAAGCTTTCTCTCCTACACCACGAACAGTGACTACTCTGATGTCAGAATTTTTCCATTTCTAAAGTTCAGGTAGTCACTATTATATAATTTCTAGATTAAGTGCATTTAACGCTTTAGGTCTATTCAATAAAATTTCTACGCTTTTATTTTTGTGACTTATTAATATTGGCAAATCTTTTGAGCTCATAAGACGTACGCACTTTCTTATCATCATTTTTATACAGCAAAATTTATTTATTTCAACAATAAAATATTAAATAGGTATTTACTAATACTCTATTTTAGCCCTTTTAAATAATAGAGATTAAGGAATTTCAAAGCTTAGTTAATAAATTATTAATAACTTAAAGAAGTGCTATCATAAGATACACTCAGAGTAGGATAGAATAAAGTACAAGATATTTTAAAGTCTAAAGATATTCTATTTTATAACTTTAAATACACTAGAAATTAAATATTTCTAATTAAGTTAAGCTCAACTAATAATTAGAAGATTCAGACTCTAAAATTTTGGAAAGCTTTATATCAATATTAATACAAAATAATCGATTTTACAAAGTGAGTATTTTATATGAAATCAAGAGAAAATACCAGAAGATAATTATCTATAGGAATATAAATATAGCGTAGAACAAAGTAAAAAGTTAGAAAAGTGCCTCTTTATTATAAATATTAAGATATCTAAAAATTTTAACGAATACCTATATAAAAATTAAATAATTTAGACTTTAATTATTTATCTGTTGTCCAATTCTCATATTAGATAATGCTTTACCTCACAAAATAAAAAAGTGACATTAAAATTTTTATTTAAGTAAAGCAAATTTATCAAAGTTTCTATAGTAAGGTAATATTAAAAAATTCCATACCTTAATATGCTTCTAATAAGTTTTTGATTAAAAATAATTAGTGCTGATATGATTTTTTATATTAAAAATTTCATAAATCAAGTCAAGCTGCTCTAAAGTTTTTATTTTGCAAACTTTTGAAAATTATTTAGTTTTGCTACTTTAATTATAAACCATTTTATTGTTTACTAAAGATATTAGTTAACATTAGGCTTAATTGCCTCTAAGCTATTAAAAGTATTGCTAGGATAATAATTTTAACCTATTTAGTATAAGAGAAAAATATAAAGTAGTAGCTGGTAAATAAATATAATTAGGTAATAATTAAAGCCTTTTACTTGCCTTTACATTATCTTATTATATGCACTAGACTTTTTATTTGAATGCTATAAGAAAGCTTGCTTATTTAATTAATATCTATTTTATTTTTGACTTAAGAGATTAAGAAAATAAAGATAAGACATTTAGCTTTTTTCCTTATCTTTAAGTAAAAATAAATTAACCATCATATAATTATCAGCTATTCTTTCTAGTTTAAGGAAAGTAGCCTCTAGAGTTTAAGCATTTTAGTGTTGTATTATAAAATAAAGGAATAGGTTTATAGAAAAGAATTAGGAACTTTTATATATAGTAATAGTTTAATAATTAATGAAGAAGGAAATATTAAAATATTACCGACTTTTTTGGAAGCAATGCTTAAAGTTTAAAAACTACGAATTTTAGCAATATTTTTTAAGAAGAATACAATAAGAATGAAGAATCAAATAACCTTTCGATGAAAAATTGGCTTTAGATGAGTTTGAAAGAATGAAAAGAATGGTTTTCGTATAAAATTTATACTACAAATAAGATTCATTTGTATAAAGCTATTTCAAAAAACTACAAATGATGCAAAAGCTAAATAACGATGAAGAAGCAAAAAACGAGTGTCTATTCAAGAAATGAACATTCTAAACATTTTAATTACTTTAAGAATTCTTCATTTATTTAATCATCTCACTTGACTAAAATATTAACATCCTCCCCTAGCTCATTAGACATTTAAATCTTGCCTTCAATTTTAATTTATTTTTAAATGTTTCTTTTCTGCTTTATAACTTACTATTCACATTTTATGAGAATATATATCTCCAAAAGATAAAGTCCAAGAGCTATAAATATTAAAAATATATTGCTAAATAGTATAATATTTTGATAATCTAGATCTGTTTCATAATAGAAGTATCATTATATCCAATTAAAATAAATTTGCCAATCTTCTAATTAATTATAAATTGAGGGTTTATAATAAAGTAATTCCATAAAATTGATAAAGATTATGATTAAAAGATACTAGAAATTTTATATAGGCATTAAGATTGAGCAGAAGCAATATAAAAAATAAATTAATAGTATTTAGCTATACTAATTAAGAAATTAAATAGAAAGGCTAATATTTTATTAGGTAAGAATTCATTAAGACTTAGACCAATTAAAATATTTCAAAATCAAGTGCTATTAAAGCTTATGTGATAAAGTTAGTATAACGATAGGAAGATCTTTATAACAATTCTTATTTTTTTATAATAGATAAGTATATCTTAAATTTATATTAAACTAGGTGATTTGAAATAGATTAATCTATGATTTAGTATTTAATAATACATCAAGTTAAAATAGTTGAAAAAGAATAAAAACTTAAATATAAATTATGCTATAGATGTTAAATAATATTGTATCTTTTCATTAATATAAGAATATCACAAGAAAGTTTATATATCCTTTATCCAAATAAAATTTAACTATAGAGGTTAATTCTTATAAAAGACAAATAAATTTAATTTTTACAAGCAAAGCAATTTATAATAATAAAATAGACTCATAGATAGATTTACAAAATTTCTTTTTAATTCGCTAAACTCGTTTTATTGAACTTGTTTCTGCTACTTTCTAGCATATTGTCTATTTTATGAAGCCTTTATTCCAAATTTTTAGTTCCTATTGTTAAAGATGAACCTCTTTCCCTTTTTAAATCGCTGCTTTTTGTAGTTGACATAAATTAATCTTAAATGTTAAAGCGCCCTTAATTTTTTTAAGTTTATACGTCTATATCACTTCTATAAGTTTAAGAACTAGAATGCTTAAAACTACTTCTGGTTGACATTATATTATTAAGCGCTTAGTTTAAATGTATGGATTTTTCTTCAAGTTCTTTAAGAAATTGACTTCTAGGCGCTGAATAAGATTCAATTTCACTGTTAGTCGTAAAAGGACTTGTTTATCTACTTCTATTCTGTGTAGTTGATTTATTATTATCTTTTTAAGGAGAAATTGAACTAGTAACTTTAATTTATAACTTTTATTACTCCTATATTTAGAATTGATCTTAGAAGTGCCAATCCTCTTCCATTTACTTCTTAATCTTTTTATTAGAATACTTTAACTTTTGGATGATTTCATCTTTCTACTGAATTCTATTGTTTAGCTGCAAAATCATTTACAAGTGTTAATTTGTTTATTCTTGCTACTTTACTTTTTATTTATTGATCTTATTTTTTAGTCTTAAAATTTTTCCTTTTTCTTCAAATATGTCCATCTCATCACTTTGTTGAGCATTTTGTATTAAACGATACATATTTCTTACTTATTTCATTTTTAAACAAGTAGGGGCGTAACTGTTCTGAGAATTTGGTTTTTGCTTACTAAGTAAATCATTTATGTATTCTATGTCTGAATTTAAGGTTTTGGTTTTCTATTGTGTAGCTTTAAATTCTTTTTTTTGCTAAAAGAACTATTAATCATATTCTTATATCTGAATATTAAGTCTTTTTATCTTACATTTATACTCTTCAAGGTTGAAATTATATCCTTTTTTCCTTAATATTTAGATCTACATTTCTTTATTCTTCTTCTTCATTTAATCAACCAAGATTTATAAGTCTGATACCTTATCTTCTACTATTTTTTTTTTAGTTGAATCTGTTTATGAGGATTCTTATTAGCTCGCGTGAAGAAGATGCGGACTTTCTGAGAAGGATTTTTGTCTTTCTCGATTTTAAATTCTATGATTATCTAGGGATGATTAAGGTTCATTAGGTTCTTTAACTCCATGTTCCTATAAAAAATAGTTTAGATCTTCCTCTTCAATTATTTAGTTAGACTCAAACTTTGTGTTTTTCTCCTTCTTATTTACTTCACTAATAAAATAAGGAACTTCACGCTATTGGTCTTCGCTTTTGTCTTTATTATAAGTAAACTATGGAGTATCAACACCAATTTTAGTTTAATCCTTAAAGTGTGAAAAATCATTACAAATAGGCTTAAAATGTAATTGGTTTAAATTTAAGTCTTTTAGACTCTGCGGAACAGGAGATTAAGTTTGAAGTGAAAACTGATAAATATCTTATTAAACCTCTTCTTAAGAAACTAAGTCAATTTCATTCTTTAGCTGGTTATTTTCATACTAACTCTTTTGATCATAAATTAATTAGTGCATCTATAGAGGAGATTCATACACGCTTTCTAACTCATTATTTGACAAATCTTTTTCAAGAATTTATCCTTAGCATTACTACAAAAACACTTAAAACTACTTCTCTAAATAGATATCTTCATAGTAAGTTTATCTAGGTGAATCTTATATCTTTTTAATATTAGGGGTTGGAAAAGAGCCATAAGTTTAAATATTTTAGACTTAGGAGTTATTTCTCCCTTTTATGCTATATTTATTAGTTTCTCCTTCCATTAATTTATTCCTTCTAAAATGAAATTAAAGTTAGAAAATATTTAAAATATAGTAACACTAGATTCTTTAACGTTAGATAGTTTACTTTTTTAACTATAATAGAAATACTTAATACATATTTCAAATAATTTTAGGCTTATTATTATAACCTTAATTAGTACCTTTTATAAAGTCATAATAAGATAGTAGAATGATGTCTTTTATTAATAATATTAATTAGTAAATGCTTGCTAATTAGCTAGGCAAGATTAAGTTGTTTAGATATTTTATTTTGAAACCTAATGAGTTTCTAAATTAATTAGATTCTAAGCTTAGTCTAAGAATAATTAATCTCATTTAGCATAGTAATAAGAAAACTGATAAAGTTAGATTCTATTACTTGGATTTAATTGCAAAAGTTGAATTATCTTTAGAAATAAATTGATTTACACACTGTTATCTATTTTATACATTATACATGCTTAAAGCTAAATTTTAAGAATATAATACAGCTTTTTTCTTAGGCTTCTTATATAAAATATTTCTACTTATTATATAAAAATAAATGGATTAAGAAGAAAGTAAAATAAAATATAAGGTAAAGGGGTTTTAATTATGTAATATGAGTTATTTTATTGAGACTAATTGATTATATTTAAAAGCTACTTTGATTAAATAACTATTTCCTTTATTTCCTCATTCAAAATAATTAGTAAAATGGGATTTTCCTTTTAAGTTTAATTATACTTACAGTAACTTCTTTAGAATATTGTAAAGCTTATATAGCTTTAAATAAAATAGAAGAAAGCTCTATAAGGATAATGATTAGATTTAAATTGAGCATCCTTAAATATTATGGTATATAAATAATAAATAATGGATCTTAGATTTAAATAAACTAACAATAAGCAAAGTCACATAGAGCAACATCTTATACCGCAAATCTGGTTATTATCATAAGTTATTTAAGCTGAATTTTTAAGAATAAAGGACAGTCTCTATTATCTCCTCCATCATCTTTAAATAAGCAAAACAGATTTTAGAATTTTAAGATTAGTGCTGATTCTCTAGAGTTAATGGGAATTTTATAGCTAGCAGTTATTACAGATATCTTCTTCTTTTTATGTTGGATTAGTATTTTCTTCATGGATAATTTCTAGAATTTCTATGCTTTCACGCTTGAAATACTAATCATCTGTACTTAATGTAAGTGTGTAATTTTCTAATGAAGCTCTTAGTTTAGTTGAGTAGTCAGTTGCTAAACTACCTAGCATGTCATCGAAACTATCTACACTGCTAAAAACATTCTCCATCTTTAGTGATGGAAGATCTTCGAAATTTGGAAATTGTGCTTTACTTTTTCTGGTTTCATTACTTATGTCTATTGATTGCATACTCTCTCCAACTGAAGGATAGGAAACATTAAATTATCTTATTTTATAATTAAATTGCGGAGTTTAAGGAGTCTCTTAAAAGATATTCTAAGCAACTAATTCACTTGATTCTTCAAAAGCAAAAGTTTAATTAGGCTATTTCTCACTTGAAGTAATAACAGAAGAAGCATTTCTACTGTGATTCTTATGGACATAAGGAAACGTATTTTAAGGAGGTTTGCAAGAAGCTTGCATTTTTAATTTTTAAAATTTAAGAAAAATTCTTTGTTAACAGTAAATTTATAGATTCAAGCTTAACTACAAATTAGACTTTTCTAAATTTAATTTATCGTAAAAATGCATTCAGATTTATATTTACCTTTATATCAAGGCAAATTATTTCTATTTTATTTAATAGCTATGCTTATTAGATAGATTCTATCTAAAATATGCTTTTTTAAAGAGATACTTTATGATAAATGTAATGCTGAATTTGACTAAAGTTGCTGGATGAAAATTGTTGCAATAGTTTACCTTGTATTTTAAATAAAAATGAATCTAAATTATTAATTATAAAGGATTCTTAATTATATGAATACTGCTTAACTCTTCAATAATTCTATTATATTGGAATCTATCATGCTTTATTTTCTAAAGGTAGTATTGCTAGATCGTTAGAATATTATAATAGCTAATTTTTATTAAATATCAAATTTCTATTGTCAAAACAAATTTTATTTGTAGTTTTTTAAAATTTAGCAATCTTCAAATTTTAAATAAGTGACTAATTTCTTAAAAAATTTAAGAAAGGAAGATTAAAATAAAACCTTGATAAACTTTAAGTTAATATCTGATTTACTTCTATCCAAACCCATAAAGTAACTACTATTTGATAAAACGAATCTAATAAAAAAATACTTTATACAACTAACTTACTATTTAGACTAGCAACTATATTTATTCAATAGATTTGCATCATTAATTCTAGCTTTATTCCTTTATTATATGAGATATAATTATTTTAGTTCTTACATTTAATAATAATAGACTTACAAATAATATAAACTAAGGGAATTTGTTATTGCTCTAAGATTTACAAATACTTAGCAAAATATTATCATTTTATTTCCAGTATATCTCTTTAATAATATCTAGCTCTTATAATTCAAAAAAGAAAGAATTATATTAAGCATTTTATAAATCTTGAGTAAAGTAGTACCTAGCAAGCAGGAAATTTAATACAAAGGTGTAAAGAAAATAAGTAAATTATTTAAATAAAATTAAAATTTTTCTAAACTTAAAAATGATAATGCTTTTATAAGAAGAAACATAAGCAGCAATAAGTACTTAAATAAGGATTTAAGTTTTGTTTTTAATTTAATTGAGAGTATTTCAGAAGGTATTTGAAAGGATTATTCCAAATTCAAAAATTATAATAAAAGTAAGAGGATAAAAAATAAAAATGTAGCATTTCATTTAGTTAAAAATTAATAATGACTTAATTGATAAGTTATAGATATAAAAAATTTTGGAAAGAGTAAAAAGCACAAAAAACAAGCATATTTCTCAAAACATAGAAAAAAGAATAAATCAACAAATATAGTAAATATTACAAAAGTAGCGAAAGACTTGACTTACACTTTATCAAAAACTTAGTTTGATAGAATGTGAATTTAAGAAGAAAAATCGAAAAATAATCTATGAAAATAAAGAATTTTATTTATAAGAATAGCAGAAGCATAAACAGCTGTAAAAAAGGTTAGCAAGCTACTCAATCTAGTAAAGAAAGATATTTAAGGTATATATCTTTTTTATTGAATTTGTGCAAATACTTAAATTAAATTAAAATACTCTCATGAAACCATACTTTTAATTTTTTATTAAAGTGGCTTTTAGTATTCTATAAGACTATATATATGATAAAAGCATAAACATTCGTATTTTTATATTTATAATTCTAATATCAATAATTTTATTTCACATCTAGATTCAAATTTTTTTTTAATCTAAAAGGGAAAAAAGTTAAAGACAATCTTTATATACGAATCGCTTTAAATAACATGAGCTTTATGAGCTTAACCTTAAGGAAATTTAATCTTATATCCAATTATCATTAATTTAATAAAAGCAAGATCAAAGCAAACTTTTAATAAAGCCTTCTTTAATATAAAAATCTTAAAATAAATTTTGGCAATTAAGAGTAATATATTTAAATATCAATTAGATTATTAAATTTAACTAATAATTAATTTAATTCTGATTATGTACAGCTAAAATAAAAATGTCATTCATTAAGTAATTGATCTATGAAAGATTGGTTAAAAAATAAAAAATCTATATATTTTGAAATGAATGTTAAACAAAACTCTTAATAATCTTATTTTATTTATTTAACTATAATTATTTCTCTTTTAATCATCATAATAAAGACATCATTTCAAACCAATTAAGGGTAAAAATAATAGTGTTTGCTTTCTAAATTATATTAATGATAATTGATTTTTTGGATCTTTTCTTTGTTCTGAAAATATTTTGATATAATTAAGAATAAGATTGCCGTGATAAGAAAGATTCTATTTATTTTTTTATCTCAAAATAGATAAAAAGAAGAATAATAAAATTATACAATTGCGGAAGGAAGAAAATTAGTTATTGCTTCTAAAATTAAGTTTGAAGGTGAATATATAAAATTATATGCCATAATGTTTTATTTAAATTTTTGGCTAATAAAGTTAATAGAATGACTGGTAAGGATAGGCTATATAGATTATAACATCTCTGTAAATGATCATATTAAAATAAGAAGATACTACAAAATAATTCTGCCATCACATTACTAAAAATTAATGTTCTAACAATGAATTTTAAATTTTCACTATCTTATTTGTAGGTTAAGTCTTATAAATTAAAAAAATATCACAAAAGTTTTCAGTTATTGTTTAAAATTAATAATAAATTAAATTTTATAGCTATCTTAAGAGTGAACTAAAGAATCAATCTATATTTAATTTTATTTATATAAGAAAAACATTATAAATAGAAGATCTTTAGTGGAAATTAATAATAAACTATATTTAAATGAGATATTAATATATAAAACAGATTATCAAGGATATTGTTTAAATATTTTCTAATGTCTCTTATATTTTTATCGTAGCTTATAAAGAAATAGATCAAACAAAAGTTGTTTTTAATTTAAAGTTAATTAGTATAAGGCTTTAATAAATGAATCTTATATTCAACTTTTTTTTCTTTTAATACGCAAAATAATCTAAATTCTATTCTTGAAAATCACTGAAAAAATATTTAATTTCAATGTGTATTGATAGTGTGATTTAGTAATTAATATTCTCCGTAAAGGCTTATTTTAAATTTTTCACTATAAAAGCAAGAAATTTAGCAGGATATTCATATAAGTTAAAATTTAAAAAATCTAAGATTTGGATATTATTTAAATAACTCTTTATATTTATTAACTCTTTACAATTATTTTAATTTGGATTTAAAGCTTTCTAATCTAGATAAATTTATCTCTGAATATTGAGTTTAAAAGTATTATATAAGCATTATGAATAGAATATTAATTATCATAGAACAATAGTTAGTTTATTAAAGCAGCAAAAGGATTTTTTTTATTTCTAAAGCAATGAATATTGAACTTAACTAGATGACTTTATTTCTTTAATTGTTATAAAATAAATTATTTTTTAAATATTTATCTTTTCATATTATGCATGCACATAACCTCTGCACTCTTTCACTTTTTGCTAAACATTTCGAATTTCATTTTTCAGCGTTAATATAGCAATTTTAGTCAATTTTCATTGGAAGCATGCCTTCAAACTAAGGATTTTTATTTTAAGTACAGGAAGAACATGATAAAAGAGAACAATCATTCAGAGAATTTAAAGAATAGTCAACACAAGTTGTTCCATTTAATTTGCAGAATTCTTCACAATTCATACCTACTTCTGCCCATTAAATTTTATACTAAGATCTAAATTTTTCTAGTACCGTATTATTAATTTGTTTCATTTATTTGCAAACGCAAAATTTTGGATCGACATTTTACTGCCTTGCTAGTTCTTCGCAAAGTCCAGCGTATTCATCAAGTCTTTCTGTTAAAGTTACGTAAGCTGCTCAATTAGTGTGATTATTCTAATACCAGAAATTAGGTGCATAATATGATTTGCTCATATCTTAAGTGTTAAGATAAACAGATATATCAAAAATAACACCTTTTTGTAATTAAACTCTAATTCTGTAATATTTGTTTTTAGGATCAGTTGAGTATATTCTTCTGTTTAGCAAATTTTTATGTAAATAAAGTGGCTCACATAGCTAATTTTAGGGATCAGTTTAATTTCTTATCTAATTTAAGAATTTAGCAAATAATTAGGCTAATTCTATGCTAAAGCTATCATTTATATCTAATTATTCAACTTTAGAGCAAATACATGTATGAGGAGGGATTCAAGCATCTCCGCAATCTCTGTTATTAGGAATTTTCTTATCAATTAAGCTGATAAATGCCTTTTACTTCTCATCTTTAGGATTTCATTTAAGTTTTTACTCAGATAGATTTTTTTCAAATGGGAGGGTTATAAAATGTTAAAAAGTGGCATAGAGATCAAGTTTGCTTACTAATTGCATAGTATTATGTCTAAGAATGTCATAAACATTTGGAATCTAATCTAAAATAGAAGTACTTCCAAGCATTAAAAGTAGAGGAAGTTACAATTCATACATTCCTTATTCATGTGAAGCAAAACGTCCATATCTAGTTCCATGATCTCCCATTATGAATAAGATTCTATTTTTATTAGGCTATAAAAAATCTTTTAGAAATTTCATCAAATAATTGTCCAGTATTTATATAAATGCTCCTGCTTTATCATGAGTTCCGCCTACGTGAATAAAGGCAAATTTATTGGCATTTTGATAAGAATTTTCATATTGAATAAGCTAGTCAAACATTCATTCTGGTAAAATTTTACCTGAAAGACATCCACTGCCTCAGTTTATTTTGTTTTAGTAGCAAAAAAATTTAGTAAATAAGTGAGTGGCATTCGGTTTTTAACCTAATGCAGCAGAAATTGATTTTGCACATCTTTCGCATCCAATTAATGATACTCATTTATATTAATTTAATCTTATTAAAAGAGATTATGGTCCTGTATAATCTCTCTTTCCCTTATGAAAGGTAGCAAATTACATATCTCCCATAATTTCACCACTGAATAGAGGATAAACATTTCTTCTAGTTGAAGCTCCTGCAACAGAGTGTATAGTAAAATCAAACACTCTGTATTCTTTTTCGGATAAAGAATTTATATATTCTATTGTTTTCTTTGCACTTCTATAAAAATGCATTCTTGATATCGAATCCAAACTTATAATAAATACGCTAAGTTAACGTTCTCCAACTGCTGGTTTATATCAAGGTTTTTCTTTAAAATTGTAAACAGCAGATCAAGGATTGTTCTAGTTACATCTAGCAAATAGATATTCATAATCTTAGACATTTAAATCTTTGATCCCTTATTGTATAATTATTTTAGTTTTAACTTATCCAATAAATTCTCACTTTATACTACTCCCCAATATTACTTGTGATTAACTCTAATTTTTGCAATCAATAACAGCATTTGTATGATTTCATCTTATTATATCAGGTACTTAGGGACATCCATCAAAAGTAACATTAGGCATAAACTACTAAGCTTCATTTGGAGGAATTCCGAAATGGTTAGGTACACATTTGCCCTTGAATGTTTTGTTTAACTAATAAGTTTAGATATAGTTATCTATATGCAAATAGATGTTTTTTCTATTTTATTTTTTATATGCTTCATTTGATAATAACTAGTTTTCATTATAACTATATGCTTCATTGCTATTTTAGCTTATCCATTTTCCTTCAAACTCAAAAGATCTGCTATTGTTATTTTCTTAGGCTATCTTTATATTTTCTAACGCTTATTTTATTTCGTCATTCTTAAATTAAAAGAGCTTTTGTTCATATATCTTATTATTTTCTGTGGTAAAATAATTCGAAACTCATATAAAACTGAATATCAAAAGGAATATTGTTATGCTTATTAAGCAAACGTATTTAATGTACTTATGCTTTCAAGATTTGTCTCAGCCTTAAAATAAGAGCATCTTTAAGAGTAATTTCTTTAAATTGCTTCGACTATTAGTTTGCTTTGATTCTTAATTTAGCATTTTTAACTTCTATAAATTAATTGCTAATTATTTCTTATTATTAAGCATTAACCTTTTTAATATATGACTCCCTCCTTACTACCATCTAGCATTTCTTAAATAAGTTCTTAATTTTCGCTAAAACATTGCTTTATTAATATTGAGAATAGCAGTAGTCTTTTCTAATGTGTAAGTTGAGGAGATGTAGCTTTTAGCATGATTTAAAAACTTAAAAATAATAATCTAAATACTTAATCTAAGATAAGGCTAATATAAAGAACTATGATCTAAACATAATAGTATCTTAGCACCTATTTTTAAGGATATATAATTAAAAATATTTAAGATAGAGCTATCACTAACACTTAATAGAATATATCATCACTCTAAAATCATTCCACTAATTAGATTGCAGAGAAAAATTAACCTGAATCTTTAAATAAATATAAAAGCTGATTTACGATTAACTGCTTTGTTTGTTATGCTAAATTTATTTTTATCCTTTAATGTAAAAATTTCATAGTAAGATATAGATTTGGGTATCTTTCGGATAGTTTGAAATTTATATATTTGTTATGGATTATTCTTAGTTTAATTTAGAATATTTAAATGATAAGAGCTTTTGATTCCTTTAATTATAAGAGTTGCTCTCTTATTTTAAAAACATAATTAGTTTTTAAACTTAATCCTGATATTATTATAACTAAGTACTTTTAAGCTTTCTATATTATCATTATTTTTATCTTTTAGACAGTAACATTCTAGAATAATGTATTTATTATCTAAAATCTCTAATTATGTACTCAGGCATTCTTTTATATTTAACTAATTGAAAATAGAATAATTTGTTTGCATCTCGAAGAATTAAATTAGAAACTTTTAGAAAAGTGGAAATAATTTGTGAAATAAAAATAGACATAAGAAGAGTAAGTTCTTCATTAGAAGGTAAAGATATGATTGGATCTATAAAAACAAGAGAATCTAAAAATGAAATTGGCAAAAACTCTAAAATAAACTTGGTTAAATTAAAAATTATTCTATAAATATAATGAAACAATTTGCAATTAACGAGAGAAAACTAGTGAACAATATTTACGACTAAATTAATTAATTATTAATATTAAGTAATCGCTAATCTAAAATAACCTAGTAAAAGATTATCAACTTTATGAACAATCACAATCGATAGCTAGTTAATAATAAGACATTATTATAGAGAAAGACTAAACTAAATTAGTTGATAAAGAAATGAAGCAATAAGAAAAAACTGATATAAACTTAAAAAACCAATAGTTAAAATGGAAAAGTTTTAAAAGAAGATCCTGAAAATAAGATCAAAAACTACTGATACTGTTGATCAACAACCTTGTATTATGACAATGCTAAGATTGAAAAATTCCAAATAAGAGAACGATAAAGGATACAAAGGATATTAAATAACTGTTAACAACTGAAACTGGAATAAATAAATAAATAAATAGAAAATGTATGCAAGAAGTGTAGAAAATTAATAGTGGTAATCTACCACATAAATAAAAAGGTCATGGTATTTATCCATTTAACAAAATGACTGCAGGTACCTGGTTGAAAGTCCAGGGAAAGCAAATACTTTATTAATTTAGATTATTATTATTACTATTGATATATAATAAAATTGGTATATAGGAAACATATCTCCTAACTAAAAATATACCTGGATTGAGATTTACTCGTTTTAGGCAGATTACAAATATCTAAAGATCCAGTGCAGTAATTAATTCAGTAAATAAACAGCTAATATATAAAAATTAACTAATTCTAAAATGATTGGAAAATACTAAATACCGAATTTTGCATAAAAGCTTTCACACATCTATTAAATTAAGAAATTAAAAGAATAGAAGAAAAAATATAAGAAATTTGAAATTTTAATTAAATAAGCCACGAAGTTATCAGTAAAGTCATACACGATCTAATTGAAATTGATTAATCAATATTAATCAAACATAAAAAATTAGGCAATTAATCAAGTTATAAAGAGAAGACCAATTATGTGCTGATTCTGTAAAAGACCAGATCACAAAATAAATAAATGTTGAAGATATAAAAAATTTCAAAAAAAATTAAAATTATGGAAAAATCTAACCAAGATTTATTGTACATCTGAAAGTGACCTATAGAAGAAAAAAAGGATTAGTGGAGATTAATTTCTCTAGTAAATAGTTGATTCTCAAAAAAGGTGAATCATGCAAATTTTTGGAAATGACTGAGATTTGAATAAGAAATTAACAGTAAAAAAGGATATATTGGCAGACATCGATTATTATCCAAGATTACGAACTGTAGAATAAATGGATGAATTCAATTTTTTTTATGATTTTTCTCGTGATTTATTATGAACTACCTCGTGATTAGCCAAATAAAGCGACGTCACATTAATAAATAATTTTTGTTATAAAATTAATCATATAGGATTATATCTTAAATATCTCCAAACTTTTAAATAGTCATTTTCTTTGGTTAGAATAGTTAATGCATTATAATATATGTCAAATGTTTTTAAAACCCCATATATAATAAAAATTATTATAGATTAAGCTAAAATTTAAAATTTTCCGCATTTTTTCAGTCTTAATAAATATATCAGAATTTAAAAATACATATCTTCTTCTACATCCATTTATTTCCGATTTTCTTTTTTCTATTTGTACTTTTTAGTTTTCGATTGTCATTTTACCTGATTTTCTTCAATCATTGAAAATCTGTTTCTAGTCTATTTGCTTCACCTATGAGGCAAAATTTTGACTATTCTAGTTTTAGTTTGTGTTTGAAAAGGTGTTCAGGTCTCTTTCTTAGGTAACAACCTTGATATATGTTATCTGCTATCTCAAGACCTTCCATAAGTGTCTTATTATCTTTTTTAGCTTCTTGACCTCTTTCTTGAGAATCAGCATACTTTAATCAACTAATTATAGTTTAATTTTTGCTCAGTGATGAAATTAGAGACTTCTGGGTACAAGATATTTTTGTATTTTTCCTAGGCCTCTCTTTAGAGGTAGAAGTTTTGATAAAGTGCACAATTTTCTGTCCTGCTTTTCCTTTGTTCTAAAAATTCAAGGGTACTACTTACACCTTGTTTTGAAACCAAGAAAATCTTTCCGTATTCCTTCTAACTTTTTATTTTTAATAAGAATTAAAAATAGTATAAATACAGCCTTTAAAGTCTTATAAAAAAGGCATTGGTTTCTAAGTTTATATATATTTATAATTTCTTTTCTATTTTATTGTTCAAATTTCGTAAATAGATAAGAAATTAGCAACTTTATTTATAAATTATTTCTACGTGATAGTTCTATTATCTCTTTACAAATTTTTAGTAAGTTGCTTTATAGAAATATTGTTATATTTTATTTACATATCCAGTATAAGTTCTAAAGTTGGTAAAGTTCTAGAAATTTTGAAGTTGGTATTATAAAATTAGATAACATAATCGAATTTTGTTCTTTTCAGTTACTAATGAAAAATAACAAATAATAGATTGAGGAAAATCATTACTTTCTATTTTATTTTAAATAGAACTTTAAGAATTAGAGAGCTGAAATGTGGTTGAAAAGTAAGGAATTAAAATCTAAATATAATAGCTCATTACAATTTTAAATACCTACTTAAAATTGTTCTTTAAATCATTTTCATTCTTGTTTTTACTCTTTTTAAACTCCAGTTATTTCTTTTAAAGATTTCAGAATATCACTGGTTCAAATCTCTGTTTCTTAAATCATAAAAATTCCGAATAAAGTTTTAAAATGCATAGGAATAGAATTCTTATACCTTATCAATTAAAAAACAATTTTTTTTCATTTTAGCTAAATACATGAACATAATATATTAGCAACTATTATTAAAAACCTTTAGTTTGTGATTTGCATATTAGTAATGCTTAATATTTAATAGAGATTATTAATAGAAATCAATAATACAATTTATTTAAAATTTATTAGAGAAAGACTCTAAATTTTATATTCTTTAGCTTCGTAGATAGATAGAATAAATAGCTATTTCTAACCTAAGGATTAAATTTTCTAAATGAAGTTTTAAAGTAAAAGAATATTAATTACTTTCTAAAATAAGAAAATTCCAGGCTATCTAGTTAGAATCTAGAATTTAGTTTAAATATTTTAGAAAAATAGACATAATTTATAATTTAAAAGAAATTAGAAACTATAATAGTTAAATAACATGAAAATGCTACTTTATTTAATTTAAAAAAGGTTACCTGTTAATTATAATATTTCTGAGTAAAATAGCATACTCCACAAATAATTAGTTAAGGATATTTAGTTACTTGCTTATTACTTTAACTAACTTTATAGTTTATGTTTAATTTATGGAATGTTTGAAGGGTAACTAGATTAAATAGTTATTTGATAAATTATTTAATAATAACTATTCGGAGTAAGAAATGTGATTTTATGAAAGAAATCAAGGTTTTATAAAGTGTTTAAAGTAATGGATATATTAATTAAGATGTTTTATGTTATTTTATGTTATTTTATTTATTTAAAGCTAAAGCTTTAGTAGATGTATTAATTCAAATATTTCTTTGCAAATATGACTATACTCATTTTATAGTAATCTATAATTGCATACGATTTGGATTAGGTAGATATTTATGTTTTAAAAATTTGGTTTAAATGAAGACGGTATAAAGAGTATGAATAGTTGAAATGCATAATAATATTTTAAGCGATTATTTAGTATTTATTTGTTTTTGAATCATTCCTTTTATTACTACTCCTCTTTCTTTTCTTTTAATTCTGTCTCAGGCCCTCCAAATGGCATTCCTGGAATAGCTCCAGGCATTCCTCCCATTCCAACTGGATTAGCTCCAGACATTACCATAAATTTTTACATGGTTTCAGACCAAGCTTCTCTTGCTTTAACAAATTCTTAATCCTATTCTTCTTCGAACTTTATTAGCGCAGCTCCAATATGAATTTCATTTATTTAGAATTATTCATATGCCTCATCAAAACCTGCCATTTACATGACAAGATTCTGAACCATATCTTAGCTTGCATTCATTCCTTTCCATATTTCGGTAATAAATTTAATAACTTCAGTCAACTTCTATAATGTTAGTTATTCAGGTACTGGAACAGCAGCCATCATGTCCATTGGAGCCATTTGCATTTCATAAAGTGCTTATTAGCACTCTGGGTCTTGCATATAAGCTTATAATGAAGCTTGGAATTTTTCATCAGAAGCATTTTTTTCTTTAAGAGTTTCCTCAACATAAATTTAAATGTCTTGCATTTGATCTTGCATTGAACTCAGAATTGATAGTTTATATTTCTCCATATCGATTTTGAAATGACTAAGTCTTTCTTAAACAGCCTTCTCTTTATGTTGCATCTGAATAAATACTCACAGATTTGTTCATAAGGGTAGTTCTCATTTCTTTTAATAGCTAAATGAACTCTTCTTTAGGCATAGGCTCGCAATTTACTTAAGCATTTCCCATCTTATGAGACTTAATTTATGTGGAAATAAAAGTTTAAGGAGTTTAAAATCTCTTTTATAGCAAATCTCAATCAACTAATATTATACTAATACTCTATTTTATCATTTCTACTTACTTTCTCATCTTACTAGCTTAAATCTTTATTTCGTTATACTATTTTATGTATCTCACTCTTTCACTCTTTCACACTTAAACCTACTTCTGTATAAGTCAAAGAGAAAGTCTAATAATATAAGAAAGTAAGAGAGTATATTTTAAGGTAGGAATATAAAAATAATAATAGGGGATTATAATTCTTAAGTAGCTTTTGTACTAGCTCACTGATTTGTATAGTATTTATACTAGAAGTTACAACTAAAATAGAAATAAGACTGATATTAGTTAGTTTACTAAGAAATAGGGTTTAAGTGGATAATAAAAGAAAAGAGTTAAACAATTCCAGTAAACGCAATGAACATCTTTATTAGTATTATAAGTAGATATAACAGTTCCTTAGTTAAATAAAGGATTTATTTAAAAAGAATAGCTAATTCATTATGGAACAGGCTATTATAGATTATTTTAATTTGATAGAGCAAACTGATTCTATTACTTCTCTTGAATAACTATCTGACGGAGTCTGCTTTTATGAGAATCTTTAGACCGTCTCTGCTTCTTATTTCAAATGTACTATAAACAAAAATTGAACAACTTAGTAAGCTAAGCTTCAAAACATAAAATCCTTAAAGAAAGACTTGCAGAAATGATTCGAGGATAAGCAATAAATAGATATATTTGAAATAGAGGATAATTTAGATGAAGAATAGGTTGTAGCTAATAATAAGAAGTAGCTATTGTTACTAAGCAAACTTGTTATCGCTGCAAATTTACTATGTGTTGATAACTAAATTTATGTGTCTAGAATGAAAATGATGTCAGAAGAAAAACAGATTCAAATTATTGAATTCGTTCATAAAATTTGTGAATATGCTTAGTCCATGTGCTAGTCTCCTCTTGAACACCATACTAGTTCCAAACAAGTAAAGACTTTCAATAATGCTTCCTAAGATATCAATCAATTTTAGCTTGTACTTGCAGAACAGCAAGCTAAATTTAATACTTTATAGAGAAATTTTGAAAAGGTAAGCAAGGAAAAGGCAAACCTTGAGTAAAAGGTTAAAAAGAAGAAAAATAAATTAAAGTCTTTAAGATTAGAATTTGACTAGAAGATTTCAGATCTAAATTAATAGCTTATTAACTAAAAGCAAATTTAAAGCAATATTTAGTCTGAATTGGATCAGCTTAAAGTTAAATACTAAAAAGAAGCTACCAGTTTAAGAGATGAACTAGATATTCAAAAAAATAAAGCTATGTAGAATTAGCATACTTAGTTAACTATTGAAAAATATAAGAGAAAATTAGAAGAGCTTGCTTCTGTTTAGGAACAAGTTAAGGAGTATGAAAAAAACTAATAGCAATAAAATAATGTTATAAAAGAGTAAAATGCTATGATTATTAAGTTCGAAGAAGCTTCCAAGAATTTCAAAAGCTTTTAGGAGTAAATTAAGTTGGAATAAAACAAAAGAAAGGAACTTGAGAATATCATAGTCGAGAGGGATGAAATTATAGCAAATCTAGAAGCATAGCTTTAAGAATCTTAGGAAGAGATTAGTCTATTATAAGATAGACTTAAAAACTAATCTATAAATAGGATGCAGAGTTTAGAGAATGAAGCTTACGGTCCCAATGAAATTTGTTTGTTGAATAATTTGCAAGAAGAACTGCATTAATAGTTGGAGATAGTAGAGAAGGATAGCAAATAGTTACAACTTAAATATCGTTAATCAATAAATTCTGGAGCTTTAACAAACAAAGAAGTGGACGAATTACTTAATTAAAAAAAAGATCTCTCTGGAAAACTGGCAAAAATTCAGGCTATTACTAAATAACTATAAGTCGATAAAGATGATTTAAAACTATAGAATGAAAAATTGAAAAAAGAAATAAGTCGAAAACAGAAAAGTATTTAAGAGCAAACCAAAAAATATGAGAAAGTAAAGTCATATGTATAAAGCTTTCAAAATAAGATAAAAGAATAAGATCAAGAAATAGATTAACTTAACTCATAAGTTGAGAAGCTCAACTCAGAAAAAGATAAAGCTATTAGTGAAAAGGACAAAATTCAAATTAGTTTATCAAGCTTATAAATGTTAAGCGATAAAAATAATTAAAAGATAAAAGAACTTACTGATGACAATAATAAAAAACAAGCAGAAATTATTAAAAAAGATAATGAAATAAAGCAAGTAAATGCTTCTTTGATCAAACTTTAATCTCAACTTTAAGCTTTATAGATAACTGAAGGCACATTAAAATAGTAGATTTCTGAATTAAACAGCAAATAGAATTCTGACTAAAGTCAACTTAGAATAATGGAAATAGTTAAAGAATAAGAAAAGCAAGTTTAGGAAAATGAAATTAAAAATTTAAAGTCATTATTAAAATAGAAAGAAGAGGATATAAAGTGGATTCAAGTGAAAGCAAAATCAAAAAAAGAAGAATATAAGCAAATTATAAAAGAAAGTAAAGAAAAATTAACTAAAAAGTATAAAAATAAACTTCGTAAATATAAATTATTGACTTGCTAGAAAGATCTCTAAATTGAACATTTATAAAGAATCAAAGGAGAACTTCAGGAAAGAATAAAAAAAGAAGAAACAATGCTTCAAGATGCCTTACAATAGATAGGCAACTAGATGATCGAAATTTAGAACCGAACTAAAAGTTAGTTCGAATCAAGCAGTAACTGATATAATTTTATAAGATATAATTAATGAGCGACTTATTTATTATTCTTATTTGTTCGTATTTTAGTTATTCTCAATTAACTTCAAAGTGCTAAATTTTTTTTACAATAAACTAAATAAAACTTTAGTATTACAATTTATTTCTTACTTCAATCTAACCAAAATCACAATTTTCTTGAACCAATATAAATTTCATATATACCTATATAAGCATTTTACTGAAATCTAAATCTCACTAAGTAAAATTTTAGAAATAAAAATTGAAGATATCAAACAGAAAAGGGTTATTTGCAAATATAAAATTTTTGATTTTTAAAGCCCAAAAATAACGGTAATTATATCATATATTACACATTAAATCTTCTTTGCTAATTTTAATTTTTAAATAATGCTTCAATCATATTTTATCCACATATAAGTTTCTTTTGATGTATTGATTTTCTATTTTTAATAATATCTTATTCATCTATTACTTTATCAAGATTTATACAATATTAATCTAAACCTTTAGATTTAAGAGAAATAAACAGAAATTCTTTAATTTGGCTAATTTATTAAACCAATTTAATTTAGTAGTATGGCTATGAAGTTTAGAACTGCCATTATTATATAACAAAATTAATTTTCCTCTTAGTATTTGCAATTTCTATTGTTATATAAAATATAACTTATATAACTAAAAATGTAGTTAATTCCATTAATATTTCATTTTCTTTATTAGCTTCTATTATTTTTAATAAATCAAGGCTTTTATACAGATGCTTCTTTGATTTTAACTTAATATTAAGATTATGAGTTATTTTTATGGTTTGATTAACTTAGATTAGAGCATTTTTATTTCTATATTCTTAAACTTAGGAAACTTTAAAGTATAAAAATTTTATTTTTAAGCTGTTAATTACAAGAATTTGAAGATAATAGTTATCTATGATATATGTTAAACTATGAGATTATTCTTCAATATAGCTATCTAGTATTTTATAATTATTTTAAGATTTAATTATCTTCTAATCTTTAAATAGCTTAACTATAGAAGGCTTGCAGCTTTTTCCCTTAATCAAGTCATATCTTTTCTTCAACTACTTTCAACATTATGATACGCTAAATCGTAATTGGCTCTCATTTAATTCAAGCTTTTCTTTACTTTATTAACTTTTAAGACTATTTAATTATAAGACTATAGTGAGAAACTTAAAATAAATAATTAGCATATATAGCTTAAATTATAAAAAGACTAAGGATTTGAATCTAAAAATTAGTTTAATTAAGTTGCTAAATACAGTTAAATAATTAGATGACTGACTTAATTTATTTCTATTATAATTAGAATCATTATTGTTTTGAGATCAAATCTAATAGCTTATTTTAAAAGCTATATATAAGGAGATAAATACTTATAGTATAAGGAATGTTTTTATTAAGGCTTTATAGTTTAAAGCATACTTAGGAAATATGGGAATAAATAACTTCTATATGAAAATATTTATAAGCAAATTAACTTAGTAATAGTTAATAATAGTAAGGTATGAAATAAATATTTCTGTTACCTTTTACTAATTTTGTATAAAGATTAGTAGAACTAAAAATATAGTAGGATTATCTGACGTTTTAAAACCTAGTTTTAGCTTATAAAAATACTAAGTGATTTAAATCATATATAAATTATAAAATAAATAGCAATGAAGAAATGTATCTGGTAAGATAAGATATAGGCTATTTATGATAAACTACATCTCGTTGTATCTTATAAAACTTTAATTAATTATGTAAAATTAAGATTCTTAATGAGAAGTTAGAAGTATGTTATGTTTAGTTGAATTAATATAAATTATACTTTCTAATGAAATATAATGATGATAACTTTAGCAAAAATGTTGATAAATCATTTCTCATAATATATATCTATTATTTATTTTGAGACTTAGATTAAATAATTTTTTTAGAAGGGAATGCTGTTTAATTGTGTATTTTTTATAGTTAAATAATAAAATAAAAATTCCATTAAAATAAATAAAGGTAGATATCAATGAGGACCTTTAAATTTAGAATCGAGTTTTAGGAATTTTTCTTCTTTCTATCTTTGTTCTGCTAATTGTAACTATGCTGCAGCTTCTGTTTTATAATCAACTTGTGGAACCAAATACTGATCTTCCTATGCTTCTTCTCTTTTTTCCATTTAAACCATAACCCATTCTTTAATTTCATTGTCATCCTTTCGATTTATTAATACCCATACTGGATATTCAGCACCAAATGCGCAAGCTGCAAGCATGTGATATTTTGTATTTCATTTTACATCTGTAATGCTATGTGATATTGACAAGTTTTAAAAATGAGTCTATTAAGATCCTGTAATTAAATCTCAGATATATATTTTACCATTTTCACTGCCACTTGCAATATATTAATCATCCTTTGTAATATCAAAATGGATATCTATTTTTTATGATTTTAGTCCAAAGTATCGAGTAATTACTTTAGGATTTACTGCTGAACTTTCAATTTATCTGATAGCATTATCTCTCGAACCAACGACTAAAGTTCGCCCTTGCTAGGGAAGTAGCATTACCTTATTTATTTAATCTCCTTGAAGTTCTCTATGTTACATATCAAGTACTTTATCATTATAAAGCTGCTATTCTCTTACTGCAACATCTCATGCTATTATATTTCCTTCACTATCTCCAGTAAACAATCTACCAGAGTTATCAAAAATTAAAGAATTTGGAATACCTTCAACTTCAAGAATTCGAAGAAAGTGTAGCTATTTTTATCCTTACTCTTCAAACTCAACCATTCATAATCGAACATTTTTATCAGCACAAGCAGTAGCTAAAATAATTCTATCTTCTCTATTTTCTGGATGAACTTTTGTTGAGTAAACAAAACTTGGATGATGAATAGATAAAATTAATCCTTATGAAGTACCAGGATTCTAAGATCCAACTTAAAATTCACTTTCTGATATTTAGAATGATCACATTTTAGAAGTCATATCAGCTGAAGATGTGAACAAATATTAATCATCTCTTGCTCATGTAATCTCATGTATAAGGTCTTGATGTCCTTAAAGTTCTTATACTTTAATTCCTTACTCAATATCCCATATTCTTACAAATGTTTCCTTGTGAGTTATTCCACCTGCTAAAAATTACCCATTTTCACTAAAAGCAATTCTAAAGCAGCCTGAAGGGCTAGTCTAGAATTTTCACTAGCATTTTTCAGGTAGTTAATATAACTCTTCAGGATAAATTAGCCATCTTTTTAACTCTTACTTACGTTCTATAAGTTCTTTATCTTCATAATGCTCAAATCCTACTCCTTGAGTTTTTCCATAAACAAGCTCTTCGTAAGTTTTAGCACAAACTTCATTTTAAAATACAGAATAAGGAGGATTAACAGTATCCTCTAAATAAGGCTCAAACGTTGAAAGTTTAATTTTCAAAAAGCTAGGGTATTCAGTTCTAATTTTGAAGACAAAAGAATAAAATACTTCAGGTATTAGCGGGTCTAGCTTCATAGTGCGAGATTTATTGAATTTATATCTGTATAACTATAATTTTAAGTCTCCTATATGGATTGAGTTAAGTCCAGCTGGTCTTAAGTATGCCCATGCAATTCTATATAATCCCTAGCTATCTAGCAGGTTGCTTTTCAATTTGGATAATTTTATGTTAAAGTCTAAAATTTCAAAAAGAATCACTACATTAGGACGAAATATGTTTTCAGCTTCTTCATTTATTGGAATTGTATGTTCTCATTCAGGGTCACATTCTCCTGTTATTCTCATATCACAAGGTCTGGTACTAATTGGCAATATAAAATCTACCATTTAATCTGGTGAATTAAAACTCGTAGCTATGAATTCATTTTATGTAACAGCTGGACGATTAGGAATAGATTTAGAAATATATTTTCCTGTGTGGATATCAACAAAATGTACTCTTACAAAAGGATGTAAAATATTAGGATCCATTTCTAAGCCATTGGTCTCATTAATAATTAGTTCTACACATTGTCCTTTAATTTAATTCATTATATTGTTTTCATTCTACAAATTTGCATATATTTCATTCTCATCTTTAATCAATTCCTCATTGAACGGTTTGCGTCTTAGCAAACAGCCAGCTAGATAAGATTTAGCGCGATCTTTTCACTTATAGCCTTTTTAAATATTATTCATATTGGAGTAGACTTAAGGCTATTAGGGAATGAGATTCTGATTTTAGCTTTTTTCTATATCTTCCATTATTTAATTTAAATTTATTTTATTACCTTCCAAGCAACCATGTGCTCTAATCAATTTTAACTATTCTAATTGTTTTTCTTTAATCCTTAAGGAAAAATTGTAAGGATTTAGGAAATATAGTTTATCTACTTTTAATGTTACTTTAGCAAAGTTCAAAATCAAGTGAAACTTAAGAAAAATACTATTAATGTAAAATTTTACTTTGAATATCCTTATTTTGCTTATATAACGTGAATTATTATAAAGGATTAAATATAAGAGAATGAAAGGCTTATGAATATTTATTTTATTCTAAATAGATATTAAAAGGGAAATTTCTCAAAATTCTCTTGTGACTTGCTTGTTGAATCCATGATTTCTAAGAAGCTTTTGTCTTGAAATATCAAATCCTAAAACATCTTTTTTATCTTCCTGTTCGCTACTTTCCACTTCAGAAGCAAGCTCTTCAGATTCTTACTTCTAATATTCTCCTAAATTTTCTTCAGAAGATGATTTTTTTTATTCATGTTCACTCTACTAATCATTTTCAATTTATTGAAACTCTGTCTCCATAAAAATCTAGTTTTTGGCAGTTGTTTATGAAGAAGTTTATGGTTAAAATTAATTGAGTTACTAACTTTTTTCTACAACTTTAGTTTCAACGAATATTTCTTATTGTTAAAATTCAAAATTTTCTTATTTTTCGTCTTCTTCATCTTCTTAATCATTTTCTTCTTCATCGCTTTAACTATCTCTTTACTTATACTAACTTTACTATTAAACTCTTATTAAATCGTTAATTTTTTATTCCAAAAGCATTAGCATTTTTTCAAAATTTTTCAATCTGATTGTCCAATAAAGTTCAGGATTCTTAATCAACTAGATTCTTCCAATTCAGTTTTCCTCTCTCAAAAGGTGAACCTCCTCATCTATGTAATTTTTTATCTAAAGTTACCATTTCGAAACTTCGTAATCAGGATAAAGTTTAAATGTTATTTCAATTTCTTAATCGCTTTCTTAGTCAGTTATTTCTTTTATTCTAAACAAATACTTCCATTCTGGGAATATTCTTTCCGTTTTTTCACTATTTTCATTAAATTTTTCTTTAAAACGAACATTGACAAAAGCTCTTGCATCTTCATTTGCACAACATCCGCAACAACAGTCACGTGTATCACAAACTCCGCAACAGCAAGTCATGCCTCTCAAAGGAATAGATTTAGCTCTGCTAACTTCCAAAAAAATTCTTCCTTTTTCACCATTAGAATTCTTCTTCATGTACTTACAATGTCCAATTAACCTAATTATCATTTTTTTGGTTTTTTTCATTTTTTCTAGTGTTTTAAGATTTTAGATCTTAGTCTCATAAACTTTTTCTAATTTAGCAAATTCATAAAACTCATCGTTATTCTATGTACCTCTATGCTTTAGATGCTCCATTTCTTCCTGCTAAGTGGGCATATTGTCTTTCCTACTACAGCAGTCACCCATTGTTTTTATAATAAAACCCGTTTAATGAAGTTTTAAATTCAGCTAGGAGTTTTTATTAAAAATGCTAATTCTAAGTTCTTTTAAAAAATACAGATCTTTTTCTTAGGCATATGACCAGATATTCTAGCGATCTATCACAGATCCTGAGGCATTTTGAGATGAATAAGCTCATTAAATACATTGAAATATTCCTTATGAAACAGTCCTAGATGATAGTTAAAAGCCTTTATATAAATGATTTAAAGGTGGATAGCTCAATATTACTTACAATTGCTTAGATAGACATATAAAAGCTGGAAGAGGAGATTAGCTTGCTTATATTTGGGATTCTCCTATTTCTAAAACTGTTTCTAAGTTTACCTTCAAATAGACTCTTAGAAGAGTTCAAGAAATAGCAGGAGTTTTAAAACATCTAGGAGTTGAAAAAGGAGATAGAGTTGTTATTTTTATGCCTATGATTCCATCTGCTATATTTAGCATGCTGGCTTGTGCTAGAATTGGTGCCATTCATTGTGTTGCTTATGGTGGTTATGCGAGCTAAGAATTAGCTAATCGTATTATTGAAAGTAACCCGAAAGTTCTTATAACCTCAAATTACGGTTACGAATCTTTTAGACTGGTTAACTATATGGGTATAGTAGAAAAGGCAATTCATATAGCTAAAATGAATTCTAAAAAATGCCCTAACATTGAAAAACTCTAAGTTGTCATTAATACAAGACAAGGATCAGAAGCTTATAGTGAAATTTCTAACTAGTCAAATTATCATGACTTAGATAGTCTTATTCATGAAACCAACATTCATAAAGGTTTCGAATTAGTAAATTCAGATGATCCTCTTTATCTCCTTTATACTTCAGGAACTACTGGAGTTCCTAAAGATATAGTAAGGGATACTGGAGGTTACGCAACTGCTTTGAATTTTAGTATGAAACATATTATGGGAATGAAACCTGGATAAGTATTTTGGTCATCTTCTGATATTGGATGGATTGTTGGGCATTCTTTCGTCACTTATGGCCCAACTCTCAGCGGAAATACTTCTATCCTTTTTGAAGGAAGATCAGTAGGAACGCCCGATTCTGGTGCATTTTGGAGAGTTTGTTAAGATCATAGAGTTGCACATTTGAATACTTCACCAACAGCATTAAGAGCAATTAAAAAGGAAGATCCTGAAGGATAACTCATCAAAAATTATAATCTTGAGAAACTTGAGATTGTAACTGTAGCAGGTGAAAGGCTTGATCCAAGTACTTTTCATTGATTGTAAAAAGTTCTTCCATCTCATATCCGAATAAATGATCAATATTGGTAAACTGAAAGTGGATGGCCAATGGTAAGTAATTTTCATGGTACGAATTGGTTCAATTCCAAACCAGGATCTGCAACTAAACCTGTTCCAGGCTATAATTTATAAATAAAAGATATTAACGAAGAGGGACTTGGATCTCTCGTAATGAAGTTACCTTCTCCACCTGGATTTATGATGAGTTTATGGCAAAATAATTAAAAATTCAAAGAAAAATATTTTGATGGAGATAATTACCAAACAGGTGATATAGCTAAAATTGATAAGGATGGATATGTTCACATTATGGGGAGATTCGACGATATAATAAACGTATCAGGACATCGATTTTCTACTGGCTAAATGGAAGAGGTTGTTTGTGACCATGAATCTGTCGCAGAGGCTGCAGTAGTGGGTATTCATGATGAATTAAAAGGATAAATACCTATTGCAGTAATAGTAATAAAATCAGGCTTTAACATGGATCATAAGCAAATAAAAAAAGAAATTCAAAATATGATGAAACAAAAAATTTCCTCATCTGCAGCTCTCAAAGAATTTATAATAGTAAATAAAATGCCTAAAACGAGATCGGGAAAAATTTTAAGAGGAGCAATCTAAGCAATAGCAGAAGGACGGGAAATAAAAACTCCTCCGACGATTGAAGATGTTTCTGCTCTATATGAATTACAAGAAGAAATGGCTAATCTCGGATTAGGGAAATGAAGACTTTAATTTTTAATAATTAAAGTATATACATATATAATTTCTTAATATCTAAAATACAGTGCCATAATAATACTTTAACAACTATATGATACCATATTCTATTAAAGCAAGAAATAAAATAAGCTATTGAATTAGATATTTATTTAATAAGAAGAAAAATAAAACATGTAATAGTATTTTCAATAAGGTTCTTAACTTTTTGTGAGGGATTAATAAGATATTTAGATAGCAAACTTGCTATATTGTTTTTCTCATAATAATAAACCTTACTATTATAAATTATTCTTTCTTAGTAGCTTTAAATGGTCCTTCACTTTAGCTTTCTTATTCTTAATTAAAATTTAGTAAACTATTAGAATAACCAAATAATTTGCATTAAAATGAAAAAATATTTTGAGGTTAGTTTATGATTTATTTATCTTCAATAAAAGGATGATACATTTAAATTACGATAAATTAGGGCAAATATAAAGTAAAGGAGCCTATTGTTTTAGCATAATATAATACAATAAGATACAATAAGATACGATAAGATACAATAAGATACAATAGAAAATAATACATTAATCATAAATATTTCACTTTTTGCTCTTTTTGCTTTGATAAACATTTAGCTAAGCCTTTAATTTCAGTATTTCCTTATCCTTAGATTGTACTGCTCTTTCTAAAGAAGTAATTTTTGTCTAAGCTTTCATTAATTCGTTATTTTTGGATTGCTCTTCTTTAATGATTTGCTGAATAAATTCTCTAAACTGCTCGTTTTAAATTAGCAATGTCAACTCCTCTTATATCCTTGATTTAATTTTTGATTCGTCTATTTTCTAAACCTCAACATTTTGAAAATCTTCTTGAAGCTAGTTATATTTCAGTTGAAGTAATACTTATTCATTTCTGATTTCCTAGATTTCGCTTTTATATCTATCGGTAGATTTTTTTTCAATAGATATTTAGCTTTGATTTTAGTTTTCTATGCTGCTTAATAGATAATTTTTACTTTCCTAAGGAGTTTCGTTAATCGGACTTGGAACTTCAACGATTTTACTGAGTTTTGATCCTATATATTAGGTAGGAATTTCTTAAACATATGAGTTTGGATTAGCTCCCATAATACGAGTGAATTCAACAGCAGTATTTGATTGTGTTCTTCTATGTCTTCTCTAATTTTCTTAATGAGGCTGAGGAGCAGGCTAAACACTGAAAGCTTATTCAACATTTTGAGTACTTACAAATCTCTTATGCCCTTTCTTTATTCCCTCTCTAGAGTATAAATGCTTATGCTATACTTAAGTAGGACTGAAAACTTCTACCTCTTCTGTGCGTGTTTCAGCTAACGATTCATTCTTCATTTTGTAATTTTTTGTATAATTTTGAAATTAGAAAGTTTAGAATGTTCATACTGTTAATTTTTAAATACTCTATTCAAGAAAATCCTTTTAATTTAATAGTAAGCTAGCAAAATTATAGCTAAAATCTAACTTATTAGTTTAAAGTTTAACGGTAACTTACATTTGAAGAGTAGCAGAGCATCAAATACTAATCATTTCTATTTTATACTAAGCTTACTTATTTAAACTTCAAATAGACATTTAGTTGCTCTTGCATCTTATGCATTAGTAATTTCCACTGGAGTAATACCAAATGTCTCTATCTTAACAAATTTGAGAAGATATTTGGAAAATGAAATAGTTGAGTAATAAACTAGTAAACGTTAATAAAACTATAAGGCAGTAGTAGTAAAATAAGCTGGCAATAATTAATAAAGAACTGTTAAAATAATATACTAAAATATAATAAATTTAAATAGGCACTAATACTTTAATAAGTAGTTACTATATCTTAGAATCAATTACTACCTGTCTTTTAATCACATCATAGCTATTAAAAGAAACTATCAACTTGCTAAGTACTCTACTAACTACTGCTTCTGAATCCTTTTACTATTTTTAAATAAATGCTTTTATATCTTATTAAGCTAATTCTCCCCTTTCTAAAGCATTAAAAGAAGCGAGTGTATTAAATATTAAAATACCTTAAAATATAATGAAAGCATTTTGAAAAGAGTAGTCACTAAAGTTGAGAAAAATGCTAAATTTAATTTAATAATTAATTTAGGAATTAACTATATAAAGCTTAATGCTATTAAACATTAATAATAAAAGTATTTAAGCAGTTATCATTCTTATAATTAAATAAAGATAACTAGTTTATATATCTAAGATATTACCACTATTTCTATAATTTATACTTATTCTATTTTTTATATCCTTCAAATAACCTTATTTCAGATTATTTATTTCCTAGCTAGTCAAACTTACTCATCTTTATGTTCTTTAACTTTTTTAGTGCTATAGATCCTGTCAAGAATAGTTGAATTACTAATTTTATCTAAAGCTAAAACATTTATCCTATAGAACAAGCTTAAAATTATAAAAAATTGATTTGAAATAGGTTATAGTAACTTCTGAAAAGGGTAGATAGATATTAAAAGGAATCTATTATAATAAAGAAGAGTAAAGTGTATTAGTAAGCTTAATTTTATTAATTATAAAGCTATATAAATTGTATATTTCCAAGTATTGCCATTACATTCAAATCACTAAATCAATTCCTTCTATAATATAATAGATTGCATACCTCTTTTGACTGGGCTAACTCTAATTTATTAAGAGTAATAAAATTATAAATTTGATAAATCTAGCTTTGTATTAGATTTCTTATTAAGCACTAGATATTAACGATATGATATAATATTTAGACCATAAATAAGGAAATAAAGTAAAAAAGCAATTAAATAAAATAGGATAGTATAAAATAATTATATTACACTATTAATAACTCTATCTTATTATTTTCCTATTAGCTTCAAGATCAAAAAAGTAAATAAAAAGAACATTTTAATTAAGTAAAAAGAAGAATATATAAGTCCTTCTTAAATTAATTATTATTAGAAGCATACTTTAGTCTATGTTCTTAAGGGAAAAATTAGTATAACAAATCTTTTTTATATTACTAGGATTTAAATACTAATTAATTAAGACAAATGCTTTTAATTTTTACAATAGCTAAACTTATGCTATTTACTATCTAATCTCCATGCCTTAATATATACTAATTATTTAGTCCTTTTTATATGATTTAGAGAGAAGTAATCTACAATTTTGATTTCAATAACATTTATTTAAATAAATCAGAAATTTGTTTAAGGATTGCTAATTTTAATTTTAAAAATGACAAAAACAGAAAAATAAAGTGAGTTCTAAGTAAATAGATTTCAACATGTAATGAAGTCAAAAATGAGAAGTAATATGTTTTACTGGTCTCTTTAAAATAGAAATAAATTGAAGAAGTATAAAAGTTAATTTAGGGTTAACTATTTAATATCGTCAAAAGAGAAAATAAGAGAAAATATAGATATTGAAGGATAAATTTAGATCTCAATCTGATTTATTTCAAATAATGCTTTAGTAGAATAAGATAAAATGATACACTATATAATATTTTTATTTGATAAGGAGTCTTTAAAATAATAAGAATAATATACCAAAGTATCATTCAACTTCGTATTTTCTAACAGGCCTTCTCCAGTAAATTACAGAAAACAAAATAAAACTTATCCACAAAAAAAGAAAAGATACAATGCAAATAGCTGGACCATCTTCGGCACAGTAGAATCTTTTTTTTCCATCTTGCCATTTATCAATACACTCATTTTAGTTAAATTCTATTTCTAGCTGCCCAAAATATGTTGCAAATGCTATTAAATAAAAAATTAGTGAAAGAGGTGGGAATACATATCCTGTGATAGGATATAAAAAATCATAGCCTTCAATCAAAGCAATTAGCTTAGCAATTCAAGCAAGAATGCAAAACCCAGCCAACGTAGAAAGTACTGAATAATTATTAGATGCGTTTAGAACTTTCTTAATTTCATTACAATCTTTTAGTGATCCTAAATCTTAAGAAAGTATATATTCACTATCTCCTCCACATCCTCCTTCATCTTTATCTCGAGTGTACAATAACTAAAATCTAACCTAAGTAACTCTAAATCTTCCTAGACTATGAGTATTCATTATATTATCTACTGAAAATCACACTGGAATAGAATGAGTTCCTATTATAAAGGATAAAGTTATAACACATAAAATTAAGCATAAGATCCAAAACCGTTCATAAGGTGGCTGCTTCTTAGTAAAAGGATTTCACTTATACTACTAACTTTGTTAATACTTAATAGGAGATAAACTTTTTCCATTCATCTTTTTAGACTAATCTACTTCAATATAAGTTTCGCTAAGTGCTAAACCTGTAATATTTCCACTTTCTAGAAAATTGGAAGCGTCTTTCCCATTTTATTGATGCTAATTAGATTAATAAGGTTATCCTTAATTGATTTCCTGTTATCTATTTTACATTTATTATTAATAGTTAAAACTATTGTTATAAAACCAAATAAGGGTAATTTAGTAAAACTCTAGTAATCCTTTAATTAACTAATTTATCTTATCTAGTTTAATCAATCCATAAGCTTTCATGTTAATAGTTCCACAATATCATTTAATTGGCTTTTATAGCTAAAGCTTTAGCTAATTATTACTTTATGCTTTATTTCTTCAAATTAGATGCTTTAAGTAAAGCGTTAAATTCATAGTAATTTACTTAAAACTCTAGGATAAGCTTAGTGCTTAGTAGATATGAATTAAACTATTTTCTTGTTTAAAGTTTAAAGAGCAGCTGGAGTAAATATAATAATGATATTTCTTATTTAAATGCCTTTCTATTTTAACTCTTAACATAATAAACTATACTAGTCATTTCCCTTTATTTAAACACATCCTTCTTTATTAAAAATTCATATTCTTCTGGACTTTATACCTTTATTAAAACCTTTAGAAGTATATAATGTTAAAGGTCATAGAATAATCTAATAAAATGATTGTAGAAGGTAAGACATAAAGCAGATCTTATAAGCTTAAGATAAATAGGGATATCCCTAATTTGTAATAACTGATAATGTATTAATGGCTTATACTATATAATAAGCTTTAAGTATTAGTAATATTCATTAATTTAGAGAGTTATGTCTAATCTAGGACTCTTAAGCTATAATAATAGTATTTTATTATAATATACTTATTAGAAGCATCTATATAACTAATTAGGGTATAAACAGGCAAATTATATCGAAAAGCTAAGTTGATAACTAATATAATAAGAGATGCTATTATATAATAATTCTAGAACATTTAATTAAAGATTTGAAATTAGCTATGAAAAGAATAAAATAGAGGGCTAAATAAGAGTCTTTAATTTAAAGATTGAAGGAGCTTTAAAGATAAATTTAAATAGAATTATTTTATCTTATATTATACAAAAAGAATTAGGTAAATGGCGAGCATCGCTAGTTATTACATCAATTGAACTAATGAAATTATGTAGAAAATAAGAGAAAAAGAAGAAGAGGTTAAGCGTCTGAAGGCCTAACGTAATGAGATGAATGATAAAGTGCGATTACTCAAGGAAGAAATAAGAATGTTGTAAGAACCTGGCTCATATGTGGGTGAAGTTATAAAGGTTATGGGAAAAAATAAATGCCTTGTTAAAGTAAATCCCGAAGGAAAATATGTCGTTGAAATAGATTCAAAAATTGATCTTGACAAACTTACACCTAACACAAGAGTAGCTTTGAAATAGGATAGCTATTTACTACACAAAGTTTTACCTTCAAAGATTGATCCACTAGTTAGTCTTATGAAAGTAGAAAAAGTACCAGATAGTACCTATGATATGATTGGTGGGTTAGATAAATAAATTAGAGAAGTGAAAGAGGTGAGATTTTATGTAGATTATAGAATTACCCATTAAACATCCTGAAATATTCGATTCCCTAGGAATTGCTTAGCCTAAAGGTGTCCTTTTATATGGTCCTCCAGGAACTGGTAAGACTTTGCTAGCTCGTGCTGTTGCTCATCATACAGATTGCTGCTTTATTAGAGTTTCTGGTTCTGAACTTGTATAGAAATATATAGGTGAAGGTTCTAGAATGGTCAGAGAACTTTTCGTAATGGCTCGAGAACATGCTCCTAGCATTATTTTTATGGATGAAATTGATTCAATAGGAGGAACTAGAATTTCAGGTCATTAAGGAGGAGATTCTGAAGTCTAAAGAACTATGCTAGAGTTATTAGCTCAACTAGATGGTTTTGAAGCCAATTCTTAGATTAAAATAATTATGTGCACAAACAGAATTGATATACTTGATGAGGCACTACTAAGACCAGGAAGAATTGATCGTAAAATAGAGTTTCCAAATCCCAATGAAAAAGCTCGTGTTGATATTTTGAAAATTCACTCTAGAAAAATGAATTTAATGAGAGGAATTGATTTTGCTAAAATAGCATCATAAATGGAAGGAGCAAGTGGAGCAGAAAGTAAAGCTGTCTGTACAGAAGCTGGAATGTTCGCATTAAGGGAAAGAAGAATGCATGTTACACAAGAAGATTTTGAAATGGCAGTTCAAAAAGTAATGCAAAAGGATTCAGATAAAAATCTTTCTATCAAGAAATTATGGAAGTGATTTCATTTACTTTTAATATAAATTTAAAAATAATTGCTATAATTAAAGTTACTTAAAACCTTCTTACTTTTAGATTAACTTTATACAAAAATTTAAACAAAATATAGACTTATTAGGTTGATTAAGATTCTAGTATAAAAACTTTCTAATTCAGAAAGAAGATAAAAAGTTATTAAAAGAAAATAGAAAATAAAAATAGATGAAATGAACATTAAGTACTAAAATTTAAATTTATTACATTTCTTACAACACTAATTCAAACTTGTATTGTAACTTGAGTGCTGATATTCTTTGGGGATTTATATAGTACTTTAATTCTTATTTTTATAAGCTAAATCTGTTATGCTTTAAATACTAAAAGATTAAACTTTGCTATGTATATGATTGGATATATTTACTATTTAGTTCAAATATATTTAGATAACTAAAATCTCTAATAATAAAGAATTGTAAGCTCTTTAGAATATAAATATAATCAATAGGATACTTTTCTAATAAATAGCAAAGGATTATTATTAAGTGCTATATGTTACTTAATTAAATTAAGTATTCTATTTAATAGCTAAAATTAGAGTTCTTATGATGTTATCAGCTTAAATAAAGAACTATAAAATAAAAGGTTAATTATAAATTAAAGTACTCTTATATATCTATTAGGGCTTATAGTATGATAATCTGTAGTTCATTATTATTATCATTTAGTAGTATGGCACTAAATATTAGATTACTATGACTCTATTTTTATATAGTACTTCAAAGATCATTAAATGCAAATCTTTATAATTACAAAACGCTATCTAGTATAAAGGAAGTGATATAAGTGTAGCTTGATGGACTAAAATTGTGAAATAAGAATATCTTAATTGAGTATATTAAACAAGCTAATGTTGATAGTTTTGTTAATTAAAAGTAGGATTATTAATTAAGTTTGAAATTAAGAATAAAATAAAGATGTCACCTTTAATGAAAAGAGCTCAATTTATCTTTTAGGCATTCCAAAAAAGAGCAATCTAAACTTATGCAGATCCCTTATATTAATAAATGACTATTTAAAATATAGAGTATGAATTATAAAACTCTTATGTTTCAGCTAACAACTTTAGGATTTATTATCAGCTACCTGTTTAGAAATAGTTGTGCAATATTCTCAATATAATGCATGGAGGAGCTCTGGCTACCTTAGTAGATATTTCAACTACTGTTTCCATTTGTATAGCTGATACTTTCAGAAAATATCCAATAGAAGTAAAAAACAATGAATTAATAGCTTAGGATATAGGACAATTACAATTCAGAGATACAGTCAGCATCGATATGCAAATGAATTATCTAAATGCACTGACTGAAGGAGAAATTATTTCTATTTAAACAACCATTGATAAAATAGGTAAGAGCTTAGCTTTTTCAAGAGCAGGGATTTACAACTCAAAGTAGTAGCTCTCATGTACAGGTACACATAATAAATTCTTTATTGAAAAGGCAGCTAAGCTTTGAGAAGTTAGCTACCCTATAAATATAATTAATTTAATATTTTAATCCAAGTTATAAATGTGCAAGCTTTAGGCATTCTATATTCGTACTCAATCTTTTTCTTAGTAATCTTATAAAATTGATAAGTATAATTCACTAAAGAGCTTTAAATTTATTGATTATGAATTCAATTATCTGCCTAGATTTTACAGCTCATTTTGCTATTTGAAATATCTCTAATGTGATTTAATTTATTTGACAAAGTATCTTAGAGTGTTTACAAATATTTAATTAACATTAAATTTTTAGAAGCTCAGCTTATTAAAAGTGACGAACAGTAAAAAGAAATTATATTTGCAATCTTAATTTCTATTCTAGATACTAAAATATTTACTTAATTAAGAAATAAATTAGAGATATTTAAACCTCTTGTTTCTGAGAGGATTAAAACCAATCTAAATATCAATTTGAAAATTTACTCACTTAATCCCTTCTATTAATCATAATAAATGATTATATTTTTATTTATCTTGTTAATCTCTTTTATATGCACTAAAACAGTTTTATTCAGATATTAAAAAACTATATTCCTTATCTACCATAGCAATTAAGCCATTTTAATGAAGTTTCCTTAGAAAGCTACTTTCTTAGCAATTCTAATCTATAATGTGTGATTTCTTTATTTCCAGTTTAGACTTTTTAATTTATTAATTTACTTATTTTGAAGTGCCCATTAATGTCTAAACTTATATCTATATCAATTATTCTATAAATACCTAAACAGATGAGAAGGAGTAATAACCATAAATGAGAAGGAAGAGTAGTATAAAAGAGAGTAAGAGTAGAGGTGAATAAGTTAGAAATGCTGAGATAATAAAAATTAAAAGAATAATTATTTTCTAAATTACCTTAATAATATGTAAAAATAGCCAAGCCTTAGGAAATTAAAAATTATTTAAATCCAGCGCAAAAAGCCCTGGCCTTTTGTTCTTTATAATCGATATGCAGAAGAAAACGAACCCAAATTCATTATTCTAGATTATTACAGATTGGCTGAGCTCAACGATTTAGGATAAACTACCCGTACTTTACCTCAATTAAACAAATTACCTTAGAATTTTGTGAGTGTTGGTATCTCGAATAACGATCGTTTTATAGGAGGTTTAGTTAAAGTTTAGTAGAACTTTAAAAGCTTCTTGCTAGACAAGAAAATCTAGAAACTTCAAATTTTCCATGCTCCCTCACAACTTAAGAAAGTAAATGCCAGTTAGATGAATAAAACCTTTGTAGCTAACAATGGATAATACATACTTTTAGTTTTAAACGACTAATTTTGAATTTGAACTGCTAAATCCAAATTTGTTTTGAGTTCAACTAAGTAAGATGATATACTTGGTAGCTGGAAGCTTTTGACTAGTGAGAACTCGGAAACTGAAGAGACTCAGGAATAAGAAATGTAGAAACATACAACTTCTGAAGGATCATTATCAACTGAGGAAGTTTTCAATACTGTTTAAAACTCTTTTATCACTCATTCTGTTGAGGCTTGCTTCCTTGAAGACTATTTAGTTATTGCTTAGGTTTATTTGTAATCAGATCCTCAACAAGATTATTCTTAACTAGTAATAAACTTTTCAACAGTAGAGCTTCAATGTATAGATAAAGCGTTCAGCAAGTATATGATAAACGGTACAACTGTTAAGTATCAATACTACAGCCCTATTGAATTTAACATGAGTAATAAGTAAAAACATGATATAAGATGCAGATTTGATAACTAAGGCTAAGTTTTATCAATTTATCTAAACTCTGCACATATCTTCTTATGCTAATTGATAATGGTGCAAACAAGCTTTGTTATAAATGAGAATCAATAGCACATTAAACTTATTAATTAAGGTTAATGTCCTTAAATTATAGCTGTTAAACCTTATAAGTACATGCAAGGAGAAGACATGCCAAATTTGTAAGAAGATGGCCAATTAAGTTTATGGGCAAGTGATATTTGCTGGTCTTATGATGATTTGCTATTGTTAACTAGTCTTAAATGTGGAAGTTTTCTAGTTTTTAACAGACTTGCTGAGCCAATATTGTTTATGGATAATAATGAAGCAAGAAGATTTATTAGTATAGATTTCTAAACGCCAGTAGAACGATTAAATCAATACAGTCCTATTTATTCTGGGCGCTTTCATCCTACATTAAATTACTTGCTTTTTTCAAATGGCTATACTATCAAAATTTGCGAGTTTGTCAATATGCCTAAAGTTACCACAATCACTAACGATTTAGAACTGAATAATGTGGATCTATCGATGCTAACAATGACTCATAGAACAAATCCTATTCCTACAGAATATAAAGAAGACCAGCATAAAGAAGATATACTTAATACAACTACTATACTAAGGATTTTAAGTAGTCTCAATAACAAAGATCAGTTTAAAAATATTACTAGTCTTATAGATTAGCTGCTGCCTCCTGTACTGAGCAATGAAATTAATTATACCACAAATTAAGCAAAAGCTGTTAAACTAGAAGGAAGTACTTGCTTAACAAATGCTATCATTATTCAGAAAAAAGCATAACCTTGCAATGTCTTCAAAAACTTCATCAATGTAGCATAATCTTTATTTTGAAGCCCAAAGTTAAACCTAAGTTAAGTAGATTGGCTATTCCAACTGGCTTTTAATGTGTTTAAGTATTTACTAGCAGATGGAGAGCCATTTTATGCCTATAATTTATTGACTTATGCGGAAAAGCTTTTAGAATTATAATACTGTAAAGTAAAATTGCAGAGGCTAAGAAACCAGCTAATAATATATAGTCTAGTTCAGTTTAAAAACCATCAGGCTAATGCGATTAATGTGCTGTTCTATTCACTAGCTTTTGTACTTCTAAATAATGCTTCTTGGCTAAACAGAAGAAGAGCTCATATTATTAATGATATAGAAATTTAATCTCTCCGAAGGTATGTATGAGATATCATTCAGTCTTAAGATGAAAATCCAGTTCCAATTAACTAATAAAACTATTTTAATAAGGAAGACTGTGAATTCCTCTTTGAATATCATCCTACTTTCATTTAAGCTCATGATGCGTGACTAATGGCTAGTTAGACTTATCTTTATACTCTGAATTCAGAAATCTTTAATGACCCAGTTGCATAAGTTTGTCATTATCTCTGCAACTAAGAAGTAGGAAAGGTTGAAGAAATAGTTAAATAGCATGCTAAAAAACCAAGAGAATTAGGACTAATGCTTTCAATATTAGGTAAAGCGCTTGGAGATTAAAAGGCAATATGTCCTATTGAGGTTTTGAACCTTTAACATGAATAAATTAAAAATACTGAAACTTTATTTCAAACAATCGATGAAATAGCTATTAAATCAACTCAGCTCAATGATGTAAAATATGCAGGCTTTTGTTACTGGTTAACAGGATATACCAAATATATTGATAAGTTACCTCCACATTTATCATTCAGTATACTTTGCTGAAAAAATGATACTGAATAGCTTTCAACTTTTATATCAGAAAAGTTTAAAAGAGCTAGTTTTGAGGAATAACTATTAATATGCTAAAAAGCTCCTTAAGAGTTGATTCCTGTAATTTATCTTAATTGGTTGTATGAAATGGTGAACAACATGCACAAAGATTGTATTGAGATATCTAAAACTAGCTTATTCCAAGGTTAGCAGAAAGCTTAAACTAAATAATAAGAATGAAAGAACTATTTGTAACAGATATAAAGCTTTACTCCAAAGTATAAAGTCTTTACATGTTCTTTCAGCTCTTCTTAATCATCAGCTTCAAGCCTTAAGGAATATTTCGAACTAGAATTTTAGAATTGGAATTTTGCTAGTTTTGATGAGAATTTTTAAGTTGTTTTCGTTAAAATAAAATCTTTACTTACCAAGCTTTTTCTCTTTTTATGGTATCTTGAAATAAGATCTTAGCAAGTATAAATAGAATACTTAATTCGACTTTGTGAGTTTGCTTACTTCCAAGACTTATTGATAGTTCATGATGCTATTCTATAAAAAATTGAAACTCTGGATGAATAACACTTCGAAATGTTTAGCAGATACGTAAAAGAATCTAATTTAATGCCACATCAATAAGAGAAACTAAAAAAATGAACTAAATATGCAGAATTTACTAAAAATACCTAAAATATGAATGAAGAAAACTCTCCTAAGCCTTTACTTCAAGACTCTTGCTTTGTAGATTTCCTTAATAAAATTATGAAAGAGATATCAATAGATAATCCATAGAATACCAGCAAAGAACCAGAAAACGCTTATCAAACTTTCAGTGAGTTTATACTTAAATATCAAAACTTGCTTGGCTTAAGTAAGAAAAAGAGATTACAGTTCGAGAATGGAAAGTGATAAAAATAGCTAATTCCTTAATAAGAGAAATTTGATTTATAAAGCCTTTTAGAAAAATCGAGTTTCAATTATGATAAAATAAAGCTTACTCCTATCTAATCAATTCCATTTTAATATGAGGTTGTATTACCCGAAATGAAAAAGATATAAGTATAAACTATGGAATTTAATGGCGTTCTAATAAAGTAGAAATTGAATAGTCTACTCTTAAAATAGCACTTTTCCAGCAAATTTTCAAAGCATGATTTAAAGAAGTTGCAAAATGCGATGGAAAAGCTAAATGTAAAAATAAAAAGATATTTTTATACTATTTTTAACTTTAACAGATAGAAAGCTAATTACTCTATGAAAAAAAGCAGTTCTTAGCAAGCTGGAAATTTCTCTACCATGTAATAGATTACACAGCAAAGTCCTTCAAGAATAATGATAAAGGATAAAAAAATCGAAGTGAAGCAGTCAGATAACTAAGATATTAATAATCAAAGTATGCAATTTTAGTGACCAATTCAATAAGAAAGAGGAAGAAGCAATTATAGAGTCTTCCGAGTTAAAAGTCAGAGCCCAAGTCCTCCACCAAGAGATCCCAAAGGGCCTGTCTAGCTTTTTACTTTAGAAGGAAATACAATAAAGAATTTCGTAATGGCCCCAAACAATAACTAGTGATATTATATAAAATTATTATATTAATTTTTAATGTTAAATTTGTTTAAAAGAATTTCGTAATTAACAAAACTCTCACTCTACTTGAAATTTTCAGGCATTTTTTCTAAATTTATAGGAGATATAAAAAACTCTTGAAGTCTTTAAAAGCGATACATATCAAGTTATTATGCTTATTGAGTTATATCCTCTTGTTGTTGGCATGTAAGCAAATCGTTCTAAGTAAGTAATTATTATTAGCTTTTTTCATTTTTATTGGATATTTAGGGATTTTCTGATCCTTAGATTTCATTGGAGTATAGATTTGGAAAAATATAGTTTTCAATAAGTGGAGGGATTAAAGAGACTTTGAAAATAAACTAATGAATAATCTTTTTCTTAGAGTCTTTAGTTTCTTTTATTTCTAATCTATGCATTATCGAGTTTCAAAGTCCTTTCAATTGCCTATTTGTTACCTTTAGCTTTTTAATCTAAGTATGTCCAATTAATTGCTCGGAATCTTACAAAGTCATAGGTGCTTATTAAATAAACTTCATTGCTGTAGTAAAATCTTGCTAGTTCATAATGTCCTCATGAAAAATGTCAATAATTGCTAGAGAAACCTAAAATATTGTAGTGACTCCCTGTAAAAAGAATAGATCTCAAATTCTGTTTACTAAATGAGATCTAAGAGTTATTGAAAAGATGCAAACAAATCATTATATAGAGAGAGATGAAATATCCAATTATAACTGCTATAATTTAAGGAACACTAGAGGAAGACGTTCCTTAATTAGATTATTTAAAATCACCTAATAGACTAATACAGCACTCATACTGGTATAAAAGTCAACTGGCAAATAAGATTCTACAACTTGACACAAAAGTCAGAAACATTCTTCTTCCGTAAATCCTAAACTAAGAAAGTGGGCAATAATATTATTCATTCCTTAACAATATCCAACTTCTTAGTTTCTAAAGCTATAAGCGGAAAGAATATTTCTAAGTTTGTTATAAAAAGAATCTTGATTAGTAAAATTGCTTGGAACTTGAGTTCTCTTAATGTCTTTTTCAATTTAGGATAAGCTTTTATTAGTTTCATTCTAGTACTGATTTTCCTCTAAGCTTAGATTAGCTAGAATATTTATGTAGTGGTTCTAATTGCATTAAATTAGTTCTTAAACTCCTGATAATTGAAGTCATAACTCCTTACGTAACCCATCATCAAATCCGTTAAGTATCTTGTTTCTAATAATTTTCCTCTCGATAGACTTTTTATCTTTAAGATCCTGGATTAAATTTAATCAATTATAAGGTTGATTCCAATTACTTTTGACAATATATTCCATAATAATATAATAAATTACATATAATAATACTTTATTTCAAATCATCTATTCAACTTTATTCTAAAAAGCAAGTTTATCTAACTATTACCACTCTTACCTTTCTTATTTTAATTACTACTAACTTGTTACTATTCTCATATAAGTTTAAAGGATTAAATATAAGATGAATCTTATTTTATAAGAGTGTATCATACTTTTATGGAATTGTGCACGATATTACTAAAATCACTGAAGGTACTAAAATTATTTGAATAGCATTATTTATTGCTAAGCTAGCATTTTATATGAAATTAAGAAACTTTAACTTTACTTACTAACTAGTTTATTAGCTTTTTTGCTGGAAACTTTACTCATTTATACATAATATTATTTTTATTTAGTAAGCCTCTGAAACTGGTTAAGGAAAAAAATGTGAATCTAAGATGATAAAGTTGAATAAGGATGAAGATTAAAGGATAAGAGTAAAGTTTAAATTTATTTAAATATTTTTTCTTAAGAGAATGACTCCAAACAACTTAAGCAACTTAAATAATAAGCTTTTCTTGATTTTTCGATTTCCATCAACTCTTGAAGAATTTCCTTCATTCTATCCTTTAATTTTTAGATATTCTCCCTATTTTAAGTCTCTCCTTTGTCCATATAATGGAGTTTTTATTTAAGAAGCTAAAAGTTGCTATTTAGTGGATTTACTCTTTGTTCCGCGTCTTATTCACTTTGAAGAAGCTCTTCTATCTAGTCGATTTCCTTTTAGATAGCACTATCATAATACTCTTGATCATTAGTTGGAAAAGTTTCCCAGTATTGTTTGAACTCTGAACTGAGACCTTATCTAAATATAATTTATCTAGGAAGTATATTTGCTAGACCTGTTCTTTCATTTATTGATTACTCATTAGAATTAAGATTGATTGATAAAATTGATATAGCACTAAGATCTTCAGCTTATTCGAATTCAAAGATTCATTAGTCAGAAAATTCATGACCCTCTGATAATGCTTTTCATGAACCTTTCAAATTACCATTTTAGCTTTATATTGTAATAAGCTCATTGCTTGGCATCTTAATGAAATGAGAGAAGAAAATATGAATCATTCTTGGAATTTCCTTGCATTCTTTTGGTTCAACTTTAAATATCTAAAATTAATTAACTTACTGTAACAGGAAGAATTCTTCCAATAAGCCAAGAATGGTAAATTCAAGCGCTTTGATCTTTAGGTAGAGTATAAAAAGCATTTAAAGTGAGTTCTAATTCACTAATTATTTTTTATTTCTCCTTGTATAAGAATTACCCATTTCCTCCATAGATTTAATTCATCAAACTAGATCTAAAATGCCATGCAGAATAGTTACTGAAATTTCTGTTAATCATTTACATAGTAAATTCCAATTCCTTATTTAAAGTTAACAAATTTTAGGATATTGCTTGCTGACTTAACCAAATACGATAATTCCAACAGTGGAAGTTCCTTTCATCTTTTGCTAGCATATATTCGCAAAGTTTTATTTCTTGCTATAGAGAATTTACAAGATAGTTCTATTGAAAATTTATTAGTAGTCATTATCTATGGAACCACAGTGTATAGCATTTTGCATCAGCCTTCATACATTTAGTATTGAGAAACAATTCATCCTCTAAAAGCTTTTTTATTTCTTCTTAAGACATGCTTTGCGTAAGCAGCTGTAATTGCTATTTCCTTATATTGAAAGTTGTATATAAATCACTTGATTGCTCTATAACTTCAGCTGTTAGCTTTAAAGATTCAGGAGTAGTAAGAACAGTAGGTTCTCTACTTAATGAAAGTACTTATGTATGAAGTATTTATATTTAATCTAGTTATTCTTTTTACTTCTACAGCTCTTCTTCTGATAGTTGTTATTTAGCTTCTTTCTTTTTTCTTCCGTGCTGCATTTAATGTTTTAATTCAGAAATAAATAGTTTAAAAATGAAATTCAAAAGCTATGCAAAGTATAAACAAAGCAACTCTGTTAATAAGTAAGCTTCATTCTAATTATGACTAATTAAACTTTCAGTTTCTTTCTAATTCTTGTTTAGGTGATACTTTCTATATTAGCTCTATCTTCTTTATTTATAATTTAAATTATTTAAATAAAAATTCAAGTATATTCAGATTGTAAAAAATAGGAAAGAGCTTTAGTTTATTAATTTGCTTCAATATTAAACTTTCGATATATAGCTTATTATAATATCTATTATGATGAAGCATCATATATATTTTTGATTTACTTTAAATATAGTTAATGGGCCTTCTTATAACTTATATTTATAGCTATTCAATAAATAACTAATTTTTATTATTTTCACAGTGGTATCTTAAGATTATTAATCTATTTCACTTTATTTAAATAACTTAGTTCAAAGACAGTCTAGTAAGTTAAAAAAGCAGAAAATACTATCTAATGGATATATTTTTAACTATATTATTACTCTAGCCTACTTATTTTATATTATCTAGCTTTATTTTATAAGGAATGAGATTAAAACTATAGCATTAGTTATAATCCTTTATTTAGTATTATATCATACCTTCAGAAAATATCACTCTGGTTTCTAGCTTATAATCTACTTAATAATTCATATTTTGGTGCCTCATTATGATTTTACTTATAGTAAGAGACTAAGAATATTTATTACCTACTGAAACCTGTTATAATAGTAAATAGTAAATATCTAGCTAAACTATTAAAATTACTAATATAAAAGCAATACTCTACATTAGTTTAGATACTAAAGCTACAATAATAAGCATTATAAAACAATCTAGATTAGTTTTAAATCTTATAAGCTTTATCTTAAAAATAGAATATTTTAGTCCTTCCTGAAAGCAAGTAAAAGAGATATTTAAATAAGTTAGAGCTTATAGGTTGCTATATAAATAAAGGAATATACTTATATATAGAATTAATATTAATAAATACATACCTTTTAGACTATATTACTCTTAGTATTAGCATATTAAATCATTATAATGATATTATATTTCTTAATCTATTTATTGAAAAAAGGTTAATTATACTTCTAGAAATAAAAAGGCTTAATATTTCTATATTTTATATTTTATAAAAGATTATCTAAAATAGATGGAAAATATTTGCTCTAATTAGATAATGATAAGAATAAGCTTAAGTAAGTAATTATATCTAACATATCTAAAGCTCTTAGATTTAAAGATTCTTCTAAAGCTTTAATTAAATATTTAGCTAATTATATCTTTACTTTTTAATCTTTTAAAAAAGAAAAATTAATAAACTATGATATTTTTGCATTATAATATAGCACTTAGTCGCAAAGATGTCAGGCTACGACATAAACAGATTTGTAGACAAAGTGATTCCTTAATTTATATGCTAAATATGCAAATGTGTTGTTAATGAGCCTGTATAGTGCAACACTTGTAACTAATTATTTTGTGAGTATTGCTTAACAGAATTTTAGCTTAAGTACTAAAAATGCTTCAATTCCTGTCTTTAATTTGATGTTTTTATCCCTTCTTAGCAAATATTATCAGAACTAGAAATGTTTCGTCTACGATGTAAATATTAGGAGTGTGGAATGTTAGTTTTGCTAAAAAGTATTAAAAAGCATGAATAAGAATGTGAATATAAGACAAGCGAATGTCCCTAATGTAACTAAAGTGTAATTATAAAGAGAATGCAAAAACATCTAAATGAAACTTGCGACTATAAAGTAGTGACTTGCACTACATGCAATCAAGTTTTTATTTTAAAAGACTATAAATAACATAATTGCTACTTACTAGAGCTTGTAAATAATCAAAAAAACGAACTATAAACTAAAGATTAGAAAATAAAGCAACTCTAGTCTTAGATTTAAGATCTAAACTAGAAAGTAGAAAAGATGAAAATAAAACTAGAACATAAAAATATAAAATTATAAGTCTTAAAACAGAAAAAATGATCTAAGAGAATTAAGCGTGAAATTGATCCAAATCATAGACCTAGGGCAGGATCTACTGACGTATCGCTCAAAAGTTTGAGAGGAAAATAATAAAAAGAAAATACTAATAGCAATTAATAAAAAAATGAAAATAAACCTGATTAATAATGCTTCATACCTTAAATCTTGCTTGAACCTATTTAAGAAATCCCTTTGCTTTAAAGAGAATTTTAAATACCTAAAAAAAATTTATCTGATCTGCATTTTGCTTATGAGAGCTATAATAAAAGCAACAACCTTATTTACTATGATTAACCTTCATTTAATAAATCTTCTAACAGAATTCAGGACTTTTATGACTCAGATGGCGATTCAGGTGATGAAGTTCCTCAAATAGTAAATTAATAATTATAAGAAAGAATATAGTTACTAAAAAAGAACAGCAGTTCAAAAATAGATTAGAAGAGAAGTAGTGAAAAATCATGAGATACTAATTACAACTTTTACAATAACACAGTCTCTTTTGATCCTCACAAAACTTATGAAAGTGTTAAAGTGTTTGCAAATAACAAAAAAGTAGAATTTACCGAATATAACTGAAGAACATCAATTGCTTAGCATCCACTTTACCCTGGCAATATTTATAAATGAAAAATCAAATTAAATAGAAAAACTAACTTTAAAATTGGAATATGCAAGAAGTACAATTTCTTGGGTTAAGCATTTTGTGATTTTCCTTTTGGATGGGCATTCTATAATTATGAATCATAATTAAGAAATGGAAACCAATAAGGACCAACATATGGAAGAAGATTAACGGAAGGAGGTGTTTTAGAAGTTTATGTTGATACTTAATGTGGTAATATTAAATTTATTTGTAATGAATACGACTAAGGATGGGCTTTTATGAATTTAAAAGTCTTTTCTGAAGGAGACATTTATCCCGCAGTTGCAGGGTGCACAAGAGGAGGTCAATTGGAAATAATAGAATCTTCAATACAACCTAAATTATTCGGAAAGATGTGAAAGCGATTTTAATAATAGAGCTTTTAGTTTTAAAATTATTAATTTCCTTTAAATATCTGATAATATTAAGTTAGCATTAAGATATTTCTAACTAAAAGCTAGAATTTACTTAACGTTTCTAACTTAATCGAATTATATAAGCACATCAATATCAAAGATAAGAGAATTGTAATAGAAGCTAAATACTTTTAATTAATTTATATTTTAATTTCTATAGTAATCAGATCCAATTAACTTATATGGAAGCTATCCTTATTTGTATATATTTCTTATATAATTATACCTTAGAGTAATTATTTTACCAAAATGCTTTCTTTATATAATTTTATTGGTAATATAACTTAGATTAAACAGATCTTTTTTAAGCCTGCTCTTTTTCTTTAAAAACACAACTGATTGAGATTATTTTATATCAGAATACTTAGATTCATTGTATATAATAGCTTAGCATGAATAAAAAAGCTATATCTTTAAAAAATATTCTTAGAAAATCACTTATTACCTTATTGAAAGCATTCCTAAAATCTTATATAACTATAAAGTAAACAAATTGCTTCTGCTTATGAATCTATTTTTAGTTATATCATATTTAAACTTCGTTTTATTATAAAATAATTATTTAGTAGCTAATGTAGATCTCAACCATATCCTTAATACAAATAATAGTACTATATTAGCTTTATATTTTACTATATTTTATGATAATCTTATTCTAGGTAAGCTTCCAATGCAGTTTAGTTTGGCGGTATTATTAAAGAAGATTAAATTGATGTATTTTAATTATAAGATAAAAAAAATCAATTTAAAACTAATCAAAATATAAATTTTTTGATAATTTCAAACTGTTTATTGCTAATCATTTAAGCAATGATAAAAAATTAAATTTTAAGTATTTAAGTTATATTTACATCTTGTTTCCAGAGTAAAGATACTTTATTAGAAGTTTCCTCTAATCTAATTTTTTTAGGGAGGGCTTAGTTTATAAAGAATAAAGAAAGTTTAATTTTTATTAACTTTATTTTATAAAAAGTAAGAAAATCTGTATATTTTGAATTAGCATCAAGAGAGATCATCTATTAATTTTATACTAAACCAAACTGAAGTAAAAATCTGTCTTTTTATTACTTGTTTTAATAAATTGAGATTAAATAAACAGTTTAAGAAGTATTTTCATGGAAAGGCCTTTTTAGTCATGATGTTATAAAAGTCTTCAGGTGTGACATTTCCATCACTATCACTATCGGCTCTTTCTATCATTTCCATGAGTTCTTCTTCTGTCATGGTTTCTCCTAACTCCTTAGCTACTCTTCTCAAATTTTTTAAACTTATATATCCAGTTTTGTCATCATCAAACAATCTAAATACTTTGTCAATATCTTCTCTAGTGTCTTTATCAGACATTCTAGCAGTCATCATATCAAGAAATTCTTCAAAATCAATAGCTCCCGAACCATCTTTATCTAAATCACTAACCATTTAATAAATTGTCTAATTCTTTGCTTCAAAACCAAGACTTTGCATTGCCGCTTTGAGCTCTTTGGGATCAATCGTACCAGATCCATCAGTATCAAACAAATCAAAGGCTTCTTTTATCTCCTCAATTTCATCTTCAGTTAAGCCAGGACGTTCATATCTTTTAGCATTAAATCCTCCCTTAGCTGAAGGCTATTACTACTAAGGTGTTTCCTTTCCTTTGCTAGCCATATTGGAAGTAATTGAAATTATTAATAATTAAAATGCATTTAATAAGTATTTTAATTCTTACTGTAATACTGCTATTTTAACTATTACCTATATACTAATTCTTATTAATAATCTTATACCATTAGAATTAATTTATGCTAGTAGAGACTAAAATATTAGATCAAACACTAAAATATGGATAAATTTAATGAATTCCAAATTAAAAAGTTGTTCATTTAAAGAAAACTTTCACTGAATTATAGCATTCCATTACCAGTTGAAGCTCGCTATATATTATTTGATCTCTTCTTACTTCAGTCTTCATTCCCTTCTTTACGCTATCCCACCAATTTAAGCCTTCAAATTTTTTCATCTAAGAGCCTATCTTTAATATGTAAACAAATCCAAGAATAAAACCATCATCGCTGAACAATGCATTATGAGAGGTTTTTTTCTTAATTTTTTCTTTAGAGGTCATCATGAATTAGCTGAAATTATAGACGAGAGTAGGTAGCAGTACAAAGAAGTTTACTAGGAGATTATTCTTCTACACTACTTCTTTAAAAACATTTATGAAAAGCTAGAAATAATCATGCGATTCTTTAAGAAACTCGTCTTGGTTTTGTTTTAATTTTAGTAACTCTTCTGGCAAATCCTCATTCATTTAAACTTACTTCAGATTGATGAGAGCCGCAAATTTCATAAGTCTCACAAAACCTAAAATGTTACCGATTTGAGTAATGACATCTTTAATCTCAGCTATATCAATTTATTAGTTTTTAAACTCTTTTAGTAATGCTTCTACTCTCTCAAAAGGGAAACAGTTATTGAACTATTCTCTGTTTTCTGCGAAAAAACGCCTATCTTTTTCTAAGTGGCTACCAATCATCTCATTTTGCATCAACTAAGCTAAGACTTAAATTAGTCTAACCATTTACTTGTAGCAGGCTTAAATTGCTCTATTGATAATTCCAAAACCGTGATTTTTTAATGAAGTAGTGCAGTTTAGAACTTATACAAGCTTTACAAAAGGATTGTCCTTTGTAGGTTCCTGAATGAATAATTAAGAATGCGCATTGTAATGAAAATTCTATAAGAACTAATCTAAGTTCTAGCAGATAGTACTTATGTCTAATCCAACATTTATATCTCTAAATGGTAAATCAAGAGGCATTACTTCTAAGCCCCATCTCAACTTGGCTACAAATGACATTTCTTTATAATTCTAGCAATCATTTGGATAAATGCAGGCCATATTGTAAAAGGTTTCACTAAGGTAGAATTAAACTTCCTTTTTAAGATCAATTGTTATGTCAAATAAATTGAATGGAGTAACTTTAAGAAGAGAGGGAGGTGGCTTATTGCTTTTAGGATGCTTTTCTTAGTGACGTAAACTATGAATAAAAACTCTTAATTCGTCTTCAACGGATCTGCACAAAGGTGAAATTAGATGCTCTTTAATAACATTTAATATTTCTTTCTTATAGCTTTCCTCGAGATTTTCCTTATGAATACATTACTACAGTAGAGATAAAGGATCATGCAAAGAATATGCAAAGTCGCTTATTCTGCTAAGTTAGTTGTTAAGATATACTTCCATTACGGAAGGTAATAAATCTCTGAACCAATATAAGAACTCACACTTTTATAAATGCTTGGGAAAGTTAGCTACTAGTTATATTTTACTTACAGTTAATGCTAAATCTTTTATTTCGCATATAGGTTAAATCAAGTCTAGGCAAAAAGGTAGAATTTCAAGACGTTGCTATGAAAAGGGCCCTTTAAGGAGATGTAAAAGTTGCTTTATTGCACTCATTGAGTCTTCATGATGTTTTTCAACTTTTTTCTTTGACTAAATTTTTTTGATTAAAGGCTATAAGACTTTCTCAATTTCCAAAACCTAGAAATAAAGCCATAAATGAAATGACATAGCAATGTTTTCCTGATTTCTTATTAGTATTTCTTTTTTGATTAAAGAGACAAGTTCAATGCACCTACAGAGGCTCTCTAAGTGGCCTGATTATAAATTTTCTTAAACATTAAATCTGAGCACCATGAAATCATTTAGCATATGCTTCAATCTTGACGAGAGCATTATCCCTTATAAAATGTGCCTCATGTTTGTATCTATATCTTAATGTCCCAGATTATTAATTCTTGATACCCAAATAGCGCAAGTTAAATTGAGAGTATTTACTGATTATTTGAATGAAGATTCTTGCTTTTACAAAAACTAAGTTATATTTTGTTAAGGATCTGAAGGATGCAATTTAGAAACTTTCATATAGCAGAACTTATTCATAAATTAGTAGACGTAAAATGGAACACTGTTATAAACAAAAACCACTGGAATTTTACTCTAAACAGACCAAACTTTCTTGTAAAGAGTAGAATCCTTAGAAGGGAATATTGTCTTGTATAAAGCGAAAATACCACATAAGCCTACAATTTCAATTCTTTCAATTTCGTATTCTGAATGTTCATTTATATATTCAACCTTTTGAGCAATGTATTCATTTATTAAAGTGTATAAATTCTTATTTTGCCCTAAATTTGAGGAAATTAAAGGAGGCTAAGTTAAGCATGACTCAAATACACATGACTGAATTATGATTCTCTCTACTGTAAAGCAATTTTTTTCAAGTTAATACATCTACTCTTAGCTAATAAACGAATAATTCTTAGAGTCCTTGAGAAGTTTAAGCATCCTTTTGAATTCAGTTCAATGCTAGTTTATATTCTAGTTTTCATGCACAACTTAGTCTATCGTTATTAAGATAGTTAAAACTTAATTAAGCAAGTCTAGCACTGAAAACATTTTAATAGTCTTGAATGTTCCGTATATTTTTTGTTGCTTGGTATACAGAATGCTAAGCTGATGCATAATATTGCATACTATATTGTTACAATGCTAAGTTAATTCTAGCAATTGTAGAAAAATTCCACTAATTTTGCTTATCATTACTTCAGACTCTCCTTCTTAAACATCTTCCCAAGACTCTCCATACAAATGCAAAGTTGGGAGTATTCGATTTACTTCTCCCTAAATAAATGTAGTATGCTATTTCAGAGAAGCAAATACAAGAAGAATCTTAGCAATAAATGGATTATCTTAAAGCAAAAGATGATAAACTCCTATCTCTTCCTAGTTATAATAATTTAGAATCACAGTTGGTTTTACTTCCTACAAAGACGAAAATTAATAAGATTCTATTTTATCCTAGTATAGCTTATAAAGATCCAAAAGTTTGTCTTCTTACAAGTTTTGCTGAGCTCCATACATTGATTCAATATCTTCGTCATAGAAATCCATTTTTAAAGTACTTTTATTACACACACTTTAAATAAAATATTTCAACATTAACTATTTATTTCTCCTTTAATCCCCAACTCTATTTCTTAATTCCTACAACTTTTCTCTAAAAGACTTTCATATAAGTCTCTTTAAGCTTCATAGAATGAATTCAAAAAGTTGATAATTTTAATAATTTGACTAAAACAATTCTATATGGACTTATTATTTATGACATAAGCATAATTTATTAATATTTCAGAAATATAGCTATTATCTGTTTTATAGCTTTAGCATTAATATACCTATAGTTCTCTAATTATTTATTTCAAATCAACTTTATGCAACTCTATTTAGTAGCCAATTCCTATATAACATTTTAGTTTTCTTTTAAAGTTTATACTTTAAATCTTAAGAAGGATAAGAAACTACTTTAGCAAATAAAGTTGGTATTTTCCTTTTAAAGCAATAGTCCTTAAAGTTTATATCTAATTAAAAATATTAGAAAAGAGTGAAAATTATATAAATAATTGAAAAAGGTAATTACTAAGTGTTTAGCCTGACTTATAAACTTAGATAGTTAAAAGCTCAAATAAGCCTTAAGCATATTATATGTATTAGAAGTATAAAAATACATTTATATTACATTTTACACTAATAGATCATATGCCCTTATTATATAAATAAACTACTAAATTTATACATTTTATTGAGGGATTTAAACATTTTTAAATTAAATTTGTAAAAATAAATATTCCTTGCAAAGAGACTAAATGAAGTATCATATAAGTTAATAGTTATTATTAATTTTAAATTATAAATATTATTAATTAACTAAGACTTTTGTCCTTACTCTAATATATTAAATAAGCATTTTTAATAAAGCTTTTGCAAATTATTATATATTAAGATAAAGATGAATAAACTAAGAAGAGTTAGCAATGTCTATTGAAGGAATTCTTCATAGTCAAAATTTTGATTTTAGTATAATTGCTTCGTAAAAATCTTAAAGTTAAACTTTTAAATTAACAAATTTGTATATAAATTACTTAGATCTACTATGATGCTAATTATTAGAGCAAGCAATCGTTTTAGCAACTCGAATTTAAATTTTAAAGATTTTGTGTTAAAATTTATTTAAAAGATAACAAATTAAATCAATAATCCTATTCCTCATCGTCATCTTCTGCTTCTTCATCCTAATCCTCAGCTGCTTCACTATCTTGCATTCCTATATCAACATTGCTGTCTATTTCATCTTCCAACTCTAAATCAGGTTCAATAGGATCATCATCAGTTTCATCATAATCCTCTATATCTTCATCACTATAATGCTCTTACTTTCACTCATGAGTATAGTATAATTTTTCTGCATCCCAATCTTCCTATACTTTTTACCATCTATTAAGCCAATCCTCTTACCATTCTTGATCCCATTCTTCAATAACAGATTTTTCATCTTATTCCTTTTCTTATTCATCCAAATCTTTTGCACTGAAAAAACTTTTATAGCTTATAAGCCTAGAAGCTTAGGAGAGCTAGATAACTTCAATAGTGAATAAAACCAAAATGAAAGCGATAGATTTCATGTTGATTGTAACTAAGAGCTTAATTATTAAAAGTTAGCTAGTTGTTTTTATAACAGTGTCATTTCAATTATTTTTAAACTTTTAAAACTGTAAGCTAACACAATCTTTATCTATTCAGTTTACCTTATCTATCTTTAATTTATTGTCTCTAAAATTCACTAGCATGTAAAACTAAGAGTGCCTAATAGAACTATTATATTTATCAGCTTATTTTATAATCTATATTAAAGTAATATTTGTAAACTATAAGGTTGATAGAGAATTGATAAGAGAATTAGAGATATTGCAGCATGCTTAAAAATAAGAAAGGAATAAGATGACTAAATAAACTATTAAATAGATTAAATAACCTAGTTTTATATTATATTCATTTATAAAATGCTTCTGCCTTTATTTTTACTAGTTAGCTTAGCTCTTTGTGAAGAATTTTTTTTGTAACCTGAATCTGGAACTGTAACAAACCCTGAAAAAATTAACTATTCAATGACTTAAAATGATTTACTTACTTTATAATTAACAGAGCTAGGCTCTGCTGGATATACTTGGGTTATTCATTAATATTCCCCTCAGTTGCTTATTAAGAGAAATGTAGATTCTCCTAACTAGAATAGAGACGAAGGCTTTGGTCCTTTAGTAGGTGCTCCTAACAGAATATAATTTACTTTAAGTTGTGATCATAACTGTGTTGGAAGTGCAAGTGCTTCTTTTTTATATCTTCGACCATGGCTTTACCATAAATTTTAAGAAGGAGGACTAGATGCTTATTTAAAACTTGATGATGTAGAACCAGGCGAAATTGATGTTACTATTACTTTTGTTTGAGAAAGTTAAAAGTTCAAGAACGATATTTTTATAATTTTCTTATTAAATCCTATAATTTCTACTATTAGTCCATATCCTTTACTCCTCCTACTATCTTGTTTTTTAAGTATATTAATTAATAATTTAAATCTAAAGAGTTAAATATAAAAGGAAACAATTTTAAAATAAAGGTACTGCTTTAATATTTTTATAATTAGATTAATTAAAATATAAAAGCTATTGTATAGTTTATTAGGTTGATTACTTGAATGATAATAATAGTTTCATAATTAAAGATAAAATACAATATTTAGTACTTAGCTTTATTCACTAAGAGATCATTACTATTATTATATCTGTCTATTAGTATTCTTTCTATCACAATCATTTTATTCTATCTATTTATATTTTACTTGGGTCTTATAATCTTACAGTTTACCTTTATAGGAGAATTTTAGAGGTATTGATGTTTCATTTATATATAACTAAAAGCATAAGGGAAAGAATTTAACTTTTCCTAATTATTAAAAATGTCGGATACTTTTATGACATAGGTGGATGCAATGGAACTTCATTAAAAGTAAGCAGTAGATCAAATTTATCAACAAATGTCTGTTAGATCTAACTAAAATTTGAACATTAGACTTTAGATTTAATAACAGAGAAAGCAAATGCAATAAACTTAGAAAAGAAGATGAAAATAAACTATCGAAAAAATTACTTTTAGTCCCCCTGATCGAGACTATTATGAAGACCTACCTGTTAAGCCTGGGTTTTAATTTCTTAATACAATTATTTTAGCAAAAAAATCAAAGCTATAAGCCAATATTCCTGATACTATTTATATGCTTAAAGATCTGTCATGAATTTACACTGATGAAAAAGGATTTGTATAGTTAAAAAACGATGCTCAACCTAAGTAATTCTTAGAGTTCTTAAAAGCAAACCCAACTCCTGCTCTTCCTACAGTAGGAGGAGTTTAAAGAATGCCAAGTTCTAATACTTGAGATATGAGTAAAACAGTTCTAGAATGAGAAGCATTGACTGCTAAATTTGACAAAGACTAACTTGAAGAAAGTATGATGCTTCAAAAATTTGTCAAATGTTAGGGAGCAAAAGCTTCAACCTCAAGGCTAATTTTCTTTAATACAGAAAGCAATAAAGCTAACTACGCTTTAACTATGGTATGCAAATAACCTTATAATAGTGATGTAGAAGTTTAGGAAAAAGCTGCCATTAATAGTGAAAAAGAATTCCAATTTGATTTATTTATCTAAACGGGAAAACCGCTGAGTGAACTTGAACATTACGCCTAAAATTTAATTGATTTCTTATCTGCTAACTATCCAGTACGAATTAAAAGAATAGTACTTGACTTTTTAAAGGATGAAGAGGGAAAATATTGATTGATAGGGTGTAAAAGCATAGATATTGATAATTAAGCTTATGATTTCAATTAAAATCTTGGCGAGGGAATTATAAGTATAAGAGGAGAAAAATCAATAGCTAGATGCAAATTGTGCTAATGCTGATGCAGTAGACCAGAACTAAGTAAGTTAGTTCCTATGAGAATGATTCTTTTATACAAATAGCATACTTTCAAAAGGAGAGAGACTCCTTTTGATATGTCTCATCTAAAAATAGTTAACCACGAATCAATGAGTCATAATTGCTTATTATGTTAGTATTGCTTTTCTTTAGTATCAGCTGAGCATTAACTTATCAAAGTAGAAAAAGAAATGGCATGCTTGCTTAATATTCCTATTAAGTAGGAATTTGTGAGTACAAAGGTGGAAAGATCTAATTTTACTCCTAAAGTACTTTAGTAGTGGAGAGCAATGTGTTTCCTTCATAGCATACATGTATTTATTTTAATTTTAGGATGCAGAGTTAGTTCCTAAGCTTAAGAATCTTTACATTCAATATAAATTTTACAACCAAGTTACTTAATTCAAACTTGACTTCGACAATTAGTTAACTTCTTCAGAAATTCCATTAAATAAAATGCGAATGCACTATTTCTTTTCAGATGTAAAAACAGGTATTAGACAATTTATTGACAACAGTAAAATGGAGTGGCGAATTATCTAAGGCAATGATTAGAAATAGGTAATAGCTTTAGCAAACTGTAATGCTTTTAACAAATTTGCTTGAAAAATGGAAGAAAATACTGCTCTAAGATAGTCTAAGTTTGTTTTGTTTTTTACAAAAGAGCATACTTAATTTAGTATGAAAATAACTGTCGGTATGGCATGCGATTATTAAGTAGATACTGATTAAATTTAAGTTCAGCTTTAAAAATTTCAAGATGTTTACTTTCCTGAAGAAAATTTCTTTAGCTGTGATACTCTTCCAATTACATGAATGGAGATGTTTGAGCCTATGCCTTAAGAGGTATTTTTTCATATTTTAGGATGCTTCTATTTATGATCAAGCTACCGAGAAACTCCAATTTTACTAGCCACATTTACCTTTTACAAATTTAAATTTGGAATCTCCAAGAGCTAAATCTTCAACTCCAAAGCAAAGAACTAACAGATATCTTTCCGGATTAAATCAAAATTTTAACTTCAATAACCTTAGTTTTAAGGATATTTAGACACCAAGAGCTAGAACTCCAACTGCTAGAATTCCGCTAAAATCACCTATTGACTTCATAGTTTCAAAGATTCATCCAGAAGTTCCAACTTTTATTATTAGAAATGAAAATACAGAAATAAACTGAACTAAACTTAGTAACATAGATTAAGAAAGTTGCACTGATTAAATAGGTGAAAGTAGAAGAGATCCAGAAGAACTTTTAGAGAATTTAAAATAATACATTCGTTAAAGACCCTTAAGCTCAAGAAACGAAAGCATTTTAACTCATAGCCCTAATTATGAAGATACCAAAACTTTCCTTAATGAAGATTAAGACCAAGATAATAAAATTGAAGACAAAATTGAAGAAGAATAAATGACTAAGAAAAAACTAAAAAAGAAGAAAAAGCATAAAAAAAAGTTAATAAGCAAGTTATAAAAAAGAATGCTAAAACTAAAAAATGATCGTAATTAGTTCTTGATGCAAAATTATTTCGAATTACCTGATATTAATAATATTAATAAGCAAGATATTTGGTATAAGTAACCTATAAAAGTGAAAAAAACTAAATAATCGAAAAATAAGCATAAAAAATAGAAAAATTAAATGTAAAATGAAGCTAATGAAGCTAATGAAGATAATATACAAGAGTTATATTAAGCAAAAGAGGAAAATAAAGGTAAAGAAAGAAAATCCTTACTTGATTAAGATCAAAACCAAGAAAAGAATCCTGAGTGAAAGATTTAATTTTGAATAAATTATTTATTTTGTTCACTATAGAATAATGAAATATAACATAGTCAAATTCATTTACTTTGAATCTTTGCTATTAAATATAGCATAACCATCTATACATATTAGATAATACATTTGTATTAAACTATTACCAAATTATCTTTATTTATTCTACCTCTATCCCATAGTCTTAACTAGCCAATAAAATATCTATATTTAGAATTATAATATACATCATAAATGTAATTTAGAGAATTATTTAATTTAAAATTTTCTGCTTATTAATTTTATAGTTTTATCTGTAAAAATAAAATCTATTATTTAAAGATTTTTATTGCTATTAGTAAGCCAGGAAGGTAATAGTAATATTAATTAGGGTGATGTAATATAAGATAATAATAACATATTAACTAAATAAATTCTAATTTAGTCTTTTAATTCTTAAAAGTTCTGAAATTATATCTCTATTAGTAAAATTCTTGTAAATTAAACAAATATTGTAAGATACCCTCTTTAGATTAAAATAGCTCTATATCTTAAAGATCTATTGATGATATTTATGACTTTAAATTAAAAGCTAATTAGTTTAGTTAAAAGTAGAAAGTTGCAAAATAATTTTAATTTGAGAAATTAGCGAAACTTAATGAGTCTATATTATCTAAAGCATTCTTAACTTTATAAATAATTATTTAGTAAACTATTATAAGCTAAGTATATAATCACATTTTCCTTCATAATCTATTAATATAGTCTAATATATTCCTTTTTAAATATTTTCTATTATATTTTGATTTTTCTCTTTTAAGTTATTACTTCAGACACTCATTTTATTGAAATCTTAAAAATAATAAATTTTTAAAAATTGAAGAGCATTAAAAGATTAGATATTCTACTACTACTAAAATCAATGAAGTAAATGATCCTAAAGCTTTAAATTAAAGTAATGAAATCTTTAAGATCTAGATAACATAAATTTTATTTTTATGAAGGATAAAAAAAGAATGGAAAAAAGTTTAAGTGAATAAGATGAATAGTATGAAATTAGATGATAGAAAATACAGTTAAAACACAGATAAATAAGCTAGTATAAATTGCTAGGTAAGAAATACAAAATAAGGAAGTTAATAAAATTTCTAACAAGCAATGATGTAATAATATTTTTATGATTAACTTAATTATTATCCTCTTATTTCAAATTCCTATTTATTCCTTAATTAAAGAGCATAACTAATTTTACTCTTTCTTTTTATTTATTTCTATTAATTCTTGAAGAAGAATTTTGTAAATGAGAATAAGGCTATTTTTGAATTTAAATAATGGATTTTTGCTATAGATGAATTAAATTATCTATTAATTAAATAAAAAATGATATCGTTAAATAAACTAATTTTTCAGAAATAGGAAGTGAACGTGAATAAAAATGATTTATAGATTAATAGGGAGAAATTTTAAATGAAGGATCAACTAATAATCAATTATTACTGGCTAAGCTTTTATTAAATGGAAGTTATAAAAGATAACCTGATGTAAAAGCACTTGTTATTTATAAAAAATTAATCTGTAATAGTGCCGGGGCTGCATATCCTTTTAGAAATCAGCATTTAAATGGGAAATATATAGCAATGGATCTTGAAGCAGATTAGCTTAACATTAAGAATGCAATTTATTTTAAATGTAAATGTATCTTATCTGCTGAATTAATTGATTTAAAAAATACCTTGCTTATACTAGTTTTTCAAATGAAGCTAAAAAGAAATTTTCTACTTTCTCAAATGATGAAGAAATGAAAAGGAAATTAGAATGAAAAATAAAAAAATAAATGATTGGAGCATATAACTTTAATTACTAAATAATCTAATTAAATCCTCATTTATATTCTAATTAAATATATTTTTAATTACTTAATCAAGCTAGCTATTGACTTATAATTCCTTTCTTTCAAACAGCACAAAAACTATATTAAAGAGTAAAAAGAGATAATTTATTTTACCAAACAATTATTTTTAAGATAAACTATAAATTTTATATTTCGTACCAATGATTTATTTAGAATGATTTAGCCATTTTATTTAGTGAATATCAAAATAGGTTTTGTATAATTATCTAGAACTTATCAATGATATATTATACTCTAATACACAAGAGCAGGTTTATATTTTTTTATTTTATTATATTTCATATTTGCTAAGTTTCTCTTTCTAATTCTTTCAGTAATAATTGCTTATTATTTTATTATTTACTGACTATTAATAGCAAACAAGCTTAATTTTCAAATCTTAAAAGAATCAACTGATATCTAATTTGAGCCTCAAATTAATATTTTCAAATTGTAAGAATTTAGTTATTACTATACAGCTTAACTTTTAGTACGTTAAAGTGAATAGCATGCTAATTTATAAATTTATAATGTAATTAGGTTTTATTTCTTAGTTATATCTAAATTAATAATTATTCTCATTAGGCCAATAAGAGTTCAGACACTCTTATAAATGATAAAATTATTATTTTAAGTAAAACATTTATTAACTAGTCAATATTTGACAGGTGAAAAGGAACTAAATTGATTTTTTTGTCTTGCTATATTCTCTTATAACCTATAAATAGCCTGTAAAAGTCAAAACTCACTTCTCTCATATGATCAAGGAACTGCTCATTTGAGTGTTTTAACTCAGTAGGAGAACTTTTTTCACTTTTTTCAATCTTTACTTCAACTTGCTTAACTTATTAGGGACTTCTATTTTTTTTAAGCTCTACTTCTAGAGTGTCACTCCAGTTTTTCAGATATTTAACTTCTTCTTTAAACTGTTGGCTTTATTATTACATTTTAGCCGTCAACTTTTAATACATTTCTTTAATTTTATTTTCTGAATCAAGCTTAATTTTTGCTATTTCTTCACCTTTTTTCATTTTTTCCATATCTAGTTGATCTTCCAACTATTTAATTTACGTCTCTAAATCAAAGATAGTTGTTTCAAACTAATGAATTTGATTTTCAGCAAAAAGTCTTCTTTCTCTTTCTTATATTAAATCTTTACTCAAGCTTTAAAATCCCTCGGAAGACTTAAGAGTATCAGTTTAGCGAAGATCTTTCTCTTAGAGAAGAGCATTTTTATATTTTGCCTCAACTTCCTCTGATATTTGCTTTCAATGAGATACTTCGAGCTACTATCTTTCTTATGTAGATGCTATAAGGACTTACATTTGCTGATTATCTTCTTTCAAACTTTTGTTTTGAGAAGTTTATTCATCAAGTTTCTATTGGCTCTAAAATAGCAACTACTTGATTTTAATAATTTCCTAATCAAGAGAAGAGTTTTTTTATTACAAATTTAAATTTTATGCTTTCAACTATTCAATCAAAATATCCTGCTGCTTGATAGTTATTTGTTAACTTTATAATTGTTTCTAAGCTTAATTCTTCTGGCTCTCGTTTTATTGAACTTTTTCACTAAATTGAGTTAACTTTGAAGAAAGTTTATTATTTTCGTCTGTAAAATACTCTAATTTTTATTTAAAATGGCTTTTTTCTTGTTATAGGACATTTGCATTTTCAACTTAGCAATTCTTTAATTTCTAAGACAAACTAGAAAATTCCTATTCCTTAATAGATAACTCATAACTAAGTCTTTGCTGTGTTTCTTGGATTTATTTCAGTTAAATGTTTACACTTTTAAGTTAGTCATTTAAGTTTAAAAGTTCTTTGTCTTTATCCTCTCCTTATTTCTATAATTCTTTTATTTTCTATTGTGTTTAAATTTTGAAAATTTCTATTTCTTTTTAATGCTGCAATTTTAGATTTTCTTCTTTGTTTTCTTAATTTTTTTAAAATTCCATTTCCTTTAAGGATGATTCTTTTTTGTATTCCACTTTTAGCCTTTCCATATTTTCTTCTTATCTAGCCATTAAAATTTCCATTTCTTATATTTTTTGCAATGCCTCTTATAGTCTTTGCTTATTCATAGCAAGTTGCTGTTATAGTCTACTAATTTCTTCTTAAAGTTAGTGAGACTCTATTTTTCTTTTAGTTAGTTCTTCTTGGAGACTTTTACGATTATTTTCTCATTACTAAGATGTATTTTGCTGTATTTCTAGCTCATTATTTAGCATTAAAAACTTTTGCTTTCAATTTTCTATTTCTGACTGAAATTGAATGTGCATAGATTTGAGGGATTAGTTCTGCTCGTCTAAATTATAATAATTCTATTAGACTTGACTTAGAGATTTTTTAAGATCATTATACTATTAAGTCATTTCGTTGATTTCTTACTAGTATTCCTTTGAAATGTTCATAGCTTAAGCCTTAAGTTGCCTTTCTTCCTCTAATTCTTGTTAAAGACTTTATATTGTATCTCTACATCTTATAAGAAGTGTTTCCCTGCCTAGTCTCTCTCATTCAGTTTGAAGAGTTATCGAAAAGGGTTAAAAAGAATATTGCATATTTTAAGAAGTTTCTCTTAAAACTTGCTCTATACTTTTTGACATTTTAATAATTTGATAGTACGAAACCTATTAATAACTATGCTAATCTTTATCTTTTTCTTCTCTTTTATCTATCTTAATCACTTTAATTACACTTCCTCAGTTTTTATCGCTTTATATTATATACTAAGAAGATAACTACCATCAGTCTATATACTTTTAAATTACCTTTTTAAAAACTTGTAAAAGAGAAGGAAATTTTTAATAGAAGAATAGGAAAAAGAAGAATTAAATAGAGTGCTAATATATAATAGCTAAGATAATTAGAGTTTATAGCTCTAGTTATCAAGTTAATACCTTATATTCCATTCTAACTCTATTAGTTTTATTATTAATACTTACCTTATCTTTATCATACCTATCCTCTCATTATTATTACTGTTTTCTATATAGTCTGCATCTTATTTTATATTATGCTAATTATTAGGATTTATCCAAATAGTAGGCATTCAATTAAGATTTAGCGGGATTTTAATGAAAATTACATATAGAATATAAAATAAATAAAGGATTTAAATAAAGAACATTAATAATAAATAATTAAAAAAGGATTTGCTTTTAGGATTTAATGCTAACGAAGCTGAATGCCTTAAAAAACCATTCGGCATTCAAAACCTTTTTATAAAAAGATATTATTCTAGTTTATAGAGTTAAGCATATTTTAGTAATATGAGATAAATAAGAAAAAGCATCCTAAATTACTATAAATAAATAAAATTTATAATATAGAAGAAAAGGAGCTATGCTAGAGAAATATTATACTGACAAAGTTGCGTTAATTAAATAAGAAGAATTTTATGGCTAGAAAGCTTGTAATTTATTATATGTTTCAGTATTCTATTAACATAAGATCTAGTGCTTTAATTATAGAATTACGTAAATGATTGCCTATAAAGAACATTAATAATTGGAAAAAATGATTTGGTACAAAAGAAATTAACATTCACTAGAGAAAAAGACTCACTTAAATTATAAGATTCATTTTACTTTCTAAGTGGATATATAGTTTTAATTAATCTGCATATTTGAGCAGAACACTTAAAAATTCTATAGATAATTGAAAATTTGGATACCAATTAATAACATTTTCAATAATTAGTAATTTGGCATCTATCAATTATTGAATGAAGATGTATGTTATAAAGTTTATAAAAACTTACTATACTAATAATAACGATAAACTAATAAGTAATAAAATTTGAAGTATAATAAATGACCTTAATAAAGTAATACATTTCTTAAGTCTTTTTTAAATAATAAAGTGGAAAATTTTAATTTAGTAAGTTCCAAAGAATTATTTATAGTATAAGATTTTTATTCTTTGAGATGAATTAAAATAACAATCTAAAGTTAAATTAAAGCTAACATCAAATTAGCAAGCTATTGCTTAATACTAGTATAATTTAGTCATCTTAGTAGTTTCTTGCTACTATCTCCTAAAGTAATATGAGATAGTTTTAAATAGTACCAGATCTGCTAAAAAATAAATTCCTCTTTAATAAATTTGACTTTAGTATTAAGTATTCACTGGTGGCATTATTAAATTAAAAAGTAACTAATTTAGAGCAAATATGATTTGATTATCTTGCATTAAAATATAATGTTAAACTAAATAAAGGGTATTTAGAGTTAAGTCTTGATACATTTACTTAATTTGAATCTGCTATTATATTTATATGAACTATGAATATATTATATGGCTCATAGCTATAGTAGTCTCATCTAGTTTCTTGAAAGTGATACTTATAAATTAATTTAAATCAGGACATTTCTATCTAATACTAAAGAAATACAGTAGCAATTGCTTTTAATTTAGTAATCATCTGAATTGCTATTTTAGCTTAATTATTATAAGGCTGAGTTTAAATGCATAAATAGTGGAAAAAGGTTTCTAAAAGAGCATTTTTCTCTAGTTAAATAAGCAAATAAATTGATCTTTAGTAAAATAGACAAGTATATAGGTAATTTTAGTATTGAAGTGACTATAAGACAAGGAAAACTGATATTGATAGCACTTGGTATAAAATTTTATTAGCATGAAAGTTAAAATGTTTTAGGTATGCATAGAGGAAATATTATTTATGTATGTTTAAAAAATCCAAAAGACTTTTAAGAAATATTTCATATCTGTTATTTAATTATAAAATAGCAAAGGCTTTTATAAATTATTTCCTAGTAAAAATCTCTATAAAATTTCCAAAAATGTTGTAGAATTGCTAAATATGGTAAATAAGTTAAAAAGATAAATATTAATGAAGAGAGAAGAAATTAAATAGTTTACATTAGTGGTTAAAATTTTATTTTATATGGTTAAGTTATTATTAATTGTTTTCTAAAGAACACTTATTCATTTCTAAAATTTTAGGAGGAATGTAGAGGGTATTCTATGGCTAACTCTTAGAATTCATATCTTGTAGACAAATTATGCAATATTTATTTGAACATTTTTGTCTTTATTGAGTGTCTAGGGAGATCTGATTAATTACTCTTCTGGTGCGCTCTCCAGGAACAGTGCCTGACTTTCTAAAATGCTACAGGATTGTTTTGGCTGTGTTTAGTTTTATACTAAGACTATTAGCAGCGTCTTAAACTTAGATTTTATCCACTAAAACTAGTTTCAATAACTGTTCTTTCATTTGCTAAGATACAAGAGCATAGTTTCTTTTGGTTTCGTTTGAAGTTTCTTTCTAATTACCCTTCATTTCCGTGATTGAGGTTTTATAATGAGTATTTAAGTTAAAAACATAAATTCGATGCCTTTACTTTTTAAATATCAAAATTATAAACAAGCTTATATTTAAATTTATGCTAATTCATTCCTTACGCTTACAACTATATTCCTGTACTTAAAATAGTTATAATCAATCTATTCACTTACTTTTAGCTATTTCACTTATTCAAGAGTTAGCACATACTATCTACTAACATCCTCAAATTTCATATTATATAAGTATCAAGGATAGAAAATACCAAGACAATAAAAGCATTAGTAGATAGTTGCAAATAGATGCATATTTTGCACATTTCTGTATTAAGATCTAGCAATTATTGAAATAAGATGCAGTTTATTATTTTAAATAAAACCATTTTACTATTCTTTATAAGACAATACTTATCACTTTATTTTAGCTTATACTCCTCATTTAAACCATTAGTGTTTCTCTGCTTTAATTTGGCATATTTTAGTTATTTTTAAAAGCTAAATTTCAGTTTGAAGTAGTTAGTTTAATGTTCAATGCTTTTATAATGAAAATAATCTGAAAGTTAGATTTATACTTCTAAGATTTTTAAATCTATTAATAGCTTCCTAATTAATAAAGCAGTCTATACAACAAAGGAGAATATTCTTTAATAGTGTGCTTAATAGGGATAGTAGAAAGAGAACGCAGCATAATTTTTTAATAATCATAAAATTTTGTATTTAGATAGTTAGAATAAAATTCTACAATTTTACTATCAACTTATTAAATGCTAGTTAGATACTAAAAGAATATTATCAAATTAATTAACTCATGAGAGAGTCTATTCATAAATGCTGGATAATATTTTATAGAGTGCAAATTTTCTAAAGGCTTATATATTTCTTCAACTCTGAGTTTAGATAAAAAATTTTTAATCTTAAATATAACTTAAAAGCATTTTTCTTGATGATTGATTTAATTAAAAATTGAATGATATTTTTCCTTATTTAAATAAATAGAGTATTATTTTAATGTATCTTACAAATTATTTATTAGAAACTTTTATTGAATGTATGACTTACTAATAAAGCTTTTAATTCACTTATACAACTATTTAAATTCTTTAAACTATTCCTCCTTTAATTGATTTTTTAATTATTAGAAGTTAAATTCTATCTTAATAGATTAAATAGCTGTTTAAACTTATATTCATGATGAAAAAAAGATAGTAGTTATCATAAAATTAGAGTATTAGTAAGTTTTGTCAAGCAGAAAAAATTAATGATTAAGATTGGAGCATAAAAGTGCTTTGGAAAGCTGAGATTGAAGATAGAATTTAAAACTTAGTCTTTATAATGAAAGTATTAGCAAATAGAGACTATAAAATATAAAAGATAGTGCTGTAGTTTAACTATAGATAAATAAATATTATTATAGTCATTTAAATTTTGTAGCTTAAAAAGTAATTGTTTTTGGTTATTTTCTTAACCATTATTTTATAAAATTGTCTTTTATTAAAGATAATCTGCTTAACTTTTGCTTAAATATTTTTTCTAATTAGTAAATTTTGATAATTATTTTACTAACAAAAACTATAAACAATCTAGGAAATATTTCAGAAGTAAGATTCAAGATAAAAATTTAGCTTATTGAATAAAAGGAACTTAATAACATGAACTTCTTAATTTAAATTTATCATACTAGTTAATTTTTATTATTAATCTCTTCTTATATAGATTTTATTTAATATATCATCATCCTTGCTAAAGTTATTTCATAGAAGAAATATTATTTTGCTTTTATTTGATTAGACTTTTATTATCAAACTATATACTTCATAAAGTTTCTATCGTTTTACTCCAATTATTTGACTTAGTACATGAGGAAAAATATAAAACTTGAATCTAAGATTCAAGATATGTAAAGGAGATATCTAATATCTATTACTTTTACTTCTTTTTACATTTTTACTCCTATATCTTCTAATTTTATTCCTAAAAATCTTGTAATTGAAATTTAAGTTTTATTAAGATCTTTCCCTGTTGCTTTAATAACCAAATCTTAATAGTAATTTCAGATTACTTTAGAGTAGCAGATCTTGATCATAATGCCTAAAAAATCTTTTTCGTTTTTTTAAAGGAAATTTATTTCTTTATTTTCATCTTTATATTTACTTCTTAGTTTAAGCATTAAAATGAAAAGTAGCAGCTAATTGAATTTTTGCAAAATTTCACATTCAAAATTGTAATTATTTCATATTCACTTTATGAAACAATACTAGTTTATATATCAAATTACTAAAGTTACTTCTAAGGTAAAATTGCGATAAATTTATTAGAAACTGTCAATCTTTTCTCTTTTTAAAAGGACCAGCATATGAAAAAGTTAAAATTTTAAGATATAAATAAATTATTTTTCTTATTAATTTAATTTGAATAATTAAAAGCAATAAAATAGCCGTAATTATTCTTTGACTTCATATAAAAGGAAATATTGTTTCTTATTTTTGTTTAACAGATATAATTATCTCTTAATTATACAGGAGTTTCCCAGCGTCTTTACTTTAACCAAATTAGTATTTATAATATGATACCTTTCTATCAATTATACCTAACTTTCTTCTATTTTTATATTCCTATAATTTATAAACTTCTGTAACAGATTTAATGCTTTTTCTCTATTTTTCTAATTTCTTTTATTTGGAAATATAGAGTATTACTAATAAAATACGTAGAATAATAAAATTTAATATCTTAATAAGTATTTTAGAAAATAAGAGTGAGGAAATGGCTAAATAGTATAATTTATGCAATATTCATTTATATAATCAAGCTAAAAGAATCTAAGTATTTTGTTCCAATGTAATCTGTTTTATTTGATCTTGTTCTTTTATATACTTTAGTTAAAAACTAATATTAAGCTATTTTTATATTTATCTTATTTTATAAAATTAGGCACTGTTATGAGAAATTATTTATAAGAAGTAGAATATTTTAAATGCACTAAAGACAGTTAATGGTTTGCTTCACTTTAGATAATTCTTTATGGTATTCTTGAGTAAATAAAATATAATGAAAATTAAGATTAGTAACTTTCATAGCTAGAATATAAAATTATAATAACATTGACAAAATGCTATAAAATATTAATAGTAAATTATAATTAATTTATTGCTTTTATTTAAAGCTTAAATAGCAGCATTAATTACTTTAAGCAGCTTAGTTATTTAAATTTCTCTAATTAAGTTTATAGCAGTTCTTTGTAATATGATTTGTTAAGCTACTTTAATTAGTTTCTTGATAAATTATTGTAAGATGATGATTAGTTAATTAAAAACTAATGTTTATATATTTTTAAAGTGAAGATTATATAAATAGAATCATTTCTACTATGCCTTACTATTACGAAGTGCTAAAAAACCACATTTATGGAAAAATAAATAAAGAATTAAATCTAATTAATTATTAAAACTTAATCTAGTGCAAATTATTGATAATTCATTAAACTTAATCTCCCTTAATAACTCATAGTAAGTATAATAAATAAGCATAACTATTTACTATAGATATTGTATTTATCATTAAAAGGAAATAGAAAGATCTTATCTTATTAAATAAGCTAGTTGATATAATGGCTAAATCAGACAGATATTAAAAATAGGAAATATAAAGTTTAGATTATATTGCTAGAAGATTAAATTGAAAATATAATGCCACTCTATTGTTATTTAAGTAGTTAAATTAATTCTATCTAATTCATTTCAAAAATCTATTATTCTCTATTTTAAATTTAAAATCTTAGGCTTTATCCACCAAATTAAAATCCTCATGATATAATAGAAATTATTGTTTCAGATATTTGGAAGTATATCAGATATTGAAATAATAAGGGGTATAGATAATTTTTATAATTATACTTTCTTTCTTAATGAATAATTTGAAATTAATATATGGTTCTTAGTTCAATTTAAATGAGGATGGTATTATTTCTTAGTTAATTAAATCTTAGTAAGATTATTTTAGTGTAAAATGGATGTAGAAAAGTATCGCAGTAATTAGATAGACAATTAGTTAATAAGGAAATGAGTGAAAAAAGATGATTTTAAGAATTAATTAAATAAGGAACAAGTTTTTAAAGGATCTACTATTATTATTCAGGACTATTGCTACTAATTCAAATACTAAATTTAATTTTCTTCTATTTCTCCAACATTTTACAACTCCTTGAAAATTTGCAAGCGTGGTCTATCTTTAGATATTTAAATGTTAGGATCCTTTAGCCACTCTGCATAGAAAGTAGGATAAATGTTACAAACATCTAAAGATGTCTTTCTACTAGCCCAAATGCTCCCAGTTTAAGAAGGACTTACTGAATGATTTATTGATTATCCGCTAGGAGAACAAGGTTCAGTTGAAAACGTACTACTATGCTGAATAGCATGAATAGTTTTATTACTTAAAGCTTACTATGGGGAAATTTAAGTTTGCTATTATTATGACTTCTATGGAGTTATTGGCTACGTAGAATGCAAAAACTAGCATCTTTAGCCATAAGGACAGTATCCTTTCTCATAGAAATTCTGACACTTTTTAGTTTTGTAATTTTTAGCTACTTTCTTAATTCGCAAATCTTATACTCCATGGGCAAAATTACATAACTCTCTTCATTAGCATTAATTAATCTCTCAGTTGTGACAAATTTCAGTTTTATATTTGGACATGAATTCCTCTTTCATAGGTTTCGATTTTAGCATCGTTTTAATTTTCTCAGATTGTTAAAAAATCTAATCCACCATAGATATAAGATTTTATAATTTATGGCAGTTTCTTATAATTTCTGATTACTTTTTTAAAATAAATTTTTAAATTAGATACCAAATTTTAATCTACCTATTGTCAGTTTACTCCATAAGTATTAATATTTAAATCATCCTAGAATAATCAATACCTTGTAATTATATTCTACTATCGATTACTTAAGCATGATTTATATAACAGTTCTTACACCAAATTTACTATTAAATTAGAATTAATTTAATATATTTAACAATCTGCTTGCTTTTTGTGTATTTTAGGTTTCGGAAAATAATTAAATGCATACACTTTTTATATTTTAACTATATAACTATAATCACTTTATAGCTATTTTACTGCCTAAGCCAAAATAATTATCTAATTTCAATAAAACTTAATTGACCACTTTAACTATCTCTTAATTGTGCTTTGGTCATAATATTTTTAATTATAATTTAGATGCAAAGCAAATTAGTATTAAATGATAATTCCATTTAGCTTACTAGAATATTTTCTTTTTATTGATGAAGTATATTAGTTAATTATCTGATAAATCTAATATGCTATAGCCTTATCTGAATTAATTAAATATTGCTTATGCTTTTAAAACAAGATTGGATAATTGAATTAGATTACTGTAATATCAAAATTATCTTTTAGATTACTTACAAAAATTATGATATAATATAGAAATTTTTAAAAAGTCACTTGAAAGTTCATTAAGCCAGATATTCCCAAGTTATTTTTTAATAGTGATAAAAAATGATAGCATGCAAAGGTTATTTTAAACTAAATATACGTTATTAAGCAATATATTATTTAAACTTTATGTATTACAAGCTTAGCTTTAAAAGTTCCTTCAATCTGTAAATTAGACTTTTTAATTAATTTATTAAAATACTTGATGCAATATTCTTAAAGAGATTTAATTAAAGTTAGTAACTCAAAAGGATACATCCATATACTGATTAGGGTTAAACTTTAAATTAAAATATTAAACTAATCTTAGATATTTAAATAGCTTTGAAAATTAGTTAATAGCTAGTTTTATTAGAAGCTACATAAAGCATTTAAACTAATATAATGCTATAAATTGTTAAATTATTAAATTATGTATAATTACACTACACAGCGATTGCTTTGTTCATGTTATTCCTATATTTAATTAAGAATAACTATTATAAGTATTTACACAATTGTCTAGTTTAAAACTTAGAAATTAGAAAATTTAATTATTTAAAAATTGTATAAATAGCTTCATTTCAGCTAGTTAAAGAACAAATATTTTTAACTTTATTCTAATTATCTTAGAACACTATTCTAATACTTTCAGTCTAAACACTATTTATATAGATTAAGAAAAAGTTTGCAGACAGAATAATAACCCTGTAAAATAGTATTTACTTTATGTTTCTTTTTAGCCAAAAAGAATACCAAGCAATTTTAAATACATATTACTAAAGCATTTCTCTATGAATTTACTTATTGCTTTTAAATTGAAAATTATTAAATATACAATTACCTAAATTACCTAAATTAAGAAAATATACTAGAAAATAATTAAATTTTATACTTTCCTGCAAGTTTAGGCTTAATTATAAAATATTTTAGAGCATTGAAAGAACATCAAAATTACCTTAGATTTAGATTATTTAAAATATTTCCTTAAAGCAATCTATACCTATTAATTAAATAAGATATCTTATGAATTTTAAAAGAGTAAAGCATTTAAATAAATTAAATATACAGGAATAAAATAATGGGCATCCTTAGGAAATATTTAATAAAGATGTAATTAGAATATAAAAGTAATTAAAAATTAACTATTTAATAACTAAATATAATAATAGTTTCTATTGCTTTCTATAAAGAAATAAATGATTTATAGCTTTAATCAATGTATAATAATTTGCCTCTTTATATATATTCTTATAAATGCTTTATTTATTAAAGATAAAGTAAATATAATTTTCCTTTAGTAAAAACCTTTTATTTAATAATTATATTAAAGCAATTAATTTAAAGTACAATATGCTTAATCATATTTATTTGATTATATAATTGTTTATAATAAAGAAATTTTAAGTCTAGCTATTATAAAATAGGTAGTCTAAAAGTATTATTTCATTAGCAATATTAATAGTATTTAAATTTAAAATTTATTATTGCTATAAACTCTTGAAAATCAGGATACCAATATTAATAATATATAGATAATTAAATTGACTTAATATAAGATACCTACTTAAGAGTTTAAATTTCAATTATCTACTTTTTATTTTGTTATTCAATTGTAATTTATTTAAATTTAATCCTTACTCTATCTACAATACTTTATATCCTTGTTTATAAATAGACTAAGTTGTTTTTTAATCCAAATTAAATTAAAATACAAATTATATAAAATACTTTGGAAAATGTTTATAAAGATAAGTGAAAATTGCTTAATCTATTAACAGCAAATTGTTTATGGAGCATTTGTCTATTTTAGTATTAAGTTTAATTAAAGATACTCTAGAGTTAAAAATTAATTAGTTTGCATAAAATATTAATCTTCATATTAAAAATTATTCTGCATTGCTTTAATTTTTCATAAATAAAAGGCAAAAGCTAGCTGTAGTATAAAAATTCTTTATCATTAATTACTGAAAGCTATAATAATATTGATATTTCTTTATTTACTTTGATGTAAATGTATTTATCTTAAATTTGTCTATTAATAAAACAAACCAAATTAGAATTAAATAAGCATTAAAATGAAATAATAAAGTTAATTTAAAATTAAAGTTAGTCTAATTAATGCTTTTACTAATTTGTTTAATATCATAAGATTTGAAATACCCTTATCCTTTATTAATAGATTATTAATTGGCTCTTTATTATTTACACTTAAAGAAGGTAACTCTTTACTTTTTTGATTTAAAATTAAAATTAAACAGAGCTATATAATCTTTAGTTAAATAACTAAAAATATAGTATAAAGAAATAGATGCATTAACTATAAAGCTGCCTGCTAAAATAATTATTTTAAATCTTTGCTATTACTTCATAGCGTTATTTCTATCATCATTTAATTAGTTCCTATAATTTTCTATTTGTGATAGTTTAAATCATTAGCTTATTAGCATATTCCTATTTTATGTTTATTTAGTTCTACTCAAATTTTTTAATAAAATGGTACTTCATTATTAGTTTCTTGTAATGCAATCTAAAAGAAAGGATATTTAAAAATATATAAAATGAAGGATAAAGTATTAATAGAATTAGAAGATATATTAATAAAAGGCTTATCTTTTCAAATCCTTATTTACTTTTAAAATAATCTTACTATACGCTAATTTATAAAGAATCAGAAGCTATATTTATTTTAAAGGAATAATATAGTATAGGATAGTCTAAATATCTATAAGCTAATTATTTTAAATGCTTATTATTTGTTCTACTAATTTTTTACAAATTGCTGCTAAAGAATTAATTTTAAGGTTAAAATTAGATTACAGTTATTTTTAATAGTCCTAAGTCTATGAAAAAAGTAGTTTTATTATTTCTTTTTTATCTATATTTACTTATGAATAAGATTATTGAAAAGCCATATAAAAATTTAGGTTTTAGAGTCTTATTAGATAAGATATGTAAAAAGTGGCTAAAAAAGGAGAAAATTAATATTTTAACATAAATCATTAGAAAAACATACGTTTATTTCTAACGTAAAATTTCCAAGCTCTGAAACAGATTTTCAGAAAAGTAGAGTTTTCTATTCTAATGTTTTTCATTTTCTAGATGTAGCAGACTGTTTTATTTCTTTGCAAAGCTTTTCTCTCACTTGGTTAATTTATGATATTCGCTTGCTTATTCAAGTTATTTGCACTACCATATCTACATGGATATTTTTTCTGAATCTGTTACTAGTTAGCTACGAAATTTAGAAAAATCTGCTCAAATTATGCTAACTTGTTAGTTTAAGAGTTTTGCTCTTCAGTCTTACTTGGTGTACATCTAGTCGAGTTTGATAATCTAGTAGAAGATTAAGGACTTGAATGCTTTGTTAGTATGCTTTTTTTGGAAATTCCAGTTTTTTAGTTTTAGAACTAAAAATGATTAGGACCTGGTGGTGGAGTATTTTCCATTCTAGTTAAATTTCTTGGGCTATTTTAGTAGGAACAAGCACTGTTACATTATCTTATTTCACCCTATTATTTAATTACCTAAAAAGAAACAGGAGATTGAACTCCGTTGTTTTGCCTTATTTTAGCATACTTTTGGTTTGATTGTTTGTGTTTAGGTGGAATATTACCTCTAGCAGATTTTTTTTATTTCATAACGCCACTTTCATTTGATTAATAAAAACTTGACTAAGGAGATTACATCTTAGCTGTTTAACTTCCTGATAGCATTCTCTTTTCTAAATCCCATTTTATTTTATCCATATTCAAATTCTTCGCTCTTGTAGAAATGCTTCCTTCCAATCTAGGTGGATTTAATATTTTTGTAGGGGATTTTCTAGTTTTGAATCGATTTGGACTTAGACTTAATACTCTTTCAAAGTTAGAAGCATCGTGATTATAAGAAAATTGAATTCCATATTTTTCCTATACTGTGTTATACAAGTGTAAAAACAGAGCTCTTACTTTATCTTCATCTTTTTTATAACTGAATCCTATTTTACTAATCAGTTGCAAGCTCTATTCAAAACTTCTAAAATCTATTCCTTGATTCTTTAACGACTTTTCAGAGTTTCTCTGCATTACTTCAAGAATTTTTTGAAGCTCCAGCTTGCTGAGAATATCAGGAAATAGTTTAACATCTTTACAAAAGCGAGCAAATTGTTCTATGTTAATAAAAGGTTAGTTTGAGTTAAGATGCTAAAAAATTTTCAAAAGGGATTGCTTGTTTATTTCAAACAAACTCTAACTTTTCATTTTTATGCTAAACTTAAAAAATGGAACTTGAGAAAATAATTTTAAATCATTTAACAACAATTCCTCACATATGCCTCACTATTATTGTTCCTAGCTTACTTAATAATTATATACCTTAAGGCCAATTTTTCAATAACACTAATTAGAAGAAAATAGCTTAGACTTTAGTTAGTAGATAGATATGAAAAATCATGAAATCAAATAGAAGATTAATTATGAATAAATTCTAAAATCTAGTTTTAAATAACTTAGTCTAACTAACTTCTAATTAAATTTCTATTTTAAATTTTAATCAAAAGTCTTAAAAGTTACTTCGGAAACACCAAAAATTGTACTATAGTTATGTAAATTAGAGTTTAAGTTTGCTTAAGCACTAAGAGTATTAGTTATATAATTAAATAAGTATCTAATTATTATATAAATGAAGTTATTATTTAGCTATTCATAGCTTATGTCTTTATGGTTTTAATACGCTGATACTTGTATCTTATTATGGTTAAGTTTAAGATAATTTAGTGTTTAACTATTTCCAATTAATGTATTCATTAATTTTCTAGTCTATTACACTTTTTATTGGAAATCATTTAGATTATTTTAATTATAAGTGCTTAAATAAGTTGATTGCAGTATTTTAGTATATTTAGATGCAATTAGAATCCATTAGAATTTAAATGAAGGGAATAAATTAATTAATGCTAATGGAATTATTCTTCTAAGTACTTTTAAAATTTCAACCTTAAAACTTTTATAATCCTAAGTTAATAAAACAAAATAACTTATCAATCTAAGTAATCTTTAGATAATATTTTAAGTATTTAAAGTATAAAAATCTAAGAGAAAGCTATTTGTTTCTAATTATAGAAGCATAAGTTTATTATTAATTAATTTTAAGTAGGTGCATTAAGCCACATAATAGCTTAACTTTTTAACAATATTCTATATCAATCACCTTTTTAATTTATGTGGGTGTTCTTTCTTAGATGGAAGACAACAATAATCTTAAAGAATTAGTCATACATAACTATAAAGATATTAGAGTATTTGATTATATTAGATTATTTTTAATTTAGCTTTCCTTTAAATTTATAAATGGCTCTATTTATCTCCAAAGAAAAGGTAATTTTTAACTTTAGAAAAAAGCATTTGATAACTTTTAGCACTTTGATCTCTAAGAAACTACGACTAACAAAGAACTTAAGGCTAATTTTAAAGCATAAAAGAGTAGTTAGAATATTAAAAATAAGCTGAGAATTAAAATTTTTTCTACTAATGAAATAAACAATCAAGCTAAGGAATCAGGTAAGTTTCCTAAAATTGAAACATCTAGAGCTTAATAATGATCTCAGCCTGATATTTTAATTGGTAGTAAGGGAGCATTGAGTAACTAAAGTGGTAAATTGAAGACTGATAGAATTCTCCTTCCTAATTTAAACCTAACACAAAAGCATAAAAAGCAAGATGAATCTGAAGAATAAAGATATGATCCTTCATTTGAAAGAAATACTTCTTTTAGTATTAAGTATTTAGGTGTTACTGAAGGGTAAATTGGTATTCTAAGTAGAAGAGTTCCTATGACTGATAGGAAAAAGTAATAAAATGAAGCAAAATAAGAAAATAAAGAAAAGTAAGAAAAGTAAGAAAAGTAAGAAAAGTAAGAATTTTATCAGTCGTTGCAATAATCAAATGAGATGTTTCTCATTAATAAGTATTTCATTCCAAAACCTCTGGTTACAGTCAAAAAAAAGCCGTAAATTAAGTAATAACCTCATTTTGACCTTGAAGTACCTTATATAAGAGTTTCTCGTAAAGGTTTTTCAGGTTGAAAACTAAGCTAATATGTTCCAAAAAAAAAAAAAATTCTCATTAAAAAACCCAAGTTTTAATTAATCTAACCTTAAAGCAATGAGGCTTAAGAAGAGAAAGATTAAGAGAAAGAACTGTCGCCATAATTAATATAATAGTAGGATAATGAAGATTCAAAAATGTTGTAGGAAAATAAGTATGAAATAAACAATTTTTTGAATTAGCATTAAGTTTAAGAAAAGCAAAATCCTTATTTACAAAAAGTAATTTTTAATGTAGGATGAGTTATATGTCTAGTACTTGCAGTTTAAAACGAAGAACTTAGCCTGAAATTATTTATATTAAAAACAGCTTTTATCAATAAACCTATTTAATATCCATCTTATACTTACTTTTATATAAAACTAATTTTATGTCAATGTAGTTACTTTTGACTACAAAGGGTTTAAGGATCTAATTAAATACTTATACTATTGATAAAAATAATATTCTGTTTTGAATAAATTAATATAATCCTATCCATATATTTATTAAAGCGAATCTATATAGTTTATTTTTCCCTTCCCATATGATTTATCTATATTTACTAGTTATTATTTTTACTTAAGTTAAGTCCATCTAACTTATATTCCTTCCTTTACTGAAGTAAAGATAGATAAAAATGATTTAGAAATACACTTTTGTAGAATAAAATATAGAAAGTATACAGAATACCCTAATTAAAATATATCCCATTAGCCTCTAATAAACTGAATATTGCAATAAAAGTACTAAAATATATCTTCAGATTGAAGAATCAAAAGAGTATTAATAATTAAATACAAAAGTAGGAAATTATTTCTATCAGTTATAAGTTTATAATATAATTAGCTGTCTATAGTAGCTATAAGCTTAATGATATAAGGAAGTTTCTTTTCTAACTATATAAATATTAAGAAAGTTCAATACTAAAGCTATTTATTTGATTCTATTAATTATAGTATTCATATTCTTAATTATTTATATTACACTGCTTAAACCTTCTTAATTCTTTATTTTTAAAACTTTATTTTCATTAATTTCTAAGAGAAAATCAGTAAATTTAGGAAGAGACTAAAAACAAAGGAGAAAGGGAGGATTAGGCAAAAATAAAAAAGATTGGAAGTTTGGAATGAAATAAGTTGAAAGAAGATGAAAGATTAATAAGAAATACTTCATAAATCATAATGTTCATATCTTTTCAAAAGCCGCTAAGAATTAAGGTTTACAGTTATAGGAGTAGATGAACTATTCATATAAGCAAATAAATTTTCTGAAGGAATTATTTCAGGTGAGTCCATTTCCTGAGTTTGCCATTTTAAAGCAATAGAAGATGAAGTTTTTGTTGTCTTTTTGTATTCAAGTATAAAACTATACAATTTACCTTCATCAAGTATTTTGCTTGCATTAACTGTTCCTTCATTTCAATTTATTAACAGTTAATCATTCAAAAAGAGCCGAACTCAATTGTCTGTTTATATAATAAAAATAACCAAATTTACCAATTCGCTCTACAAAGTTTTAGTCAATATAAATCCTTCTCAACGTACACTAAAGTAAAACTGCTTTTTTGATATAGGATAAAAATCTGTAAAATTTATAGGAGTTTCTTTAGAGCTGTAATATCTATCGTCTGATTAAAAAGCAAAGCTTTGGATAGTGTTTTAAGGATACTCAAAATTCTCTGTAGAGTAGTAAGTTGTTTTTAAAGCTTTCTATTCACATAGGCTTAAAACTATTTAGTACTCTCCTATTTTGGTCTAATCTGTTAGATCTATAATTTCATCACTACCAATATGATTAGCATTTCTTTTAATGGAGCTGTCAGAAGTTTTTACAAAGGCTAAATAATATTAATTGCCAAAAGCAACAGACTCTACTAAATTATTATATAAATCTCTTGTTGATATGTATAATTTGAATTCTTACTATTTCACATTAGTTAAAGAATTACTAAAATAGCTATAATAGCCTGCTACTTTATCATCTAAAACTTAAAAATTTTAAGAATCAATTTCAGAAATGGAACTACCTTAAACTAAATCCACTTATATTTTTCATGTTCCAGATTAAGTAACTTACTTAGTATATTTATAAAGACCTTATCCAATACTTACCATATCATAACTGTGATATTAGGAACTAGGATCTGTAATATTTACTTTAAAAGAATCAACAGTATTTGTTCTAATATTATAATATGCATCCTTAGATGTCACTATTACTTCAAAATTTTATCCAGCAATTACTTAGTTTGTAATTGTTGATATCTTAGATTTACTGACACTTACTTCTCCTGGTGAGACCGTTAACTGGTAAGGATGGTAATAGAGTTATTATCCGTTTATTAGAATAGAAATTTAATAAGTACCAACTGTTAGAGCGTTATATTAAATTTTATATTCTCCTGGCTTTAACTGTGTATCAATATCTGTAACAGTGACTGTAAAATCACTAGCTTAAACTCCAGAAATTAATGATTTGGTAGTTATTACTTGACTGCTAGCTAAATATTTTCCATTATTATAATATTAATCTCTAACTTGCAATTTTACTTCCTTGCTCTATCCTGCTATAAGGCTACTTGGAAATTATTCTTCAGGAGCACATCTTGGAGCATGTAAAGAAGCTGGTTCGACTTCAATAGTATATGGAGAATCTGTCATGAGAATGTTATCCATATATATAGAAACTATATAAGTGCCTGCTATAAAGAATGTAAAAGGCAATTATTTCTAATTCTTGATTGAGTAGGTATAGTTATTTCCATATATATAGCTTCAGTTATCAGGGTAAGTAACGCTAAGCGAAGAGGTATATGGACTAAGACTTTATTATATTGCTTTTATTGATATTTCGTTAATTGTTGCTTCGTTTCCGAAACTATCCAATGGCGTTATAGTTAAAGTATAAGTCTTTCCAGCAGTAAGCTTGTTTGAGGAAAGTAGACTTAAAAAATTATGTGAAGACTTTTTAGCTTTTGGAGTTCCAGCACTGATAGATATTTAGACAGGAGTTCCGCTTACATCGATATTTTAATATGTTATGTAGACTTTCGTAACTCCTGGTTCTATAGGATTCAATGAAGCTTTATATTAACCTACAGTGTAATATGTTGACCCTAAATATAATTTATTGTCACTAACAGTATTTTAAAGATATACTTGTCAACCTACATTTTAATTCGTCAGATCTCTTGAATAAGCATCTTTAGTATATATAATAAAAGTTGATGTAACTCCAACTTAAGTATCAGATATTTGAGAAACTGATGATTTTAAGGGATCAGGAATACTTTATGTAACAATTAAATTTAATGGATATGGAGTTATGGTTGGATTAGGTAGAACATATTTTGGATAGTATAAATATTTAGAGGGAATCACACTCTTTTTTACATGATAAGCTTCCCATTCAAGTTTAATGTAAGCAGAGCCAGTCAAACGCTTATATTCCACTCTTAAGGCATAATATTTACCTGATTATAGTTCTTTTTAAAATTTTGAAGAGCAACAATAAAACCATGAATCTATTACCAATATATCTTCAAAATAAACACGAACTCCATCAGAAAAGCTTAAATAAAAGGTATATTTAGCTGTGACATCTATATACAGTAGTCCCATAAATCTAGCAGATACATAATAACCAGCATTTGATGTAATTAAAGTTTAACTCTGCCAACTCAAATCTAGTTAAATTTCATAATAAGTTGATGCTACTAAACCCGATAATCATATATTGTTTCAATACTCTACCATAAAACCTCCTGCTTAGAAATATACTACAGCTAAACTAAAAGTTCCTTCAGGAATTGCTAGATAGCTATATAAATAATTCCCTTAACTATAAGTAAATTAATATCTCTAATAGCCAATTGTCTAATTGTTTTAATAAACAATCTAGCAAAAGAAAGATTCACTTCTAGAGCAGTAGTCAGTTACCATAAGAAAAAAGATTAAATTGGGATTATCTACATCACTTCCTTATGAATTTTTAGGATGAATAATAATATCATAAGTTTAACCTGAAATGAGTTCTGTGGGATAATTAAATTATGTTAATGAGACAGAAATATCAACTTTTTATATTATAAGTTACGGACTTAAGGAGCGGGCAGGACCTATTAAATTATAAGGTCTTATTTAATAATAGTATGAATTTGCAAGTTCCTTATCCACTATCTAAGTATTATTCTAAGTTGTACGCTATCAAAAGTTTTAATTTCTTCAAATTTCATAGTAAAGTACAGGAGATCCTTCATAAAAACTAACTTAATTTCAATTTATTATATTAGGGGCTTAATATGTCGGAACTTCTGTCATGCTTGAAGGAACATCACTACAAACTAAAGTATTTCAAGGTGACCAAGTTAAATTATATTTATATCTTATATTAATTTCTTATCCAATCCCCAAACAACTTTATGGATAAGTTTATTAGCTTTCTTACTTTTGAACTGTATTTATCTAGTCAACAGAGTATTCTATATCTGTGGGTCCTTAATCAAATCTAATCCAAAGAATTAAAGGATTAAAAGTGAATGAATTTCATTTTGGATAACTAGGTTGATCTTATACTTAGCATTTTACGAAATGAAGAAGAAAGAATAAGTACATAAGAGCTTTTAGCATTTAATATAATATTTCCTTAATATATTCAATTTATCTACTAAGCTAAATTATTTTAATCTACTTATTTAATTAGCAGCTTAATCTTCTACTTATAATTGCTCTAATCTTTTACTTTTACTACTCTAAAACTTAATTAAATATTAGTCTGTAAGCTTATGCAAAAATAAAAAAGTTGATTGTCAGTTTTTTTAATGATAGATCTTTAATTTGATTATTGATAAAAATGTAACAAGCTTAGTTTTAAAAGTAAACTAACTATTTATTTTACCTAAATTTGATTATAGTTAAGATATGCAATAAAATTGCTTTGAATTAGTATATGAGTAAATAATATAAAGCATAAAGTTAGATTTGATTACTTACTAAACTAGGAAATAGAAGTATTAATTATATTTAAATTATTGCTTTTAAAATATATATCTTAGTTTTGTGCCCTTTAAATTAAATTTTTCTACTTTTATTAAATAAAGTACTTAGGGATATACACCATCATCAGGGATTTTAAAGATGTGTTTAGGATTATAATATTCAAAAAACTCTTCTCTTCATTAACTTAAAAGGCTTACAGTATCCCTTCATTTTATTAAGATGGAACTTAATTTATATTTGCATTAAAAAGCTTGCTAGATAGGGTTGAAAAGTATACAGTGATTGAATTGAAATTAAATAAATATCAGTCATTCAATAGTTTTATTAATTATTAAGGAAAATAGAATGACGTTCAGAGCAACTTACAAAGAAATCATGTATTTGCTAACAGCTTTAACAGTAAGATTTTTAAGCATTAGATTTCTAGCTATATCACATCTCTTCTGCAAGTTGATGCCAATTTTCCTTTTGTTATAGTGGCTTTAATAATAATGTACCGGTACTAGCAGTCTCAAATACAAAAACTTCTAAGGATGATAAGAGTTGTCTATTATATCACTATCTTCTTAATTATCGTTGATGGGATTTGAATTTTAATATGCCTTTCTTCTGGATACTGAGGATCTTAATTTTCAAGTATGAGCTATACTTTAGTTATAGTTCTTTGCATAATAAACTCCATTTTAAAAATAAAATTAGCATTTAGTTTAGTAACTTTGGCTGAAAAGGCTCCTGCAGGTGACATTGGTTAAAGATATGACATGTCTTAGATATCAAATAAAGAGGAAGGACAAGGGATTTGGTAATAGATGTAAAACTAATAAATAGCTTATAAAATTCATTAAGGAGAACCTGAAAGTAGTAAAAACTCTGCTGAAAGAATAGGCTTCAAGTCATAAGTCGGTGCTAGTTAACCTCTTACACCTTCTCCCAAGGATTAAAATTTTCAAGATACGCCTATTTTTCCAAATAAATTAAAAGAAGAATAAAGCCCTACAAACTAGCAAAATTAGTAACAACTCGTAGATATCGATTAGAATACTAGACTTTAGAGGATTGTTACTTTTGGTTAGAATCAACTTAAACCCACTAATTAAGATATAGGAAAAAACAAAATCATTAGTTTTGGAGCTGATTAGTAATTCACATCTTAGGATAGACAATAGGAAATAGAATAAGAAGTGTAAAAAGAATTTTCTTAAAACACTCTTTAAAATAATCCATAGAGATAATAGAATACAAACTTAGCAACGCCTGACTTCACCATTAACAAAGATTCTTCAAGAGTAAAAGGTAAATATAGTTAATATGTAGCTAATATTACTAAATAAACAAATGAAGAAATGCTAGAAATTGGTGAAATGTCTAGTATAGAAAATTTGACTGAAGAATAGTAGGACAAATTGGAAACATCTTTTGAAAAGGGATTAGTTTGAATTTTTCTAATATGTTTAAGTACTTTATTTTATTACTAATTTTCTATTTCAAGATTGAACATAATTTTATTCTTTTTTCTTACTTATCTTAAGTCTCTATATTACTCTAAAATATTAAAACTAGAAATATTAATTTGCTCCATAGAAATTAAATCGCTTTTTAATATTACTAGCAGTAAATTATTCACTTAGCTTAAAGTATCTCATATATCCTATTTATTATGATGAATACCTTATTTTTGAAAGATAAAGTAAAAGAGTAAAGGTTAAATATATGCAAAATATAAGCTTTCTATATAAAGCAAAATAATATATTAGATAAATATAAATGGTAATGATAAAGCTATAAAAGCATTTTATCTAATTAAATAGTTTAAAATTAGAATAATGTTGATTTCTTAATATAACCAATAAAATTAAGGAGAGTTCTTTTATTTTGATTATAATATACAAATATTAACACTGTATTTATAAACATTATTATCAATAATACTGCTTCATTTATATTTTCATTATTCAGTTTTTTAAAATGTTAGGCTATAATTTATGCTTAACAATTATTTTAGATACTAAAGAGTGTAATTAGTATAAAGAATTACTAGTTAATAGTATGATTTAATCATAGACTTTTTATCTATTTTAAATAATAAAATTTTAATAACTAACAAATTTGATAGGTTTTGAAAGAATTAGGATAAATAGAATTTCATAATAATGAAAAGAATAAAATTATAAATTAGAAAATTCATTTGTATAATTCTAAAAGATCAATACTTATGCATATCTACCTCTTTTTCTTTCTTCATCTTTACTACAAATTCTTCAATAAGTTTTTCAGCTTCATCCATCTAATCTTCGAAAGTGTTTGCTAGATTCTCCATTTCGCTTTCCTCTTCTTTAACTTACTTCTCTTCTTTAATTTTCTAAGATTTTTTGGTATGATTTTCGCCTTAGGGATTTCCATATTGAGGCAAAATAGGTAACATAAGAATAGCACAAGATTCAGTTCCTACAAGTATTGTATTAGTATCAGGAACAAAAGTTAAAGCTGATAATTCTTCTGTTCTTTAGAATTCTTCGAGTATTTCCTCTCTAATATAGTTTCATAAAACAACTTTCCCATCCCTTGAGCAAGATATTATATTTTACTAGTCAGCAATAAGATAAATTGCTGTTATAGAGCTTGTGTGATATTAGAAAACTTTCACTTATGTAAGTGAAACTGTTTCTCAAATTCTGATAGTTTTATCGTCTGAAGCTGAAAACAAGTAATTTTACTCGAAAGTCATAGCAATTACTGAATCTTAATGCCCCTAAAATAAAATATTACTCTTAGAGATCCTTAAAAGTCAGTTGAAGTAAAATCCCAAACTAAAATATTTGGATTGTTTCCTGCTGTCATGATTGTTCCATTAATGTCATTAAAAGCTATAGCTAATACTTCATCTCCATTTTGATGTGCTTCAAATCCTGGCCGTTTTAGAGTCTGAAAACAATATTTCAACTAAGGATATACGACCATACCAATGGTTTCTCTTTCTTGTTTCAATACTTAGCTTACTTCACAAATTTCCCAAGCTTACAATCTACAATCATATCCTGATGATAAAAGAAATTCATTTTCCTTCCATTCACAACCCAATAAGCATGCTACAGTATTCTAATGCATTGATTTTTCTTCACATTCAAGTTCAATACATTTACCTGAGTCAATATTATATAAGCGAATAACAGCATCTTCATGTCCTGTTGCTATAAGGTTAGAAATAGGAAGAAAACACATACAAAATACTTCTGAATTCTCAGGCATATCAAGTTTTTAAAGAGTCTAAAAGTCTTACGAATCCCATATTCTAACTGTATTATCAAGAGCTGCACTTACAACTTTGTTTCTTTCCTGTTTTCTAGATTCTACTACTCCTTTTAATTTTTTCGGTTCGATAGTGAGTAGACTTAGTATTGCACCTGTGTGACCTTAGAGATCATGCTATTTCACTCCTCTAACGATCTGATAAATTTATACTCTAATGTCACCCACTATAATTAAATATTATGCTTCTTTTCCTCCACTTTCATCTAGAATCATTTCTATTGCTTTTAAGTCACTAAATACTTAACCTCTAAATTCTTATTTCTCTCGATTGACATTTCAAACTGTAAGAAATCCTGCTTCATCAATTGAATAAATTTCACCAAAAGTAGAGGAATATTCTAAAGCTAAAAAGCAGCACTTATTTTCATTTTTTAAATTGAAGTTTTCGTGACTTGAAGTGCAATCCAACCCTTTGAGAGATTAATCAAAAGAACTGGTAAAAATTAGATTATCAACTTCTACAAACTTAGCTGCATTTATCCCAAGTCTATGTAGTTAATCATTTTTTTTATCAAAATTAAAAGATTTTACAAACTCTGATTTTTTGCTATTGGGTCTCATTGTAGTGAGAGCTCCATCTGAATCAGCTAGAAATAGTTATACGTCTTCACCTTCTTTGAAAAATACCCTAGTAATTCAAAGTTTCTCTTAAAAGGCATAAAAAGCTCTTCTAAAATCAGTAATACATTGTAAGACTGTATAAAAAGGATAAAGCATCAGTTCTCTTCCTTTTTCTTAATACCATAAATAAACTTTTCCATCTGTACTGCTAGAACATAATATATTAAGTGTTGAACTGAAACTGATAGATAATATGCTTCCCTCATGACCCACTATAGTTTATATGCAGTCTATTTTTTTGTTCTGAGAGTCTTTAGCTCACACTTTTATTGTTCGATCAGCAGATCCTGAAAAAAGAAGTCCGTTTGTAAAGATAGTATCATCGTAAGCTAAACAAGTAACAGTTCCTTTATGTTTTTCTTTCTGTGTTACATGTGTTAACTCAAGTTCTTTTGCAAAAATAAAACTTTGACTTTCATGTGATTTAGGAGTTCATTTAGAAATAATACCTGTTGACAATCCAACATATAAAGACTTTTCTTTCTTTTCAAAGTGAGTAGATGTTATTAAAGCTAGTTAGAATAAGCGCGAAGTTTTATATTTTCTCTTATCTGAAACGTCACTATGATTTAAAGTCTTTAATAATACAAGCTCCATTAATTTAATTAAAATTTACTTATAACCATCACAATTTACTTTCTCATATCAAGTTTAAACTTTATTCTTATCTAATCACCTTTCTTTTAATACATTTCCAACTTCATACAATTTATCTATTTTCATTCAAGCAAAGTTTTCCTTTCAACTGGTAATTTAATATCTTAAACATGCTACGAAATAATAAACTTTAAATTTATTTCTATTTGAATATTTACAGAAGTACAATTTATTTTAATTAGGTAAACATTAAAAATAATCCTAAAAATAAATGAAAAGCAAATTAATTTAAACTAATTAAAATATCTATATTGCTATTACTAGATTAAACATTCTTAAACGAGAAATCTCAATTAACTTTTATTTTCTAATTAATAAAGTGTTGAATCTTTTTTTAATTGTATGAGTTAACTTAAAAGGAAGATGAAATTATTTGAGCAAAAGTTTTGAAGAAGGTGGAAATAATATTTAGTAACTAAAATAGTTTTAATAAAGTAAATATAAATGAGTATGATTATTATAATAGATTAATGTAATATCATTCTTATACTAGTTATAATAGCCAGGATTTTCATAACAATAATTTTAATTTTCTTTGAATTATAGAATTTTTAGGTCTAATTGATATAGCTTCATAATTAGGATTGTAAGTTATAAAGGGAGGAGGTGATCGTGGGCTAGGAAATAGCTCATCTCTTTGGGAATATAAATCAAATTTTAAAGCTTTGTTTTTTTCTCAGTAATTAGGAGAAAAGAATGAAGGACCTCTTCCTTCTCTTTTACTAATTTCTTCAATTATACTCATTCTTTATTTTTTAATTGGCTACTAAAATGATTTCTGTACACTTTCTAAAGATCAAGTTTCTAATTTTTAATTAGATGTTGAAGTTAATTATTAAGGTTCAATTGAGTGAGAATTTCTTGCATACTACTCAAAAATACTAATTTTTTAACTTTTAGCAAATTTTTAGGTTGGAGACCTTGGTTTTATGGATTTAAAAGAGACATCATAAAATTCCGTCTTTGATTTCACATCAATAAATTATTTACTTATTCTAGGAAGTTTTGACTTGAATTGAAATGATTGATTTTGTTCTTAAGGTATAATTCCATGACTTTGAAGTAATTCTTTATTCTAACTAATTATTTTTTTAATTTACTTATTTCCTCCTTTTTAATTATATTGCTCATTTATGAAACGAATATCACATCTCTTCTTTGGAATGAAGGCATTGATACTAATTTCTTCACGTATCTTCATTCACTATTTTTATAATTGTTCAGTTTTTTTTTTCTTATTTAACTTACTTTTCAAAGAAAGATTTTTGTGTTACTGAATTTAATCATCATTTTCTTAGTTTGCTAGGATCATTCATATTTATTTGAGATTATTTCCAAATGAAGAATAGCATTATCTATCTTGAAGATCTTCAATTTTAATTGAGTTTAAAAAATTTTACTTTTTATGTGCCATTTTAATTCTACAGAACTGAAATACTGAAGTACTTATTTTAAGAAGATAAATATTAAATATTTCTTAATATTATATCATTTATATCTGTACTCATATCTATTACCAGATGACGCTTTTTTTGAAATTTTTAATCTTATAATGCGTAAACTTTCTTTTAAGCCTTAGCTATATGCAATTTTGATTATTTTATTAAAATTATAAATAATAACTACATATAGGAGCTTTCTAAGCTTGCTAAAATTAGCTTTCGATATTTATATATCTTAATCTAATTATTATATCATATAGATATGGAGTTAATAGCTAAAAGTTATATTCTTTAGTTATAAAGACTTTGTACTAGAAATATTAAATGTCTAAAATCTGATTTAAAAGTAATAAATTTGGCACAGCTAAGTAACTTTCCTATTATATAAGCAAATATTAATGACAGTGATATATAGACTACATATAACCTAATTAGGTAAAATAATTTAGTACTGGGAAGAAAATTTAGAAAGAGAGCATTATTCTATATATAAGATTCTAAATATAAAAATATTTTTAGCATTTTATAGAATCAAGAACTAGGTCCTAAGGAACCTCCAGCTGATATTAGCTGTAGATATTGCTTGGATCTTGGCTGATAAGAGCTGTGAACTGGTCCAGATCTTTCCCTTTTCTTTCTGTCAAGCCAAGATTACATTTCAGATTCATTCACTATTGAAGAAGCTTCTTGATTTATTATAGCTTCAAGCTGATCTTGAACAATTTTTATAGAAGGTCTATCTTCTGGATTAAATTAAAAGCAACTTTCAATGATTCTTGTTAATTCGTATTAGTAGCAAGGACAAATTTCTGGATGTTATCTCTACTCTAATTCAAATTTTAGTTATTAAAGTGTTCTGCAATTCTTAAAAGGCTCTTCTAAGCAAAGTAACTCATTCAGGATGCAGCCAAAAGCTCAGATATCAACAGCTGGTGATATTTGTTTGTTAAGTACATATTCATGAGGAGCATAAATTCATGTACAACCTTATAGAGTTTCCAATTGATTTGACATGGAATTATTCTTCTCACAAATTGAGAGGCCAAAATCTGAAATTCTAACATTAAATTAGTTATCCATTAATATATTTTCTGGCTTTATATCTCTATGTACTATTTAGCTTGTATGAGAATGCAAATAATGTATTCCTCTAGCAATTTATAGAACTATTTCTAGCTTTTATTTCAAAGAAGTTTGAAAAATTTGAGTTCCTTTGTAAATAAAATCGTAAAGAGAAAACTTCATCAAGTTAGTAATTAGGCATAATTTCTAATCGTAGCAAACTCCTAATAATTGTAATAAATTTTCAGATCTCATTTTCTTTATAATTTATAACTCTCTAAAAAAGATTTCCACTTGTTTTATAGATTCGAATTACTGCATTCCCTCTTTTATTATTTTGATGGCTACATTTTGACCTCTAATTTTTCCCTTATAAACAATACCATATGTACCACTCCCAATTATATCTATCTCGTTAAAACTTGAAAGTAATTCTTCATGACTAAGGATTCATATTCCAGCTTCCTTTAGTTAGTTTTCATATTCATTTGATATTAAGGAACTAGTTATCATACTTTTAGTTAAGTTCTAAGTATTTTTAAGTCTTTTCTTTTTTATGACAACTAAGAATATAATTAGGATACAAAATAATATAATCACACCAGAGCTGATGAATATTAGTTCTAATACTATAGAGCTATCACCTTCGTTGCTTTCTAAAGAATAGTAATAAAAATAACCTCATATATCGTTATCTTCTATCCAAATAACTGTGAAGTTTTGTTCAGATAATTATAATTTTTGTAGATGCTATAGATTTGTATTTCCTCTGGCTATATTAAATTGTGGTATTTCTAAATTACTATCTATATCATATACTATTCCAGATATAGAATATTAACTACCTGGATCGTCATAATAAAGAGCAACAAATCATTACTTTAGTAGACTTACTACATACTAACTTGTATAATTGATATTTTTCGCTACATAAAAAGGAATCTAAGTAATAGTTGCTGATTAAATGTCAAAACCTACTGCATGCAAATCATACTGAGTAGCGTTTCTAGAAACATAGCTTGAAATAACATTCCCTTCCTTCGAATTGCAAAAAGATATAACTCTGAGGAAATTATCAGGGTTAAGAGTATTCTTTTGATCACAAGAGGTGCCTACTATATAACATACGACAAACTAATCTTAAGTTTAATTTTGATAATAGGATAAGAAAGCAGCTTATTCATTAATAGTATAGATAAGAGGTTTCGGTTACCTATAAAATGAAAAATCTAATAGATTATAGTTTTCAAGACTTCCATCAGCGTTTATCTATTAAAGTAAAAGTTATCACACTTGCCCAGATAGAGATAATACGTCATAAGCCATTACATAGGTATTTTAAGACAGTTAACTTATAGAAATATAGGAGTCATTTCCAAGTGCCATTACTAATGTACTGTTTTCTTTTATCTTTCCAAAAAAATCAAACCGTTACATCATCAATGTTTTAGTGTTTTCTCGTGACTTGTACTATCAAAATATTGCATATTCATCATCCAAGGCACAAAGCGTATACCATGTAATTTTCTAGTCTGTTGTGAATTTTTGGATAGAATTTAAAGGATTTCCCTAATAATCATAGATCTAGTGATAAAATGCATTCTAATAGTCCGTCGCACTAATTACAAAACTTTCATTTAGAGTAGTGGATTTTGGATGATATTTAGTACTAGAAGTTTGCAAGAATTACAGTCTGCTATAATTTTCTATTCTGGAAGATAAAGTTTAAACTATTAAAAATAAGAGAAATTGCATTTTTGTTACTTCCTCTTTTATTTATTTTAGATAAAAAATAAAATTTAACTACTTTTAAAGTTCCCATTTGATATATCTAGTATTTATTATTAAAACCATTTATCTTTACCTTTATTTCAAGACAATAAATCACATACTGTAAAATATGTCTTTTTAAATCCTTTTTATCTCATAAAGATCTTAAGTCCTAAAATTGAATTTTAGTACTTAAATCATAAACGAAAATAGCAATTTAACCAAGAATTGATAATTAAAATCTCATTTCTTTTTCAATAGTGTTATATAAGATTATCTATTACTATAACCAATACTAAGTTATGTGATTTTATCTTAGGATCGTAACAAACCTAAGTCTAATTTTGAAAATGTTAAGAAAATATTAAATAACAATTAATTTAAAATATTTAAGAGTACTAAAGCAAATGCTTAATTATTAATTTTATAGTTAGAACTATTTTTATTTGTTTGTTATTTAAAACTTCTTTTAGTGTTCCAATTTAACTTTAGTAAAAAACTATTTTTGATTTTTTCTTATTAAGTTGAATTAATAAAGAAATAGAAAAAAGAAAAATGAAAAATTTTACGAAATATAAAAGAATATTTAAAGAGATTTTACTTTTTTAATAAATAGAAAAATAACTCCAATGATAATATTTTATGTGTATTAGTAACAAAAACTTTAATTATAAACTTTAATCTAAGATACTTTATTTTCTTTTACCTTTCTACCATTTCTTAACAATTACTCATTACTATAAAATTAAGAAAATCCATCTTATTTACTTAGTTAAATCTTATTTCTATTGCTTATATTTGCTTTGAAGGTTAAATTATTTCATTATAAGCAAGTAAAAAGAATTAGCAGTTTATTATTAAAAATTTTAATTATTTGAATTATCTAACTAAGATATGTAAAATGTTGCTTAATATTTAACAATTTTATGAATGATTATTCTTTTTAATTGAAACATATAGAATTTAATTATAAGTAATGATTTGCTAATTTTAAATTATTTTATTATTTTATTTCACTCTTTATTTTAATTAATATAACCTCTTAATTTAATTTGTTAAAAGAAAACTTTAATATAGCTATCTATTTATTTTAGCATTCACAGATACATAATGGAATATCTTTGAGTAACTAAGAATAATTATGAATTTTCTTATATATTGTCATATTTTTTATTAAGCTGAAAGGCGAGTATTATTTGATTTAATTTAATTGTCATATTTATCTATTATCATTTATATTTATTCTAGTTTTTTAGCAGTTAATTATAGAAAAAAGAATATCCTTTGATACTAATATAGAATTAAATAGTTTTAAGATAACTAATTATGTTCTCTTCTTATGCTTTTCTTCATAGTTTATTATTTCCTTCTTATTTGTTAATAATTGACAAAGACACTAAATATAAAACTTCAATTAAAATTAAAAAATAAATAATATCAAAAGAGCTAATTAAATTCTATAGAATTGCTAATATTATAATTTAAGCATGACTATTTAATTTAGTTATGAAGGTTAAATAAATCTTAATCTATTGAAGTAGAACTATTTCTAATTAAATCTAGGTAATTCTTTTATTTTAGAAACATTTAATTAACTCTATTGGAATATTCTGAACATTCTGTAATTGCTTATTTATATTAATATAAAGTTATAGAATAAATAAGTAAAATCTATTTTGAGTGATATAAGATAATTGGAGTGAGTTATTATTTAATAGTAGATAATAGATATATGAATGATGTTTAAATTATTATATCAAAGTTATTTTCTCTGAAATAGCTACTATTCCTATTGCAACTTAAGCTTCCAAATATCGAAATAAATCATCAACTATGCCAACTAATAACTTCTAATTTTCTCCATCAAATTTCTAATTTGTATTTGATTATTCCAGTAGAACTCTTTTTTCTTTTAGTCTAAAGATTCTATCAATTCCCTAAATTATTGTTTTCTAAACTTAACTTGAGTATATCACTTTCTTCAATACTCTCCTGTTAATCTTCGAATTTTCGTGCTATGGATTTTAAAGCTTCTAAATAAATATCGCTACATGCGCTTAACTATAACCACGTTATTTTCAAGAGTTTGAAAATTCTGAGATATTTTTAGTTTATAAACTCTGTTTAGAGTATGAATTCCAGTAAAGATTTTATGCTAAGTTTTGATGAGATGCATTTTTAAATGTTGAAATTTTTTATACAGCAACTACTTATTATAAATTTCAATAAGCTTTAATACTTTCTAAGGATTAAGATGAAGTTCTTACTTTCATATCTAGAAATAAATTTTTTTTTTGATGTATTCATTTTTTTTAACTGTTCTAAAAAAGGTATTGAAGTAATACTACCTTAGAAAATCTAAATACCTCTCCTTGTTTTTGTTTTGATGTCACTTTTAGAAATAAAAAGATTTTGTAAGATAGTTGCATTAATAGGCTTTTATTGCAAGTCAGTACAGTTTTGTGTTTATGTTGCTTATTAAATCAAATTCTTCTTTGTTTGTCTTTTGTAACTTAGCAAAATAAAAATATACTTAGTGGTAGATAATTAGTTTAAGTGAGTTATAAAGCTATAAGGCATTTTCTTTTAGTTACTAAGGAGTATTATGTAATCTCATTAAAATATTTAAAACTTCTAATTTTTTTTGAGTATCATAAATATTTTAAATTGATTGAACGAAATTTTCCAACTTAGAGTTTTATTGTACAGCTATTTAAATTTAACTAAAAGCTTGCTATTTTTGCTAACGTAGATTAGGATTAAGAGTTGATACTACTTTATTTATGAAAGAAATACACTCTTCTTATCTCTAAATTTTGCTATGATATTCATCCTAAATTTTCCTAAACGCATAAAAAGTGAAAGCTCTTTTAGCTTGATTGAGAAATAACTGAAATAAAATACTTACATAGAGTTTCCTTATAAGATAAAGTAATTTATTTTTAAAATCTATTTTTCTTCTTAACAGTAAGAAAAAAAAAGCTTTCATTCTTAACTAATAAGTATTTACTTTTTGAACTATCCACTACATATTCACTAACTTATTACTTTATACTCTCAGAATCTTGTTTTGTTATTCTAATCATTAGAAATATTGATTTATTTTAACACTAGCAGATTTTAGCTACTTTAAATACAACATTTATAGGAAATTAAATCCCATTTATTAGCAATCTTTAACTAGATTTTAGTAAGCTGCATAGCTAATTTTTGTGTAAACTTTCTAAGTCTGTTATTTGTTTCAAACTCTTTACAGAAGATGAAATCCTGTACTAAAATTATCTTTATTTCTCATTAATTTAAGTTATCAAATAAAATTCTTCACATACTTTTTAAAATACTCGCCTAATATTTGAGCAAGTGTACGAGGTAAAACAACTTATGGCTTCATACATCGTTTGAAAAATATCTTTCAATATGATTTATTTTTTTTATTAAATAGACTATCTAACATTTTTCAAAACTTTAGCAATTTTTCAATGAGTTATATGTATTATTTCTAAATATGTAATCCGATATTATCTCTATTTTAGCTTGCAGTTGCTTTATTCTAGTTTGATTCGAAAATGTCATTTAATTATCTAGCACTATTTGTTTAAAGTTAGATTGAACTGTTAACATAATCTTGATGCTAAATACTTAATTATGCTTTATCTTTAAACAAGTTCATTTTTAAATATTTATCTTCTTCTGTTAGCTGAATATTAATAAGGTCTTATTACAGTTAGGATTATGAGGAACGATATAAAGATTTCGAATTTTTTTTATTCATTTAATCAATTTTTTTAGCATAAAATTATGAAGATAAAAAGCTTTCTTCACTTTCTTTAGTTAAGTAAATATCACTTATTTCAGTTTCCTGCCATTAACTTCAGGGTTGATATAGCCATCGCTATTATTAATAAAAGTTTTTGAAACTTTGTTACTCGCTTAGATTAAGAAGCTTGTTTTCAGAGTTTATTAGTTCATTCTCATTCTAATCATTTACTAAGCTGCTTTTTTATAATTACTGCTATACAAAAACTGGTTTCTTACTTGCTTATTTTTATTCTTTGGCTTCTTAAGTATGTAGAGTAGATAATTTTTCTTGCTAGTTTTCATTATTAAAAGTTGGGCTCGAGAAATTATTAAAAGTATATTAATGAGGTTAGCTTTAGAAAATCATATTCTAGTTACTCTCTAGTAACTTATCTTTGCTTTGATAGTCAACAGTGAAGTTATTTGGTTTTCAGGTTTAATTAAAAAATATCTTTTTAAGACTTTCACTTTTTGCTTTTTCATTATTTTGATGGAGCTATGCTTGGTAGGCTGTATTATCCAAGCTTTATTAATTGAAAATGGAATGAATAAACTCAGATTTATTTTTAATAGCTGATGATACTTTCAATGGATAACCTATTAGTTTGTTTTCATTTATGTGAATGACATCCTAGTACTTTCTAATTATTCTCTTTCTATTTTAAATTAAGTTTACTTAATCAGAACTTATCTAAGCTGAATTATTGGATCTTTGCTTCAGCGCATAAAAATAGGATGCTATTATCTTATAAATATTAGCTTTCAACCGTGCTAATGACTCTTTCTTCTAATTACCAAATGACTTTCTCTTAGTTTAAACTTTATTTTCAGTATTCTTTAGATCAGCTTGACTTGCAAATTTATATTTCAGCTAATGCTTATTATTTTATCTGAAGCCATCAAATGAAGAAGTTCTTTCAAATGATTAATTATTTTGCTCTTTGATAGAAGCATCTTCAATATTATAATCATCTTCAAGGAATAAATTTCCTTCTTTAGAGCTTAGTTTATATTTGCTAAAAATTTGTTTCTTAAGACCCAAGCTCTGAGCTCTATTTCTACCACGCTGTTTTATTTTGATTTATGAGATTCTTTTTCTAGCGTCTATGATACTTTCTTTGATACCTTCATAAAGAGGATCTTATAGTTTGCTCATTTTTAACTATTTATTTATGTAGAAAAAACTTGAATAAGCAGCTTTGTTTTCTCTTATTTTCGGAATTCATGCTTCTTGCAAAGCTTTTAAGCTACCAAGTGTTTAAATAAAGTAAAAAATAATTGAAGAACTCACTCAGTAGCAACTTTGCACTTTCATACAGAAAATATAGGTTTCTGTTAAAGCAAGTGTTCTAAAGATGGGATTAGAATAATCATGCAAAGCGTTTGAAGTTGATTTAGAGTTGATAGAAAAAATAGCCTTTGCTGAAGATAAATAGGAACATGTTAAAATCGTTAATAATAATGATAATATTAGCTTACACATTTAACAGCTCAACGTATAAATTTCCGAGGAGTAAATGCTTAAAAACTTTAATTTGTAAAACACCAACTAAAAAAAAGGTAGATAATTAACTCCTAGCAAAGAAAGGCTTATGCCTATTACATAAGCTATGAAAAAGAATTAGAACAATAAATGCTGGCAGGAAGTATTATAAGATCAAGAAATTTAAAAAACCAAATTTGATTTAATTTATAAAACTAAAACACTTAAGTCAAGAGGTAATCATTTAATCGAAATTTTTAGAAGAAGCAACAGACCAAAAGTTTCAAGATAATCTTTTAGAAACTAAAAACTTCGAAATTCTTACAACTTTATGAACTAAGAGCAAAGAGAGTTTGTAACGAAGAATAAAATAAATCTCAATTATTCTTTAAATTAAGATCAAAACGAGCAAGCTAAAGGATTAGGCATTAATGATAATGATTTCTTGAATACTCCTGCGCAACTTTCTCAAAGAGCCCATACTTTAACTAATCAAATTAATTCAACTCCAATAAAGTACTAGCAAATGAAGAGTAATTATGTGGATTAAAAGAAGAAGAATATATTTAAATAAAGAGAGAAAAGTTAATAGTATATGAAAAGAAGTCAAGGAATGTTTAATGAAAGAGAAAATGAAGAAATGAACTTGAGTGAAATTTGAAAAGATAAAGGTGTTTAAAGTATTTAATCAATTTTCTTCCTAGTCAGCAGACCACATTATAAGATTATCTCTCAATAACTACAAAATATTGCTGCTTTCCTAGTACATTTCTTCACTTAGTGATTCTGCTTCAGCCAAACCTTCATCATATGCGGTTTTTGCCATAGCACAAGCTTTTTCTGGATCTGACATCACTTCAAAATAAAAGACTGAAAAGTTAAGTGCGAGACCCAATCGAAGTGGATGAGCAGGAGTTAAATCTCCATTTGCAACTTTGCTTGCTTCTTAATAAGCTTCTAAGGCCTTTTCAGCAACTTAAGTATGCTTTTCTGCTTTTGCATATTCAGCAATATAACGAAAGTAATCTCCCTTCATTTTTAAATAGAAGATCTTTTCATCAGTTTCTTTTGCAGTTGGAATCAATTTGGTATCTAGTACTTTCAGTACGTCCTAACATATTGAATCAAGTTCTTATTCTACCTTTTATTACATTTATTCAATAAGTTGAAGATTACTTTACTCCCCTTTTCTCTCAGCACGATGATGAACCGAATGAAGTGCTCTTCATGAAGCTCTACGAGTTCCAATACTGTTTTTGTAAGCTGAACTAAACCATGAACGCTCTTCTGAAGATAAAGAACCTTAGTCCACTACTTTTTTCATAAATGAAACCATGTCATCGTAGCGTTCAGCATGTAATGCCACTTTAGCGAGCAACATCAATGATTCTTTTTCCATTTTATAAAATAAGTTAAAATTTTATCATTATAAATTATTCTTCATTTTCAATTTTACATCTAAATCTTTAAATCCTTCCTATACTCTAATCCAATAAATATCATAATTATTATTATTTTATATATTCTCTCTTATAAAATCATTATAAACTTTATTCAAATATTCTATTATAAGGAAAGCTTATTTATGTTTATTATAAATTATTAAACTATTTAAGTTTATTTTGTCTTCATTAACGTTCAAAAGCCTTCTACTTTCTTTTATTTTCTAAATTTTACTTTCTTTTAGACATTTCATTTCTAATAAATTATTTTCTTGATTTTTTACCCAAATTTTTGTTACTTCTTTCCTCATCATCCTTTTTGGAGAATAAACAACAAAATTATTAAAATTTTTAAAATTTAGGTAAAAGTTTAGATAGTTATATGTATATAAATTTTATTTTATACTGTAATTATCTTATTAATCTTCAAAATAAATAAAGAAAAACAGTTTGCTTATAACTTATATACACTAATTTATCTTAATGATATTTATTAATATAGCGTATCTAATATTTAATTATTCCACTATTATTAAGGCTTATAATTAGTTCTAACCAAGCTAAAAATTATTAGAATTTGTAAATGTTAAATTTATTGTTTTATGATATTCACAGCAAAATATTTACTTTTTTTTAACTTAAAAATTCAGATTTATATTAGCCAATTATTCGTGATATAAGATAAACTCTCTTAATACTATTAATTCAAATATATTTGCCTTTAAATTATTATTCTAAAGCTTTTATCTACTTTTAATCTTAGTTAGAATATAAAAATTAAAGAAATATAAATTTAATAATTTATAGCTTCAATGTAAAGCTCATAAAGATGAGTATTCAATAGTTATTAGCTTTATGTGTATTAAATTTTATTACTATCTAATTTATTTGATTGCTATTAATTCATTATCTCTTCATTTATTCTAAGTATTTTTATAAGAAATAGCATGTAAATTAGTTAAATTATTCTGTTTCATATAGTTATTAAGTTTAATAGAAATACCAAAATTCATAATTAATTATATATAATTAACAAACTAATATGAGTTTTAAATTAGATTAATTTCCTTAATTTATTAAATAGGGAAATGTATTATGTATTATCTATTCTTATAACTAAAAGACTAACGCTATGTTGAAATAAAATAGCATTATAATATATTAAAGAATCTACATAGTTTCTCTAATTAAATGATATGTAGTTAATAATTTATTGTTATATGATAGTTTACTATATTTCGTTATTTATTATATTAACTTATCATTTTTTATTATTTATAGCAACAAGTTTTTAAATTACTTAGATCAAATAGTCTATAGGAATGAAAGAAATTTAATCTGCTTCTGATTATTTATCTATATTATAGGAAACATTTAAATAAAAAAGAACTAAGTGAAAGGCAAATTAATAAATAGTGCTTTGAAAATAAATAAAGATAGCACTCATCTATCTTAAAGTTTAATTTAATAGTCTTAATTAGCTCTTAAGATGCTAATATCTTTATCAATTAACATAATTCTAATTTTTATTTTACTATTTGCTAATTTTCATCTGCAAATAAGTAATCTTAGTTTCATAAAAGAAAAAGGGGAAATATTGATAGTAGGATTATATAATTTAAATAAAGCATTCTAATGCTAGAAATAATCTAAATTAGAATATTTAAATATTAGAGGTATAATAGCTACTTTATAATAAAGCTTAAAGTATTAAGTATTAAATGTGATATAAGAAATAACTTAATATAATTATTTTATAATCCTATTAGTGTTTATCTTATAATTACTTTAGAAATTAAGAATTTTAACTCTTATTATATAAAATACTATTATTTTATAATCTAGCTTTCAGTACTCATTATATTATATCAACTTACATAATGTATAATCGCATAAATTGATGGATTTAAGAATAAATAATCATCTATGATTACTGGATATTTATATAAATTAATAGTTTTTCATTAGTAGCATGCTTTTGTTCATTATTATAATAGCAGGCTTTAGGTTTTATTTCAATAAATCTAAGAGGACTTCTTTTATACTTATACTAGAACTAAAATATAGTAGCTAAATTAAATTATAAGAAGCTTTTAGGTTAAAGTTATAAAGGAATAAAGATTAATACATATTAAATAGAGCATTTTAAAGTAATTAAGATGCTAGATTCTATATTCTATATTTATTAGATTTTATTTATAAGAAATCTTTCAAGCTAATATATCACTGCTTTTATAACTTTAGGCATATTAAAGCAGCATTTTGAAATTTTTATTGGAGAAATATGGAAATATTATTACATTTTAAATGATAAGCTAGTTTTAAAATAATTAAATAAATAAACTAAATTGCTAGTATTCCTTCAAATTAAATTTAGGTGTTGCTGCAGTTCTACAAAAATTAGTAAGAAGCATATAATAATTATTATAGCGTTTCTATAATTTAATATATTCTTAGTTCATTAATTATTAATAATCTTTTACTATTTTATGCTGACTAAATTGTTTAAAATTGATAGTTATAAAGTAAGAGAATTTAATTTTAATAATTATATTTATTATTTATATTTTAAGCATTGCTATATTCTCTTTAGGGAACTATAACTTTTAAATAACAACTCAATTTTTTTAATTCAATTCAATCATTTAAGCGCCTTTTTATATTTAAATTTCTTCAATTTCCTGAAAGTATTTTTTCAAAATATTAATTAACTTATCTTATAAATTCTCATATTAGCATATCTGACCTTTATGCCTAAGCTTTTTTAAATACTTAATGATTAAACTTATTTCTACTCATTAAACTTTATAGCTTTAAATTTTAATAAGAGTATACATGATGCTAAAGCAATTATTTGATAAATAGCAATACTCTAGTCCCAAATGTAAATTTTAGAATTGAAGAAAACTAGATTTAAGTAATTAATAATCTTCTAAACTTCTATTTATGCTTAAACTCTATTATAGCTTGCTTTATATTTAATATTTAGAATCCTTAGCTTGATTTTATTGCTTCAATTAAAGTTTACTTATAGTAGCTTAGATTTTTTTTGATATTAATAATAAAAGCTTAAGAGAAAAAAGAGTAATAGAATGATTTAATAGTATTTTTCAAAGATATGGATCCTAAATATATTTGGTTAGGATTTTTTATAAATAATGCCTTAAATTTTTGATAAGAAAAACATATTAGAATTATGATTTAACAAAATGAAAGTTAGAATTTAGGAGCAAATGTTACTGCTATCAGTCGCTGGGGTTTTTGGTAAGTGACATTTCTGCTGTTTTTTAATTTATTTAGTTAAAATCATGATAATTTTGGCTATTACTCTTTATGTGTCGTGTTGTTTAGTCTTAATTACTCGCTCCCAATTGAATTTTACTCACATTACTCAATTCAATTGAGTTATATTTTTTTTTAATTTACTTGAAATAAGTTTAATCCTATTAGGCTTTTTTTCATAAATTTTAAAGATCCATGGCGCATTCCTCTAATTCATAATTAGAGTAGTTGGTCATCTGCTGAAAAATAAGAGGTCAGGAAAGCTTGAAAAGCCTAAGAGTTAGTAATATAGCTGAGCATGCTAATATACTTGGTGTGTATTTGATCATATGGTACTCTAAAAGAGAAAGTTCTAGCAAAAATTCAACTAGATGTTACTGTCGTTTTTCGAAGTTGAAAACATTGCAGAAATTAGAGAAATAAGTAATTGGGTATGGTTAGGTTAATTTTCACTTCAAGGAGTTTAAAATTTTTCTCTCTTGATTTAGTACTTCTCCCTTAGAGTAGCTGTTCCCCACCACATACAAGAAATCTTTCAGATCAGGAGGATAAATTTCCTCATATTTGCAAGCGACCATCAAGGAAGCAACTCCTAATAGTTAAAGTTTCTTTTTAGTAATATGTTCGATACTCAAATATCTGTCTATAACATGTACGGTCAAATATAAAGTTTCTGGTTAAAGTTTAAACTTAACATGCAATTCCATAATCCATTCTATCAAAAAGGCTCTCATTTTTTCCGAAATTTCAGGTTATTACTACATATATGAAGAACTTGCTTTAAACTTTTCTTCTTATTTAAGTCAGTATACAAAAATCTCTTTGCAATACTACTCACAGTCTTAAGGATTGGTGTCAATTGTATGAGTCAAATTTTTTTTTTATACTAGGTCCTTTATATTGTTGGTAAAAGTATTTGTACTTTCTGCTGAGTGTTCAATAATATCCATATCACCTATAGATTTTTCTCTTTAACTTATTATTATTCTAGTTGACAGGGACCTTATGTTTGATCTTTATTAGGGAGGTTTATTTTAGCTTTGGCTTTACATTTATTGATTTATTGAAATAATTATTTTCTATTACTTTTAATCTTTTTAAATACTGTCTTCCATTTCTACCTTCATATGAAACGCAATTATTTATATAAATTTACGAAATCTACTTTAATTTATAAATCTAACTAAAAAATGAATTGAGCAAGTTAAATTAAAGTATTTTTGAAAAATGGATGATAGTGAGGTATTCAATAGAAAAATTTAATAAATAAGTATTAATTCATAATTGGAAATCCAAGAATAGAATAATTTCTTAATAATGTAATCTAATAATATTACCAATTTATCATACGTTATTTAGCATGAATGCATCATCTAAACAAGCTTTCTTTTTGCTGAGTAATTAAAGTCCTAAGGTTTAATTAATTTCTTTGAATATATTAAATAACTTGTTTAAGCATAAAAGTTGATTACTAAAGTTAATTAATCTTAATAAATGTATAATTATTAGTGTCGAAGGTTTTGGAACTTATAAAAAGAAGAGACTGAAATTATTAAATTTTGATGTATTTAAATGTTTATTTTTATTGAGAGTTTCATTCTTCTTTAGTTCCACTTATCAGGCCATCTTTTTCAGGCTGATTATATTATGGACAATCACCTAAATCATAAGCACAATCTTCGTTAAAGCATTCTCTATTACATATGCCATTCCCTAGTTGTGTAGTTTCACATTTACAGTTTGGATATCTATTTGGCTAGCAATCTCCTTTATCAAACTGACATAAAGAAATATCACATTATGGATTGCAAATATTATTTCCAAGTTATGAATTTGGACATTAAGGAGCACAATAATCATCAGGAATGCAATCACCAAAATCAAATTTGCATGATTCAAAATTGCATTCTTAGTCACAGAACTAATCTCCCAATCTACTTAAAATGCAATCTTCATGGCATTCAGAGTATACACAATCCGTTTGATCATAGTCGCATTCCTCAATGAAGCATTCATCTTAACAAATTCCATCGCCAATCATGGATTTTAAACAATCATATGAGCATCTATCTTCACAATCTTTTCCATCGTTATTACAATTATCATTCATACATTCAGGATCACATAATCCATCTTCAACCATCGAAACCGCGCATTAAGGACTACAAAAAATTTCACAATCCCCTCCATCACTATCACATTCTTATAAGTCACATTCTTTTTAGCAGTGACCATCATTTTAGACTTGGAGACAATTTTCAGGACATTTTGGACAATCTCCTCCATCGTATTTACAACTTTATACATTACAAACACCATCACATATTCCATCTCCAACCCAAGCATCCAAGCAATCCCAAGAACATCTTCCTTAGCAATCTTTTCCATCAAAGTTACACTCTTTTGTAAAGCAAACATTGTCACAAATTCCATCTTCTATAAAATAAGGTGGGCAATCCATGTTACACCAAGAAGCACAATCATGATTGTCATAATCACATTCTGGCCAATTGCACTCGACATCACATTTTCCATTTCCTCTAAATTCAGGCTAACATCCTGCTTACGTACATTTGTCGCAATCCAAACCGTCATAATGGCAGGTTTCTGATAAACATTCCAAATCGCACTCTCCATCATTAACCCAAATTACTTGGCAAGTTTCGGAGCAAAATTGCAACTCACAGTCTCCATCATCAAATCTACATGGTAAATTATTGCAGGGGGCATCACAAACTCCATCCCCTAACTTCATCATTGGACATCCCGCAAAGCATTCATCTTATTAATTCGAGCAATCCATTCCATCAAATTCGCACTCTTTAACATTGCAAACTTATTAACATTCTCCATCATTTATGAAAGAAACGCTACATCCTGGAGTACAATCTTTTCTTTCGAAACAATCATTATTGTCAAAGTTGCAAGAAGCAATAAAACATTATTCTTAACAAATTCCATCTCCTACCATACTTTCAGAGCAACCAGAAGCGCAAACGTCTTCTAAGCAATCTTTCATATCATATTAACACCAGTTATTATGACATTCTGCTTAACATATTCCATCTCCAATCATTTTTTAACTGCATCCTGGACTACATTCAGAAGATTCCACGCAATCATCTCCATCAAAATTACATTATTAATTTTAGCATTCTTCATCGCAATGACCATCGTTAATTTAAGATGGTAAGCATTTGCCATTACATGCAACTTCACATTCTCCATTATCAAATGCACATTATTTAGTATTCTAAATTTCATCACATTTCTAATTATTAAATAAAGAAAGTTGGCAATTTGAGCAATCTTCTTTATCAAATTCGCATGCTTATGTATAGCAATCTAAATCGCAAACTCCATCTCCAATTCATGACTTTAAACAATAAATTGCACAATATTATGCACAATCCTCACCATCAAATCCACACTATGCATTCATGCATTCGAAATTGCACTCTTTATTATTAATCATTTCAGGTAAACAATTAAGAGCACATGGTTAATTTGGATGAGAAGGTAAGCAATCGTTACCATCAAAATGACATTCTTCAACATCACATGCTTTTTAGCATACTCCATCATTTATATCTGAAATTACACAACTAGAAGCACATTCTTTACAATCTCCACCATCAAAATCGCATTACTTCACATTGCAAGCTTTTTCACACACACCATTTTATGGTTAGCCTAAATAGCAATCTGGAGCGCATTACTAAGCCTATTAACAATCAAATTTATCAAAGTTGCAAGATTCAACTTGACATTCTTCTTCACAAGTACCATCTACAAGTCATTACCATGGACAGCTTTTAGCACAGAAATTCTTATTTGGGAAAGAGCAATCTCCTCCATCTCAGTCACAATTCTTAGTGTAACATTCTTAGTCGCAATAGCCATCTGCAATTAGATGTTTTAAACACCCTTCATTACATAATGGACTACTAAGTTTGCAGTCTTCTCCATCAAATTAGCATTACTCCATACGACAAGGTTCGTCACAAATCTAATTATTGATATGAGTAAAAGGACAATCAAAAGCACAGTATGTTTTTGTTGGAAAATTGCAATCCCCTTAGTCGAATTAGCATTATTCCACATTACATTCCCAATTACAGATACCATCTCCAATTTATCCTGGATTGCAGTTATTATTGCATTATTTAACTGTAGGAGGACCAATTTCGCAGTCGTTTTAATCCCAATTGCAAGATTGTGTAAGACATTCTTCATCACAATGATAATCACCAACCATGGATTAAGTGCATCCAGGTGAACAATTTTCACAATCGTGTAAATCATAATAGCATTTTTTAACGTTACATTCTTAATCGCAAATTCCATTTCCTAACTATTTTAAACAGCAGCCTTTAGAACATTCTTAGCATTTGCTGCAATCTTCTTAATCTCAGTTGCAGCTTTCAACTTGACATGTAGGATCGCAAATTCCATCTTAAATTCACTCTCAAAGGCATTCTTCATTACAATATTTTTAATTTGGAAAGGTGCAATCACCTCTATCATATTCACAATCAAGATTATTGCAATTTTGATCACAGAAAGAGTCTCCGACTTGTTCCCAAGTACATTTAGGACTACAATAAACGTTATTTGGATATTAGCAATCTTATCCGTCAAATTAGCAGTCTACATTCAAGCATTATTAATCGCACACTCCATTGTTTATCATTTCCTATGAACATCCTTCAGAGCACTATAAAATTGGATCCATTTGCTTATCACATTTCTAAAGGTTTGGATCACATTCTTTACTAACTATTAATATTAGTAAAGCTGATTATATTATTAGTTATAGCATTTTTCTATTTTCTTCTATATAATTTTAAAAGTCATAGAGCAAAGAGATAATTTAGAATATTTATATGCCTTGCTAATTAACTTAATCTAAATAACTTAAACATATCTAGATCCTCTATAATATATGTGGAGATTTAAGGCTTATTTATAAAGAGCTGACTAAGACATTTAATAATCTATCATTACTATTTTTTCAATTAAAAAGCATCTAATAGTTCTATAGGGTTTAGTAAAAGCAAAAAGATACCTTTTCACTTTATTAGCTTTTGAATGAAATTGATTCTTTGAAAACCATTATAAATATAAAGACCTAAATCTATTATTGATTTAGAAGACAGTTTAAATTAGTTTCTGTAAGTAAATAAAATATTTAAAAGTAAGCATATTATCTAAGAAAGCGAACAATTAATAATTTAACTATAAAAGATAAACTAACTCTATTTGACATTTCCTTTGTAATTAAATTTTATTTAGCTTACAAATTATGAAAATATAAATAGATTTATAAATTTACTCTTTTTCTACATTTAATCAAAATTCTTTTCCACTAGATAATACAAAACTTTTTTAGAAGGTTTTACTTACGTAAAGCTATATTTATGAACTTAGGAAAAGTCATAAATGCAAATAGTTTCATGAAGGAAACTATGCATAGCAATGCTAAATAAATACCATGATTTCTTAAAATAAAGACAAATTTTTCTTATTAAAACAATATTTTAATTAATAACGATAATCATATAAATTAAGCAGCTCTTATTTTAAATAGTTCCAAATATTTAGGATAACTAGATATATGTTCCTTTATTAAGGATATGCTTAGTAGGTTATGTATTAAATTCATTAATTAATATGATACTTCTAATTCTTTAATAATCTCATAATTATTAAGCATATAAAACAAAATAAGGTTGAAGGATGGAAGAAGCAACAAAAAAAGAGATATGATATTTATAAAATTAAATACAATTAAGTATTTTATTTCATTTAGAAGCTTAATATAACAATATTTTTACTAAAGTGAATTATTATTATTACGCATTTAGTTAAGACACCTATGTAAAAAGGCAGAAAAAATAAATAGAATAATTAAAAAAGCATTATAATAAACATAGAACTATTAATACTCTTAAAAATAGAATAAATCATATAATTTAGTTATAACAAACTAGAAATATTTATTTAAAATTCTATTTTTTAAGAAAAATATCAAGAAAATAGTCAAAGAGAAATAACCTTTTTTATATATTATCTTCATTTATAAATCTATTTTAGAAATAATTGTATCTCTTTATATGTCAATTAAGTAAATAGAAGCATTACTAACTTGATTATAATTATTTAAACTAAGATAATTAAAAAGTAATAAGAATTCTTTTTTCTTAGTTAATTAATCTTTATTTTAAGAATTTCACTAAATGCCAAATTAAATTAGATTTTTTTGATAGAATTATTAATAAATAAGCTAATAAAAATAAAAGAACAACTATTTAGAGGATGAATACAAATTAGAAAAATGATGCTACTATATTTTTTTAATGCCATTAAAATAAAGCAAAAATAACATTAGTGTATTGAAGAAGATGTATCTTCCAAACTTTCAGAAAGTTCCTATATAAGTTCTAGTCCATTATATCGTTGATATTATTATTACATATACATTTAGTATTGCTCCATCTATTGTAAACTTATTTAATCCAAATACATTTTTTGCTCAAAAGTTAACTATGACTCTTAAATTTACCCAGTCATAAGCATATAAGGAAGCGCTTCATAAGGATAATAGGCTTAGAGTTCTCCAAAATCTCCATCCGAAAGACTCCTTTTTAAATAAATTGGTTCTTAGTATGCGTAAAAATCCATTGCGTATGTTCTATTTAAAGGATATCTAGCTAGAGGAGATTCTTATAAATAAGGAGGTGCTTCTTAATCTTAATAATCTCTTGGTAGTTAAGTAACTTTTTTTCCATTTAATTTTGAATCTGTTCCACTCTAAGTTGACTTGTAAGCTTTTTTAATATCTATTTAATGATACTCTATGCCCTATTATTTAGTTCCATTACTTTATTAAAACTCAATGAGTTTAGCTATAAGTGTAGAAACTTGTTTATCTTCAAAATCTTTAAAATACATAAAATGCTTATTTTTCAAGTATTCTAGTAATTAGGTAGCCTCAGAGTCTTTGCAAAGTCTTCTCAACTTCATTTTATGGTGATAAAGCTTTCCATTTGAAGATATTTTATACTCTATAATTATCATTGGAGGGTTGTACTGAAGTCCAAACCTCAATGGAATATAGTCTTCTATATTAAGGGCATTTTTCATTTAGAATTAATAAATAAAAAATTAATTTTTTAATTTCAGTTATAATCTACCTCGTAAATAAGCTATTTGCATCATACTCCACTCATTTCCTTTATTTTCTTATTTTTTTCCTTATCTTTGTTAATCTTAGAGTGAGATATATATTATTTTTGCTCTTTTATAAATTGATTATAATATAATGATTCTTCTAATATTTTATTATACTTCTTTTTATCTTTAAAATTTAAGGATTATAGATACTTAAATAAAGCTATTCTATTTAGTTTTTTTCCTTATTAATCATATATTTAAGATTATTGCTTTAGTCCTTTGACGTTTCATTTTTATTATTTAAGTGATTCAAATATCAATAGAGAAAAATCCTTCTAATATTATTCTCCAAGTAAATCGCCTACCTACGAATAAATTTACTGCAGCTCTGCTAGTTTCGTTTTTCCTTTAATTATCACTTTAGAAACTATTTTAACAGGTATGAAGTTTATCTAATTTTCTACTTTTGGATTTTAAGTTTCTTTTTTAGGAAGTTAAGTTACTTTTAATATAAGAAAGGAAATTAAAGAAATAAATGAATAAAAGGGAAATTTAATAATAAATAGAGTATTGAATTTGCTAACTGTAATGGTGCTACAGTAGATGCTATAGTTTAATTAGTTTAATTTTAATCTTTATCATTAAATGTCTATACTCAAGTAAATTTATCCTTATTATGTGTCTTATTTCTATTTGAATAGCCATTTATAATTATTTTAAGGTTTATAAAAACCTAGTTATACTTGCTCCTTTAAGTAAGTTAGTTAAGTAAGATAGTAAATTCTTAAAAGGAGTTGGAAGTACTGGGTTAGGATATGAGTTAAATAAAATAAATTAATAAAAATTAAGTTACTATCCTAAGATTCCTTGGGCTACTTGCATAGCTACGTAGAATAGTCCAATAATAGAAGCTAGAGTACCTATGCAAGTCATCAATAATACCTTGAAACTCTTAAATCCTTTGTCACTAAGCTTATAGTAAATAATAGCTACATAAAAATTTACTTGGAAACACGAAAACATGAAGAATTCCAAAAGATCCCCCAATAATAGATATTATAACAACTATACTAGGTAGTAAAATAGCTAGCACGAGATAAGATAAATTTAAAATTAGTGTGATGCCAATATTACTGAATAAAACCTTACAAGTATAAAGGTGATTGTCTATCTTCAAAAAATATGGCTTCAATATTTTACCTACAGGGAAAATGATTAAGTGGGAGACCAATCATTAAAGTTAATACCAGCAAGATTTTAGCAAATTCCATTAAATAGTCACTTGATATTTCCTAAGGCTTTTTCCTGTTAATATAAACATCAGGCATATCCTCAAAAAAGCAAAGATATCCCATTACAGCTACACATAAATATAAAGTAGTTATTATAAAAGTCACTCTTCTAGTCACTTTTTTCATTCTAGTAACTGACCTATTATAGAGTTCTTTTTAAATTGGAAATACGTTAGAGTGGCAAATCAATGCAAATACACATACAGATCATGCTTAAGGCAATTTAATATCGACTTTAACAAACCAGGAAGAATCCAAGTTGCTATAGTCATTTTTACCTATAAATAAATAAGCTTATGAGATCATTAAAATAACACAGTAACTTATTGTAAAAAGTCCTATTATACTTAAGTTTCTTAGGAAGTTAATTTCTTTAGGAAATTAAAAAGGAAGCATTATTCCTCAGGCAGTTATCATAATTCAAAATCTGCTTCACTCATCGTTCTAAATTCCAAAGATATCAAATAATATTTTAGGACCAACATTTCCAATTACAACCATATAGCCTACTAAACTTCCTAATAAATAGCAAGTTAGAATTACTAGAAGTGCAATCTTGGATGCTTTTCCTAGAATTTCCTCTACAAGGGCAGGATAATTATATTTTTAAGTTTTGTTTACAGCGATTACAAGAATATCCAATGTTCATTTGGTCATAAACCCTCCCAAAATTATTATTATTATTCCAAGTATCAAGCCTGTAAAAGATAAGATTTTAGGTAGCGTTAGACTGCCCACTCCGAGTGCTGTGCAAGCAAGTGCAAAAATAGAGCCTCTTATAGAACCAGGCTCAATTTTCGAACAATTCTTTTCCGTTCAAGTTTCTCTTATTCTTTTACTTTAATACTACTAATCAGATTGCAGGATTGGTTAGTTCTAATTATCTGAAAAAGTTTCTAACTCACATTATTATTTATCATCATGTTATTGATGAATTTTAGTATTCTCTTATCAATTAATCAAATCAGATTGCTTGCTCATAGTTTTTATGCTTATTTAATTGATATATTTGTAGTAAAATATCCTATTAATTCATTTAAATACACTTACTAATTATCTTTCCTCTTCTACTTGCTTTATCTATGTGCTATGTTTAAGTGTTAAAGTACCAAATATAATTTTACTTTGCAGATATTAAGTAATTATTAGCTAAAAGCAACTTAATGCTAACTAAAAGCATAAGGGATTATAGTTTAAGTTTTTCTAAATGTAAGGAGATAATGCTTGATGAGGAAAAGGGATGTGTGGAGAGAAGGAAATATAGGGAAGATAATAAGATAGAGAGATAAATATCTTAACTTGTTAGATCATTAAATATAGTATCTTTAAATTGTTTATCAAAGTGGCCTTATTGGCTTTGCGTAAACTCCATTTTCATCAACGAGGTCTTTTCCAGCTCTTGGCATACGATACTAAAATATGAAATCTTACAATATTTCTTGAAGTGGTTCTTCAGATTAAGAAACTTAACACGTTAGTTTAAACAATAGCTAATAAGGTATTTCTCTTCCAGTTGCGGTTAGCAGGAAGGAATTTTCTATGGTAGATGAACTTAGGTAAAAGTAATTTGACAACACCCATTTTATTTAAATGTTTTATTAAAATTAATATTAATCTACACTATCAACTACATTCTTCTTTTTATTGCTCTAACTACTTTACTAAATTCAGCTGTTCAAGTCTTTTAATAGAATCTTTATGAATTCTCAATTTTTATTATATATGTATTTGAAAATTGCTATCTATGAGAGGTTCAAATTAGAAAATTCGTATAATGAAGGTGAAAATTAAAGCGTATGAGTTAAAAAAATATATGAATCATTATGGGGAAAATATGAAATTAAAACACTTTAAGCCTCCAAGTTCTATTCTTTTATCATGCTGAAACATGTACTATTCTCTATATCTCATAGGTACAAATTTTCTAATAGCTTAGTGAACAATTTAACTCGAAAATACGAGATTAAAAGGAAATTTAATGTGAGGAATTAAAATATAAAATGTATAGATGCTTACTTAAATCATAATACAATTAGCTTATGGGAAAGGTAAAATAAAATATAGATAAGTTTATATATTTATCTTTTAACTGTACTTTAAGTTAAATAAGCCTAACTAGCAAAATAATGTATTGCTTTAATCTAATTATTACCATCATTCTATTTTCCTATTTCTTTTAAGTCTCATCTAAATAAATTCTCTAATCACAATCTTAATACTTTTTATATATTAAATTAAAATTAAAGAGTCATTCCTTATTATCTTAATTATAGTTACTTAGCAATAAAAAAGATAAAAGTAATTAAAATGAAAATATAAGATTTAAAATAAGTGCCAATAAATAAAATCCATTATATATAGCTAGGTACTTAAAAACCATTAATAGATCATATTGTATGTATCATTCTCTACCTTCAATATTTTAGTTTATATTATGTGTATTTTATATTATGAATACACTTCTAAGTATTTTTTCGTTTGTTAGCATTACTTATATACTAAAGTTCTAATTATCAAAGATTTAAGATAGCTATATGATTAGGTATTCTTGTAAGCGTAAAAAAAGTAGCAGCTGCATATTAATGATAAAGTGTAAATATAGAAATAGATTTAATAGAAAACATTAGTAGCTTTATACCTATATTCTGAGACTAACTGTTAAAATTAACTATAAATGAAAGCTTAAAATTTTGTAGATATGGAATTTATTTACTTGAACTTGCTAAGTTTCATAAGTTCTGCGCTGTCTCTGTAAAAACTGTACTCTCAGAGTATAAAGTCCATTTCTTTAAAACTTGGTGCTTATATGCTTGTTTTAACAATAATCAAAGCTTGGCTAGACTATGAATGAGGAAAGACCACTAGCCAAGAAACTCCTTAAATTGAAACTTAATCTAACTAGTAAGAGAAAATTGAAAAAGCTGAATTAAACTAGTAAGATAATATAGAAATTTCTTCGATATTGACTATAACACTTTTCTTTCCTCTGCTAGTTATTATCAATCAAGTTTTGAGTAAGATTAAGTCATGCTTATGTAGAAAAAGTAAAAAATATGCCCTAAGTACATAAAATAGTTCTGGATTTATATGTATCCAATTTTTGTGCATAGTATTGTTGGTAATAATTTTATGCATCTTTTTTAAATTTAATTCCGTGATAGTATCTAAGATCTACTATACAGGACTCTTAATCTCATCCTAAATATGCTTATTAATTTAGTTTATATAGTTGATCAAACTTTTAAGGCCAGTAGATATTTAATTTTTTTGGAGTTAAGATGGAAGAAGAGATACATGTGAAAAAATAACATCAGTTACGTTCATTTATTGCTTGCTGATTACAATATTTATAGTAATTAACTATTTTGAAGAATTCAAACCTGATTGGAAAATAATTTTAGTCTTCTTTGTTTCCTTCTAAATATTTATGGAATAGTACTTATTCTTTAAACTTCAATAATTCAACAAAGAAGTTCTTTAACCTTTTTTGAAAAAAGATGAATAAAAAGATGAAGTGAAAGAAGAGAAAAAGCCTAATATATAATAAGGAACTATATAAACAGCAAAAAGACCTAAAAGGCTTAGAAAAAGAGATACTTTAGTTTGTGGCTTCTGTAATAAGCATTTCAAAAAGTAGACTCTTGGATTAGCTCTTAATATCAGTCGAGTACCTAGAACAGGTTAAATAAGGCAAATAAAAGTTCATCAAAGACTTATCTGCTTGAAATCTTTTTCTAAAGAGAGCCTCAAAAAACACAAGCTAAAATGTTCTTATTGGATTCCTCTTTATTTTGGTACTGGAGACTAAGAAAAGGATAAGTATATGTATCTTTTTAAAAAGGCAATAAGTATGATATCTACGGACTCAACAAAATGCTTTAAAGCAGAATAAATTATAGATGTTCTTCCTAAGCTCATTAGAAACTTAGTTTATGATATATGTCACGACTCTAACTTTAATTGAAATCTATGAATCCTCAATCATGTTCATAGAATGTTTCTGCTAGCGTTAGAAGAATATCCTTAATTAAAGATAGAAATTGATTAGTTTTTAATTAAATTTAAAAAGGAAGAAAAAAGCAGAACCAAAGAGCTAACTCCTTCGCTTGGAGAATATTTAGCTTTACTATCAGTAAGTAACACAGTAACTTGGGAAGACATTAAAACTGAATTTTCTTAAGAATAGTTTGATAGAGATATTTATTGGAAATTGAACAGTGATCCTGATCTTATTAAGAAAAGCGTAGAGGAAATTAAAGTAGATGAAGAATTCATCACCAAGTATTTCAAGGCTGGTATATCATAATGCATTATCATGTTTTTCGTTTAATGGATACAAAAATATGCGAGACCGAAAGGAGAAAGTCTGATGGATACTGCTTTAAAATATGATCAAATAATATGGATGAATAACAATGCTATTTAAAATAATCTTAGCTCAATCGTCAGCTAAATCAAATAAATCTAGCACTTAAAGTTTTTCTTCAATACAATAGGATTAGAAATTCCTTCCAAGTAAGAGCTTTCAAGAATGATTAATGCTGCCATATGCAATTCTAAAATTAAGAAGTATCATGGAACAGATGATGAGCTGTTTGAACTTCCTCTTGTAAAAGAATAAGCCTAATAAATATAATTAAAACATTAATCCTTTATCTAAATCATGGAAACTAAATAGAAAACTGATTGGAAAAGCCTTTGCGAGTAGAGATGAAAATGGATGAAAGAAATTTAAAATTAGGTATAAAAAGAAGTTTCAGCTAGCTTTATGGCTTCATTAAGTGATAAGCTGGTTTATTCCTTTAACAAGAAAACAACAATTTTAGATTTTCTTAAATAAATTAATTAAGAAAATTTCAATTTAGGAGAGTAAGCTGATTTTCTAAAGGAATTCTTAGATGCTAATGAGTCAATCAAAGATTGGAACTAGCTCTACGCTAAATTAGATTTTTAAGAATTTATCATGAGATTCCATTAAAATACAGATTTCAAATTACTTTATCAATATCTTACAATAATGCCTGACTATATGGATTCTATTATCATTCCTATTTTACCAGTTGATAAACTTAAATCTAATTTTTACTACATTGTTCTTATTATTAATGCTTTTGAGAACAAAAAATTAAGAGCTATTTAGTTTGTAAAGGTAGCAGATGGTTAAATAAGCAAGAAGACATTAAGTTTCATTTTAAAAGGGCTTGAGAAATTAAAGAGCGCTAATAATAACTTGGTTGAGTATCTTAACTTCAGCAATACTGATTTATTTAACCAAATGACTGACTAAGAGACTATTGATATATTTTACAAAGTCATTATAGATAACCCAAATCTTAAAGTTATTACTTTTCAAGGTAACAAAGGTGCTCAATGTGAAGTAGGAAAATGCATTGGAAAACTCCTCCTTAATCATAAGAAGTTGTGCTATCTAGACTTATCACATTGCTAACTTCAACCTAAAGTTTCAAAATTAATAGCTGATGGATTGGTGAAGGCTAAAACTCTATAGTATATAAATATAAGTGATAATTAGATGGAAGAGGGTGGACTAACAGCATTTTTATACAATTTATCATTTTCTACTTGCATTAAAATTATAATTGCTGAGGAAATTGATTGTTCTAAAGCTTCCGATTTCTCTAATTTGAAGCATGCATTTACTAAACTCTTCGGATCAACCTTTACTCTTGAATATTTTTCTCTTAAGAATTCGAAAGGAATTTCCAAAGTAATGCATGATGAAGTAATAAACGCTCTGGGATTAAATAAATGCCTAAAGTATTTGGATATAACTGATACCGGTAAATACTTAGATGCAAATTAACTTGGCTAAGCTGTAGCTTTTAACTCTTGACAAGAAGGACAACTTCAAATCTTAAAAGTTAAAGAATTTCAAGATTTCTCCTTCTTTGCAAAGTTTTATTAATCTTTGTGGGTAAGTAACTCTGATAAGGAATGAATATATGGAGATAGATAAAAGTCAAAAGAAATGGTCGGAGTTGATACAGTAAAGAATTTTAGATGCAACTTGAAATATCTATCTCTTCATAATTATGCCATAAACAAATAGATGGAGGTTTAGACTCATAGCGATAAACCAAATGAATACAAAGAACCTTAACTTGCTTCTTTTGTAGCAAAAAGTTAGAATTTAAGTCTACTAGATTTACAAAAAGCAAAACTCTTGAAACTCGAAGTTGAATATTTAAGTTAGTGCTTAAATCCTTCTTTGCACGTAGATTAGCATTTGATCATCTTAAACCTTAATCAAAACAAACTTGGAAGCACTTTTGTAAAATTGCTTTTTAATGGTTTTAAAACTAACTAAATAGTTCGAAGTATTGATTTGAGTGGCAATTAAATAGGAGTATCAGGAGTGGTAGCAATATGCAATGTTCTTAAAAGTAATGGATCCATAGAGAATTTATCATTATTTTCTAACAAAGTTAGCTTTGATGGAGCAAAATCTTTAGGCTAAGCTCTTTAACAAAACACTACTCTCAAATTTTTAGATTTAGGCTGCAATCGAATAAGAGACAAAGGAGCTTTATAGTTAACTAAAGGTTTGTAGAAAAGTGGAGTTGAAGAAATAGCATTGAATTGGAACTTCATTTCAGATGAAGGATTTTATAAAATCTTAGAGAACCTTCTCGAGGCAAAAAGTCTTAAAAAGCTTTATATAAAAAACAATCAACTGTCAAACTCTATTATTAAATCAGCCTAATAGCTTCTTAACAGAAATCAAAGCTAATTATATGTTGATGTCTTTAGAAAACTTGAGTTTCTGTCTACAGAGCAGTTAGGGCTCTCCATTTGGATATATCCTGTAAGGAACCTTACTAAGCGATAAATTATTGATTTCTTTGAGAAAAATCTTTAAATTGGAGTTGTCTCTGATTGTAGAATAAGATAAGGAAAGAAAAAAGGAAAAAAGGGAGATCAAGTATATGCTTTTGTTGAATTTGCACACGCAAATTCTGTGGTCAGAGCTTTGCATCTAGCAGCTAAGAAATTAGCAGTTATTAATGGAAAAAATATCAAAATTTACCGCGCAAGTACTAAAGGAATTTCAGATAAAGGTACAGCTTAGAGCACTTTATATGGAGATAAAGAAGAAGAGATCGTATTCTGAGTTAAACTTTTTAAAAACTTTTTAATCCTAAAGTTAAAGATAAAAATTAGCATCTTATATATAATCCTTTAACTAAATATAAGCTAAATATCACTAAATGAGAATACTCTGTATTTTAAGATTAAAATTTAGATAATCTACTAATATGAAAATTAACTAAAATATTAATTTTTACCTCTGTTTATCTATTTAAATTCTCATTTCAAGATCATTTTGATAATCAAACGTAAATTATTTCGTAACAGTGACTAAGAAAATAATAAAGTGAAAGATGTAAATAATTAAATTTTAATAGTTTTGCATATTCTAATAATTTAGCAAGGCTACTTATAATAAATTATAGGAATATCAGAGTTTTAAGTTTAACTAAATTGAAGAAAATAGAGATGTAATACTAAGCAGTGAGTCTATCATATTTAGATATATCTTTTTTATTATTAAGCATTTTAAGTATTTACTAAGAAACTTATGTTAAATAATTACATCAATATCTTAAAACATTTATTAGAACCTAAGGCTTTAAAATGCTTTGTATAGTAATCAGTTTTTTACATTTTAGGCAAGTTTCAATAGCCGATCCTAGAATTAGAGACTCTACTCCATAGATATAAAATATGAATAAATTTACTAGTATAAAAAGTTTAATAAAGATGTAGCAAAAAATCAAACAATTACTTATACATAATTACAATCGATGCGTTTAACTAAAAAGCTTTATTGAAAGGATGCATATAAGTAGAAATAAGAAAAAATTGAGTTTATTATAATAGAAAAACATAGAAATATTATAGACGAAAGAAATTATTATGCATCTAACTTTAATTATAAATTAACTCCTCATATAGTAGCTTTAAGTACGTTCCCATTTCTATTTATGACAACATTCAAAAACTTTTGACTTGATAGAACAATATTAACTGGTGGCTTTGGAACTATCACTGCTATTTATGATACCTTTTGGACTTCTTATTAACTCACTGATGATTATATTCCAGAAGATTCTTAATTTTCAGTTAATTGAGAATTGAGATTATTAGAATCATTAAGTAATTATGTCTCTTCTTCTTTTTAGAGCTGATTAAAGCTCTAAAGTTCATTTACCATTCTTTATCTTTCGAATTCAAGACAGAGAATGTCAAATAATTCCTCCCAAACTACAGTTCTAAGATCCATATCTTACTACTAAATTAAAGCTTCAATACACTACAAATATTTAAGCATAAAAATCCCAGAGTCAGTATAATTAATCTAAATTGGTACTTTACATTAAACAACCTAAAATTCTAAATTCAATTTTTGTTGAATGAAGCTAGAAATGAAATCAAAGATATTCTAACTAACTTCCTGAAGAGAGTCAAGAATATACATAACTTAAGCATTTAAGTCTAAAACAAATAGGCTATATTGCTAGTAGTCTTTGACAGGAAATAATAAGTATTTTTTATTAAATACCTTAGAGTTCCATAAAGAGTTAATAAGTTCATTTTCATACTCAATGTCAAGTAGTTCAAATATATGCTAATTATTAGTTTGATACTGCTATAAGATTTAATGCATTTTGAATTTGACAAACTTAACGCTAATGTAGTCTCCTCCTAGTAAATTCTTTATCTCTTGTTATGTAAACTTCAGTACTTCTTTTTCTATTTTAATTGAATACAAAGAGTCCTAAGCTTATGCCATTTTATGAAAATGATAATTTTTTCTTTCTAAATAAAGCTTTTTAAAATATTCATCTATAAGAGGATTTTTACACCTCCAATAGAGTGCTTTAGGTATAAGCTACATACTAAGGCGAGTAAAGAGTAAAAGAGATGAAAGGAAGTGCGTAAGGAGGGACTTGGTAATGTGAAGTTAAAAAGGAAGTGAAATACAAATTTAAATTTTAAAATAGATTAAATGGAGTTAGCATAAGAAGAAATTAAATAAGAACAAAGTTCTGAAATTTTGGATAACTAGCAAAAAGTTAGTTATTTTACCAAACTCTTGCAATTTTTCAAAACAAGAACACCTGTATGCAAGCATGAGCATAGTTGCTTTGAAAATGCATTAAGAGGATTTATTGAAAATATTTCTGTCGGAGTTGCCGTTAGGTTTGCTCTAAGTCTCACTTCTAGTATTTTAAAACGAAAGTGGTAAGATATTATTTTCAGAGCTATCAAGGCTGATAAAGAGATGCTTAGGTTAGGCATTTTTTTTGGAGCAGCTGCTTTTGTGTATAAATGTGCTTTATGCTCATTAAGAAGAATAAAAAACTAAGATAAGCCTTATTATGCTTTCATCGCTGGAGGTAAAAATTAATTTTTAGTACTAAGTGGAGCTACTCTTTATATTGAATCTCCAAAAACAAGACAAACAATAGCCATTTACATGTTCGCACGTTCAACAGTAATTTTTAACTTCAGAAATTCTTGGTAAACATTTTAGAAAAGCGTAATCTAATAACAATAAAGAACTATCATGTTATACTTCTTTACGGAGTAATTACAACTTTCCTTACATACTGCTGACTATTTGAAGCGGATATCATGAACAAAAAATTCGCCCTATTTTTTGACAAAGTAAATGACCAAACTCCTAACGAAAAATACGCTAGACTAATATGGAACCAAGCTACAAATTTCAACATACAGAAGAACTACTGAAAACTTCTAAAATAAAACATTTTATTTATAAATTCTAAATCTCTAATCTGTTCTTGTCCATTTCTATTTCATCTTATACCCAGCATAAACTTATATTCATATAAGTAATTTTAAATTTTTATAAATGATAGGTTCTTAATTTAAATATTAAAATATTGTAATTATTTAAAGAATATTAACATTTTATTTTCCTTCCTTTGAAAGTGTTCATTTTAATTATTACCAGTAGTTTTCCAATATTTTATATAGACTTATTCCTTTTTATGATTAGAGACTTTTAAATATTTTAAAGTTTATTTTAATTCGATTATATTCAAACTGCAGAATTACCTTACTATTTTAGAATATTGTCATTTTTATAATTTATTGAGTAATGGTTTCATTAACTTTTATTATAAAATGAAACTGAAAAAGGGAAAAATTCTTTATGTATAATACCAATTAGCAAGAATGAATTTATGATGCGATCAATCTATTTTATTTGCTTTCTTTATGATTATTTTAAAAAATGTCAGCTACGCTTCCTTAAGATGGAATATTGCTTCTTTAAAAAAATTTAATTCCATTAATCAATTAAATTAAATTATTAAAATTCTTTAATGCTTTATTAGTTTTCATTCCCTAACTCAATTTTTTTGATACTTTTAAGTAAGATAATCTTGTGAGTAATTAATTGATTCTTACTCTTAGGGAATACTAAAGTCATTTTGCTCATTGTTGGAATATAAATTGCTCTTTAAATCAAGTTCATCAACATTAGTTCTTGCTGTATCTCCACAAACTCTTATATTTTAATTTGCTTTAAACTAGAATTAATTTTTTTACTTTTAATTCTAATAAATCTGTATTTTATCTTATTCTACATTTTCATCTATTTAAGGCTAGCTATTTTATATAAGCTCGAATCTTATATCAAACTCGCTTTCATTTCCTTTATTTTCATCTTTGTTGTTGAAATATAGTTAGTCTTTAGAAGCGTTAATTTAATTCTGCTTAAAGATATTCATAACTACTTTATCTGATTTTTTAACATCTTACACTAGTTATTTCTAGGAGTTAAAATTAGACTTCTCTTAGGAAAGGCTTCAATTAGATTAATGAAGTTAGATTTGCTTTATTTTCTTTTAAACTAAATTAGGTAGAAAATTTGGCTTTATTTTATTATTAGCATCTTAATTTTTGGTATTTGCTTTATTTGAGAAGTTTTACAAAATTTAAAGATTTTCATCACTTCTAAATCTTTCAGACATAACGGAGTTTTGAGCAGAATTAGGAGAAGTCATTCGTTTAACAGCTTCTTCGCTTAGATTGGTATTAATATAATCTTTTACATCAATAGGAGAAACTTTATGCTATTTAGAGGATTGGTTACTCAATTATGTGTTATTTTAATATTTTCTATGAATTTTATGCTTTCTCCAATATAGCAATCAATACCAACAATCTCTACACTTTTTAGAGTATTTATACAAGCACTTGCATATAATAAAGATAACTATAGTAGATATTACTATGCTTATTACTATTACTGTAACGATAATTGTATGATGTTAATTTGTTGCCTTTTTAAAGTCTGAAATTAAAGGATTTGTGAAAATTTTGTATTCACATAGCTATTTGAAACAATCTGTATCGTTTTAGGCAAATATTAGTTTAAAATTCTCAATTACAACATATAGCTTTATCTAAAGCCACATATCACACACACTTTCTTCTTAATCCTTAGTAAGATATTAAGTCTAAGCATGATTTTAGCAAATGTCTATAAATAAATCTTGATAATTGCTATCAAAAGCACTACTTTAGCATCTACCTTGTCTATCTAAATTGTTAATGATGCACTAACATTTATGAGAAGCACACTCTCAGTCATGGTTACATATTTAGCCAGTATTTAGTCCACTTAAGTTATATTAATTATAAAAGGATTATTTAAACTGGTTGTAATTGCAAACTGTTTGATTAATTCCTTTATTTCCTTGTATTTATTAGCAATAGGTTTTGCATTATAATTGTTCTTTTAGCTATCTTAATAGATTACTAGAACATTAGCTTTCTCTTAAAATATTCACCTCCTTTGTAGAGTTGTTTATAGGACACTCCGATGTAGTTTTATTTTCAAAGAAATCAATAAGACTACAGCTGCAGCTTTGATTATTAAAATTGCTTGAACAAGAGTCATCAAAAACATAAACAATATCGTTCTATTACTAATAAGAATAGCAAGTATTTAATTAACTTTCCGAGGAGCACTTCCAGAGAGGACAACTGCCTGATATTTTAAGGCAGATAAAAATAAAAATAGGAATAATCCATTTAGAGTCCATTTTAAATGTATCATTTATACTATTTAATATCATATCTTATACAGCTATACTTCATATCTTTCTATTAATTACTTACTTACAAATATATAATGAGCCTAATCAATTTAGATATGTAATCAAAAAGAAAATTGACAGTTACAAAATTATTAATAAAAGAGTTTACTTTAGCTCTTATTTTAAATGCCAAATGTTTGTGTTTTAGCTTAATTTTTTAATTAAATATGACACAATTTTGATAGCTTCTTTTTACATCTATATAAATTAGTCTTAAGCTATAAAAGCAATTCTAAAAGGTTCATGTTCTTATATATTTACACTTAGCAGCTGATTTATCTATTTTAATTATCTTAAAATAATAAATCTAGCTACCGGCTTTTAAAATAAGATGTTTAATCATTAGTTTTGAAACAGTTACACGAGATAGAGAATTACTTATCCCAATTTGTTTAATGCTTATTCTCTTTATCTATTTAAGCTTAGACTATTGAATAAGTAATAATTAGAGATAGCTTTAAGTTAATTCTTATAATATATAGACACTACTAATTTAATTAGAAGTGCTTCATTCTATAATTATCTTAAGAGTACTCATATTTATCTTCCGTTTCTTCAGCATTAGTTATAATTTTCTTTAAGGTTTGCCCTTAAAAATAGGAAGTAATATATTTTAATATTTCATATACTTTATTCAAAGTCTTAATAGATTAACGAAGAACAGAAAATCTTAGGATATGCATGAAAAAGAAATGAAAGTTAGGTAATTTTTAAAGAAGGAAATGGAAAATAGAAAGAAAGAATTGCATGCAAAGCAAAGATTTGATTCTATTAAGTAAAGTTGAATTAATATATTAAAGGTAAAAATAGAAGAAGCTGATAATAGAATAGGTAGTATATTTTTATTAAGCATTGTCATTTCTTTTTTAATTATGGAAAAACTAAAGAATGTTCTTCTGATAACAGGACCTCCTGGAATAGGAAAAACTACATGTGTTTCTTAAGTTTATTCATATTTTAAATAAAAGCAATAGCCTATTAATTTCAAAGGGTTTATCACATAAGAAATTAGAAACTAGAAGAATTATAGAGTTGGGTTCAAGTTAATTGATATTTCTAGTTAAGGTGAAGATATTTTAGCACATATTGATTTATAGAGCAATCCTAAGGTAGGAAAATATGGAGTAAATGTGACCGCTATTGACAAATTTTCTCAAAATATTATCTCACAAACAGAAAGCTAAGGGGATACAATATATTTAGTAGATGAAATAGGTAAAATGGAATGCTTCTCAAAACTGTTTATAAAGACTATATAATAAATAATTTCAAATGGAGGAATTATTGTAGCCACGATAGCTCTTAAAGGTTAAGGGTTTATATCTTAAATGAAACAAAACTAATGAGCAGATTTAATTTAAATCAGTGAAAATAATAGAGAATACGTTAAAGAATAAGTCATTAAATGGATAGAAAGAAGAATAAATGCATCATCAACAAATTCTTAATCTAAAAGCTTAATAACATAATGATAAATCCTCTTTTATTAAAGAACAATCATAATAAAAGAATAAAGTCAATAGAATAATGTTATATTGTTTAATTTAAAAAACTAAATTAGTTTTACAGAAATAGCTATTATACTTTACTGAGTAAAGGTAGATAAATATTTGAAACTTTTCTGTTATTATTAAACAAAATTAGATATCTAAATTAATAGAATAGAGAATCTTATTTAATCTAACTAATAATATAAATTTAACATCTTATAAATCATTTAAGTCTTTTATATTACAAACACATTTGCTAACCCTCAGCATTTTTCATTATATTTATTAAGCTTTAATAGCTTAATAAAAATGCAATAATAATTTACTCTTATAAAAAATATTTTTAGATATAAAATTAAGAATAATTAAGTAATAAATCTAATATTTTGAATACTAATAGAGCACTATGTAATATTTAAGAATACATATTATTTAATCTAAGTTTTAAAGTATTTAATAATCAAAATAAGAACCATGTTTCGATACTTTAAATAGAGAAAAAATTTAAATTTATTGATGAAACGACAGTTTTATTTTAAATAGATTACTTCCAATAAGGAAAATTATATCAAAAAAACTTATCAAACAAAATTGGTGTTGATTATATATGTAGAAGCTGCATTTATATTAGTGAGAATCATCGCGTCGTTTTCATATTATTCGTTATCTTTTATAAAGTCAAATAAGTAATTAATCTAACTAGGAAGATATTTTAAATTGGCCCAAGCAACAACATAAATTATAATTGGTAGCATGTCGTCAAGCGATTCTAATTCTTCTTGTCCCTTTCAATAATCAATCACCGCTGTCTTCATTTCCGCATTAGCTGCAATGAGGCACTAGATCTTTTCTTTTGGATTTCATTTTTCCTCAATCTTTTTAATTTCTATTATTGCTTAATCATAAGGCTAAGTAACTCCTTCCAATTTAAATTTTCTTTTAAATTCAAGAAATTTCATCAAATCAATTTTACGGGCATCTTAGCACTTGATTTAAAATTTTTTATCTTCCTCTCTACACTTATGCTTATAAATATTTTCTAGCTTAGCATTTAGTTTTCCAAATATGAATTTTTCCACAGCGGGTCTACAATATAGCATCATCTTTTAAGTTTACTACTTTCCAAAATTAAAGTCCGAAAATAAAGTTTGTATTGTTTTTTCAATTTGTACTTTTATTTCCTCCATAGGATTTTGAGTCTTTTAAGCTGATTCTTCTACTTATCGATATTTCTGGTTAAAGCTTTCAATAAACAAAGACATTGTCTTACCTAAATTATAGGATTCTTAAGATAAAATCTTATGAAATTAATAATAAGAAGAAGTTTCCGTATTTATTTGCACAGTTTCCTCATCTTCTTCTTTCTATCATTTAGATGATAAAATTTGATCCTGAAAACTTTATTTTTTTTCTTTAAGGAGATGGTCTAGTCTCTTCTAAAAATGCTTGATAAAATTCTAAAGCATTTTAGTTCCTCCTTGCTTACATTTGATGGTAACAGTTCTCTTGCATTTCTTTTCATAATATCCTATTTATATCTAAATATCGGTGCTTTGTGCTACTCTATTCTAAATAAAAGGAATGCACTTAGCAATTAACTTTCCTATTATGCTTTTAGTTTTAAAAACTGCTTCAGCGGAATTTTATTCTCTTTCTGTTACTTAATAATGAAGCTTTGCTGCTGTAGAACTAAATATATCCAAAATATGGTTGCAAGAAATAGCCATTGAGACATTCACTTGATAACTAGGAATGAAGTTATAATTACCGTTATTCTCTTTTGGCTCAAATTAATTTCTAGCTGAGTTTCTAGCTGATTCAATTTAACTATTTTCGCTTGATATCCTTCTTTCTTCCGTTAATCGACTGACCATTTTTTACAATAATTTTACTTTTATAATGAAGCTAATATTTAATAATGCAAAGCCTAACTATTTCATATCTTAATAAATGTCTAATTAGTTAAAGGAGTTTAGCTAACTTTTCTATTTTAAATAATAATTAAAAGTAAAATGCAAGTAATAGCGTATACAGCTGCTAAGTCAAGGAATTATACAATTATTCTTACTAAACTGAGACAAAAGCATTTTGCTAATAGATCTGGAAGTATATAAAGCAGTGTCTTAATGAAATATTTGATATCTGCATATGCATAAAATATATTTTAGAGTAAAATGGTTATATATAAGCAAGTATTAAAATAATAAAGCTATTCTCAATAAGCTTCTGATATAAAACTATTTAACTTTATAAAGATATTATTTTATTATAGTAATTAGCATTTAATATAAGATGCTACCATATCTTATGAGGATATTAGCAGATAATAATAGTATTCTTTAAATAGGGATTTAAACTATTTAAGCTTGCTGATTTAAATACAAGCAGGTAAGAGATAAATGCAATTTGGATTAAATAATAAAGCTTACTATAATAATTTCGCTATTTTGACTCATAAAAGATATATTAGAAAGAATAGCTACTATTTTATATATTTCATGCATTGTACTTATAAGATTATTTAAGCAGATATCGCTATTGTTTTAACTTATATTTATTAAATGAAGATACTGTGAAATTAAAGAAAAATTTAAAATATAAGATTATTTCAATAATTTAAACTAAAATAAATAAAAGTAGATAGTACTAATAAATTAAAGACTTAGTTCTCTTTATGAACTAAGCTTGAAAAGTTTTGCTGACTAAAAATAAAAGAGACAAGACTAGCTAAAAGTTAAATATTGTAAGAAAATGTAAATTTTTAATATACTAAATATAAAGTAGCTAAGAAGCATAAAATTAAAAGTTAATTGTTGATTATTTAAATCTTAGAGATACTTATCTAGTACTAAGAAAAATAAGTTACTTTTCTTAGATAAATTGCATATAAAAATTACAATTAATTCTAATAAATATTTTCCCTACTAGTCCATAAATCAAGATATAATCTTGTAAAATCTTTATAATAGTCAAGCTCTTTATATGCTCTTTCTAATTTTAATAATTTAATTGTAAAAAATCTCTTGAAAAAGTAAAATAAGAGTAAAATGTATAGATCAGTATAAAAGGAGCTAAAATAAAATAGCTAGATGAAAATTTAGATTAAATTAGATACAAATTTTAAATAATTACGCTTGGTTTAATTTAAAGAGAACAAAGAAAATTATTCCTTTCAAACATTACTAATTAAATATAGATATAGTAAATTTATCATGTCAAATGAAGGAGGAATATTAGTGTAAATAAAATAAAACCCAAAACTAATAAATTGTAATGATTCTATTACAAAAGTGGTAAATTACAGATTATTCGTGAAGAAAATTTAATTTAGACAGATTCGTTCCCCCGTTTAGAAGTTTTTAAAAATATTAGGCAAAATCTCAAAGATACAATTTACTCTGATATTGAGTTATCTAAGAGATAATAAAATAATAATAAAAAAGTGAAAAATAAATCCAAGCATCATTTAATAGCATATACTTCACCAATTATTTCAAATAGCTTCATTAATAATTTTATATTTCCTTATGTTTAGCAATAAGATTTATAGATAGCTTTTATTAATGTCTATTAATATTAATTGTCTAACTAATTATGTGTCTTAATTTTATTGTTTATATAGTTAAGTTTTAAATATTATGTCTTAGCTTATTACCTAAAGATAAAAGTTTTCAAAAGTCCTTATTTTAAAGAGTTTAATTATTGGAAAAGTCTTATTTACTTCATATGATCAATTTTATTTTTCTGAGACTAATTTTCCTTTAAGCCATAATAAGAAGTCTTAATTTCTCAATTTCTTAAGATGTTAGATTAACTAACTTCAATAGATTGCTAAATAGCTAAATATACTACTTTCCTTATTTGTTCTTAAGGTATTAAAAGCACTTAAAAAGTCTTTACACAATTATAATTTAAAACAGCTTAAAGTATATTAAAATATTAAAAATAGCAGCAAATATTAATAAACTTAGCTTTAAGATAGAAACACTAACTTAAATAAAGCAAGAACTATATTAATAAAATACAAGGATTAATCTATAAATACACTTAAACAAAAGGAATCCTATAAGCTTAAGATATAATAGCTTATTTAAAAAGCTATAAGAATAATTATCTCAATAATAATTATAGTCAATCTTAAATATTTAATAACCTACGTAAGCTATTAAGTTAGCCTTACACACAAACTATTAGCATAAAAGTACAAATAATATCTTATTTTTAAGAAATAAATGTAACTTTTAAGTTAAATAAACTTATTAGATAAATATATTAGTATAAGAACAAAAGATAATAAATTTACAATTAATTGATTATAAGTTAATTAGCATAGAAAATATCTAATCTATTAATATTTATCATAATAAGAAGTTTCAGCAATTTAAAGTTATTAAATTTAAGATTAATTACTTCATCATTATTATTAGCAATGCATTTAAATATCGATATATCAGATATATTGTAAGGTTAAGGAATATAAAATTTACTAAAGCTTAGTCTTTTTAGAGTTTATTTTTAGGAGTTAAATTACAAAATTTTAATAAAAGTTATATTTTGGAAAGAAGTTTTATTATTAAGCTAATTTAGAATTTATTAACTTTAAGAATGTCTAACTTTTACTGAATAAAAAGTTATTCATGCAATTATGTTTTGTTTCCCTTTAGCTCTTATGTAATGTAGAGGTAGAGTCTTTCGAAGATAAGTATAAGGAAATTTAGAATAAATAAAAAATAGTAAAACTCTTTAAAAATAGTAGCAAGTATTTTTGAAGTAAATGCATTGAATTTTTAAATAAAGTTTTTAAGATCAAACGCTTAAACTTCCATGCTCAAGTCTCTTGAACACATTTAATCTAGGTCTATATTTATTAAACTTACCTTTCTTTCCTATACAAGATTGGATCTTGTAAAAAGGAAGAGTAAATATTCAGAGAATATTGACCTTTTTGCCTTTCTTGCAAACGAACCCGTTTGAATCTTTTTCTTTAAGATTTTAAGATATGACTTGCTGATTCTTGCTTTAAGCTTAGATCAAAATTTAGATTTTTTGAAATATGACTATTCTCTACTAAAAACTATAAAACTGATTTCTATGCTTCCTTTTACTCTAAATTAAGACTACTATTTTTTTGGTCCTTTTATGTTTAAGTAGTAGCTGGCTGTTAATTTTGCTTTTTTTAATTCTAGGATGATGCAAACTCAAAGCTTTCTTGAAGCTTATGATTTGAACTCCAAATAGACTAAGAAGTAAACTTAATAGGAACAATTAGTTTCTTAGTTGGCAGAGTATTTTTGATCTCTTGCTCTTTTTATTATTAAATTGGTTCTTTAATGGCTAGGATTTCTTCAAAGTTCACATGGGCTTTAATTTCCTTTTCAGTAACTTGCTGATTTTAATTTTAAGTTTCTATTAAATGTTTAGTATTACTGGATATCTCATCTTCTAGCTAAAGTGGTGATAAATGGGGATGATTATGTAAGCAGCAATGATGGGCATCTTATTAATGTTTAATATTAAGTTTTAAACTTTCAGAATCCATTTCTTCGAAGATGATAGTCACTCCTGCAATAGTTTGAAGAACATGCTTAAATTAGCATTTTACTCCATACGGACAAGTTCCACTTTCATAATAATATCTGCAGATTTTTTCTTATCCTTCAGGAAAAACTTTTTCTCTAAGCTCTTACTGGCCATGAGCAAAGATGCAATTATTAGAATATTAGCAAAATCCTCTTATGTAGTTCTTACAAAGCTCAGTCTTAAACTTTATCTAAGATTAGATCTAATAGAACGAAGAAAACGAAGGTTAAGTAAGCAAAGTTAAAGCTGAAGAAAAATAGGGTCGATAGAGAGCGCACATCTTTTAAGTTCTGTCAAAATAATAAATAAATCACTTTTTAGATTTAAATTAAGCTTGCTATACTAAATTACTGCTATTTACTAGTTTATTTATCATCTACTTGATATATTAAGTACCTTCTAGTACTATAAATCATGATAAGTCACTAATTTGTATTTCTTCTCTTTATCAAATAGGCTTAAAACTGCTTTATTTAGGTATTACTTATAAAATAAATTAGTATAGGTACGCTTATTAGTTAGTCTAACTTGTTTAAATAATTCACTAAAGCTAAAAGTATATAGAAAAGCCAAAATCAAATAATTTATCTTTCAAAATGAGGAAATTCAACTCTCAATCTCTCGTATTAACTGTAAACGCAGAAATAACGAAACAGATATAACTTCATTACTTATCTTAAGATAACTAAAACAATGATAAGTGAGTAAATCCTTCTTGATTAATATAATTTCACTAATTTAGAATATTTCTAGAATTAATCTAACTAAGAAAGGATAAAGGGTATATACTTAGTTTACGTTAACTATATAAACTAAGCTTTACTTTTACTTAATTTTAAGATCTAATTATCTTTAATGAAAGTTTACTGCTACTGAAAGATAAATTTAAGAAAATGTAAGAATTATTAATAGCTATGAATAGCTAAAAAGAGAAATAAAATAAGAAACAAGAATTTTAACTAAGGCTATTTGTAATATAGTTTAGTATAAATAATAGAAATAAACTTAATAACTTTAAACCAAAAATGAATAGTCTGATTATAAGAAATATATTGCAAGGATATATAATTTTTAGCATCATCATTCCCTTATTTAAAATGTTTATTCTACACTTGTTAGAATTAAACAAATAGAGAACTATCGTTAATAAATGAAATCTTAAACTTATAAAAAAGAAAATGCTTCGAAAAGATAATTTATAATAATTTAAATATAATTAAGTTCATTAAAATTATTTAAACTAAAAATTAAATTAAATAAACTTTACTAACTAAGACTACTATATATACTACTAAGTCTTATAATGCTCCTTTATTCTACTTAGGTATTTAATTTCTTATGATTGATGCTATAAAATAAATTTTATTATTATTAATCTTTACAATAATTTAATACTTCTATTAAGCATAAGAAGGACTTACAAACATTTATATCTAGAAAATTAGTTAATTTAGAGAATAATTTTATAGTATTTAGTAAAATCAATAATTGCATTATAATAATGAATTTTATTTTTAGGCTTTTGCTATAAACTAAACTTTATACAAATAATTAAATTAGTTACTTATAAGAAGATTTCATTATACTTGCAATTCTTTCAATCTCCGGATTTTTTTTTAGATAAGAACCTGATTGTTGAGAAATTTTATATTTCTTTGGGCTATCTACTTTTGGACTTTCTTTTTGTGGACTTTTTTATTATTTACTAATTATGTTTTGAAAATCATATTCGAAGTTATCTTCATTTAATTTTTCGTCGGCTTAATGATACCCTAACAATCCAGCTTCTTAAATTATTTTTCTTATTTGTTCAGGATCTTATTAAAAATTATCTTGAACCTCTAACTCTTCTTAACCTAATTTTTATTCAAATAGAGGTATTGATTTAAAGTTGTCTGTCTCTCGGAATTATAAATCTTCTAAATCTTGTGTCTTTTAAAGAGGTTGTATTAGTTTATTTATATGTTGCTCTAAATCAGCCATATTTTATTAATGTTTTCATAGCAAACTGTCTTAATTTTCTTATTCTAGACTGTCTTCCTAATTGTTTATCTACTTTTCTATTTCATAGTTTCTTTGTTGATACTTTTCATTTCATGTTTCTTCACTTTGTCTTACAGGAGTTCACACTCTTTTTTAAGATGGAATACTTCTAATTAGTGGCTTGGATGGAGCTATTCTAATTTTTATCTATCCTTTAGTTTTTGTTTCACTAACGATATGATACCAGCCTTCAATAAATTCTTAATACATTAATGGAGCAAGTTCAACAATAACAGATCCAATTGCTACATCTTTGGTGCTATTAAGATCTTTGTGCCACACTTCAAATTAAATATTCTAATAAAGGCAAGATTCCATATTTGCCTCGCTTATATTTAAAGGAATTGAGAAATTTCAAGCTGGACTCGAAGATTGCTTAATATGAGAAGTATAGTAACTTTATCCATCAAGTCATTTAAACTTTATAAAAGCATTAGCAGGGTATTCTGTAATAAAAAGACTTACCATTAAAATAGATATACATTCCATTTTCTACACATATTTAAAATGTTGTGGTTTATCCTTCTTAGTCATATCACTTCATTGTACCCATATTTTCAAATTATTGATACTCTTGTGAATTTTCGACTTGCTCTTCTTAATCGCTGAATCTCTTCTCAGTAGAAGGAATTTCTAAATCTAATAAAGACATTATAACGTGTAAATTAGTAGTGACTTATCCCATTTAATTAATAATGGGATACTCTCCTTGAATCGTGTTTTGCATTAGCAAAGGCATTAAGGGTACTTTAACCTTTCCAATAAATTAGTTGGTTCTGCTAATAATTTTAAATTAAGCTACCTTGTCTTTCAATAATTCCCAATTTTCTAAGTTCATTGGAATAATTTCTTGATAATTTATCTATAAATCTGCATTAAAATAGGGAGTTTGATTTTATTGTGACGAGAGTTCTCCTTAAAACATCATATACTTGATTAATAATTACTCCTCTGTTTTGAGTTTATAAGCATCTGTAATATTTAATATTTGTAGTGTCAAATTAGCATGTTTAGGCAAACTCCTATTAACCATAATTTATCTATCTACTATGAAGTTATTTTCTAACTATTAAAATTCTTATGTTTGGTAAAGCACCAGAATAAGAATTTTCCCAATAACTTAGCCATTATTATATAAGCAGATGACTCTAGGAACTACTATTTCTTCTTCGTAAAGATATAGTTCTTCTAAAGGAAGAACTCCTTAGCATAAAGTTTCATGTCCTTTTCTTTTTATAACTTAAAATTCAACTCCTAAAGAATTACTATTTGATAAATAATCTTCTAGTGTTTCTGAATTTGGTATAGTAATACTATGAGTGCATTCAAGCTGAATTTAAGTTGGTGAAGTTTCTATTGCTTATTCTTCCATTGGAAATTTGTATCTGATATAAATTTCTTAAGTTTATATATGAAACAGCTCTTTTATTTTGATATTTAGTATATGCTATACTTTATAATTTCCTTTTCTAACTGGTCGCTTTGGAGAAGTTTGCTTTGATTCCATATCCTTGAAACTTTACATATCTGTCTAGGTTTAAATATTTTTGAGTAGCTTTTTAGGAGTTAATTCTTATGAAGATGATTCAACTTATAAAGGCTTTTTATTTAAGAAGCTAGCAATATCTTCTATCTCCTCTAAACTTTTCTTAACTTTAGCTTGTTATTTTACTATTTGAGCTTTATTTTACTTAGGAGGTGTATCTGGTATTTCAAATTCGAAGTTTTCTACTTTTATTCTAATATTTTCGGACTATTCTTCGCTACTTTTTTGCCCATTAGAACGTGGACTTGTAGAAGAGCTTTTAGGAAGTATATGCTGCATTGATAATCTATGAACTTAACTGGAAGTACCTAGTGCTAAAACTACTCTTAAATAACCAACATCTTTACCTTATCTTACGTTATAAATGGGTCTGTATTCATCAAATGCTGTTAAAGGATATAATCCATGCTATATGCTTTAAAGACTGCTAGTGCTGAGAGATAAATGAAATATGTTCAATGGTAGTTTTACTAAACCAAAAAATTAGTCTTTGGACGGATTAAATTTATCCCATACTTCGAGAACTATTTATGCGTTTTGAAGCTTTAGTAAATTCTACTGGTTTATTAAAAGAGGAGTTATCATCTTATGCTAAAATCTTGGTTCATTGTTGTTTCAAATTACAGCTGTTTTTACAGGTTCATTTTCAGGAAAAGTCTTATAGGTTATGAACATATTTCTAGAAAGCAAATTTTCATTTTATGGACCTTCTGTTCTTTGCTAAATTTTTTAGGCATGATCTAAATATAAGTAAAGCTGAAGGTTGAGAGATTCCTATTGCATTATGTTTTTCGATTAGATTTGCTAGCTAATCTATTATTAGTTCGTTTATTCGATAGGATCATTCTAAATTTGCTCTGTTCTTTAGATATATTGTGGAAGTTAACTAATATGCTGTTAGTAGAGTGTTAATTTAACAGATAATCGTCCATTTAGCTGAGATTTTCCCTTCTAAGTTGTTTTCTATTTAGTTGTAAGATTAACTTAAGTTATGTACTAGAGCATAGGATTAAGAAGTAACTTATCTCAGGATATTTCTCCTGACATCAATTCTTTTTTATTTTATCCTTACTAAAAAAGCTTGAAGGATATCTTTTTCCCTGTTAAGGCTTTTACACTCTGTTCTCCCAGCTTTAATCAGTATTTGCTTTAGTGCATGAAGTTTAGAACATTCTTATTTTTTGAAGGAAGAGGCTAAAGTGTTAAAGTCTCATGATATAACTTATGATCAGTGGGAAGTGGAATTTCGCACTATAAATTTAAATTATTCAAATCAATTTTTATTTCAGACAATATGTCCAATCTCGAAATTTCAATTGCTAATTGGTTTACATTACGGATTTCTAAATATTTTTAGTCTTCTTTTTGATCGTGTTCTTATAGAAGTCTAATCTCTTCTTCTAGATCTTCTTCATCATCAATCATTTCTTCTTGAACGGGCTAATCTTAAATATTATTTAGCATTTTTTGTCTCAATTGCTCTGTTTTTTTAGCTATTTAATCTAGTTAGCTATTTTATTTTTGCTAAATATCTTTTGACCTAGCTGTTGATTCTTTTTCTTGTGTAGATAATTCTCCTGCTAGATTTTTGGAAATTTGTAAAGATGGACCTTTTGATTTAGATTCATCAGTTGGCATTCTCGATTTCTACTATCTTTCAATTTAATTTGGTATATTTTAAATAAGCTACTAGTTTTCATATTAACCTGTTTACGACTTTTCAGAAATGTCTTATCTATCTTTATATTCTTCAGCCAAACCTTCATTTTCTTACTCTTCAATTATCTAATTTTTTCAGTTCTTAAAATCAGAAAACATGAAAAGCTCAAGTTCTCCTATTTATTCATCAGTGCTTTTACAGTAGATAGGAAAAGTTCCTCTCAAATCTATATCTGAAAACCTAGCATTAGCAGCAGTTTTGTTTTTCATACTTTATCTTAAATACATTCTAGGGTTTAATTTAACCATTCCAATTATCTTACTAGTTTAAGTGTTTAGAATATCAAAGCTAATAACACCCGAATCTTGAAGATATTTTACAAATAGAGGTTAGGTACATTTTATAGCATAAATAGCTCCTGAGTTTGCAGACAGCTTTTTTACTTACTCTTCAGCACCTCAAAAATAAAGAAGTAATTAATAATTATCATGGCGAGTACTTTGCATAAAAAATCTTCCAAGCTCTATATGTAAAACTCCGTATTGCTTACCTTCAACTCCTGGTGGTAAACTATCCATTTTTAATAAAAATAAAATAGAAAATCTTTCCTTTAGATACACTATAAGCCTTTACCCTTAAAATATGAAAATTAAGAAAGATTAAGTAAATAAACTAATAATAAGCTTATTCCATCTATCTCCATTGTCTAAACCTATATTCTATCTATGCTTCATTTATCTCTAAATCAATATTCTTTAATTCCACAATCTAGCAATTTTAATTCTTTAGAAACAAAAATTACTAAGGTTTAATTAAGAATTAAGATAGAAAGCTAAGAAAGGAAAAATGATATTAAACTTAATAAGAGAAAGCTAAAGCTAAGATGTAGAAATTACCAAGATAAATAAGAATTATTTTAACCTTAAAGGAGTTTATTACCTTCTTCTACAAATATAAGAGCAGCTGCTATAGTTGTAAATAGAAATTCAAATGTCAGAGATAATATTAAAATAATGCTCTATTATTTGAAAAAGAATAGATATATGTTATTATATAGGAATTATATAATGGAAGATTGTAAGATTAGTTTAATATAAAAGTACAAAATTAACTAATTAAGCAATTAGAATTAAGAAATCTAAGAATTTAAAGGTTTAAAAATATTGAAGTGCTTTATAACTTTAAATAGTTCTATAATAAAGGCAGTAAATGTTTAATAGCTATACACTTAACTTTATTAGTAATAATTACCTTTATAGTTATAGGATAAACTATTCTTAAATAATCAACTTTAATCCTTTCGTTCTTAATAAATAAATTCTATAATAAGCAGCTTAAATATTAAAGTACAAGTGAGAGATTCATTGAAAAAATGTTAAGTTTAAAAAGCAAAAGAAATGTATAAGAAATTATAAAAAATCCTTGCTCTGTCTAAAGATATTAAAATATCTTGAATAAGATACTCCTCCAGTATAATCATGCTTTTCACTTAATTATTAGCACTCACAATATATAGTCGTTCGAATCATATATTCATTAAGTAATAAATCTAATGAAGACAAATGATTAGAGTGATTTACTCTTTTAATCCAATAATAAAAGCATAATTTTGAAATATTCTATATGATAGACAGTTTATAATTAGAAAAAACTAAATCAAATAAATAAACTAATGCTCTATAGCTAAAGTACTATCAACTTAATAAAGAGGGATAATTTAAATTGATAATTTAAAAGTAGGATATTAAATGATATTATCTTAATAGTATACTCAAATTATTTAAAATATCTTTTTTGAAAATAGGGAAGAAAAGAAGTATATTATTTATGGAAATAAAGATAAAAGCAGATAACAAATTTAGATGGAGTTTAGGTTTTAATTTTATTTGTTTTTAAGAAAATAAAGAAAGTTTCAGATTATTAATTACTAGTAATCATATGTACTTCATAATAATTACTTTATCTTCATTAATTTAGTATTATACCCATTATTAACTAATTATATATAAAATATTAGAACTTGTCTGATTTTGCTTTTTAGTATCATATTGAAATAAAAAGTGAAAGTGATAATTTAAAGTTAGAGAATAGAAGAATTATATGAGTATATGAAGACTGAATTGTTATTTAGTAAAGTATTTAAACTTACAGATCTAAATCATTCTCTGAGTTTCAAAAACATTCTTTTTAGAAGTCTTGCTTCATATGCTACTGTCTTTTTCTCTCCTTGCATCTGAAGTGGATTAAGTGTAGTTGTAATTTCTTTTCCGTATAATTCAGCAGCATCAAGGAAATTTACAATTTCATTAAAAGTAGAATCCTTAATCATTATCATATGTTTAGCTAGATTTTCAACAAGGGATAAGAAGCATCTCTTGGAGTAATACCAAGTATCAGTCCCTAACTTCTTATTATATGGTTCCAAACTTTTAATAATTCTTGAAACCCCAAATTCGTAATTGCCTTTTGAACAATACAAAGTACCAATAACTAAGTTAACAATACAGAGATGGAATACCTACTTTTCAGGATCTGTGTAAGTTAATTTATCTTCCTCTTTCTCTATTCTTCTCATAAGTTCTTCTGCTTATTCATTCTAACTAGTCATGATATAAGATACGCAAAGATTAGCTAAAATGATAGCAGTAACTTATAGAATATCATCAATATATTTGCTAACGATAGGCTAATAATATCTAATAGCTTCTTTAAATTTCTAATCTTGCATAAAAAAGCAGTGGGCCACATTAAGTTTCCAAGTGTCATGTTCTGAACAAAATTCTGCACTTTATCTGAAAAGTTTCTCAACCGCAGCATAGTTTTCCATATCCCAGTATATTTTAGCTTAAGCCATAAGGATTGGAATATATTTCTCAAGAGCATCATCATATTGCTTTAGTGCTTTTTTTATTCCTTCATTATCTCTTGATAATCTAGCATCCTATATTTACTTAGTTAGCCTTCTTAACTCGTCTACTTTCGCGTTCCCTAATTCATCAAATTTTTTAAAAGCATCTTCTGGAGATGTTTGTTATAAAATCAAAGAATCTAAGTAATCAAAGTCATCTTGAGCTAGGCATTTATAAGTCAATTCAGCGTTTTCTGCTAAAACATCAGCAGCCAAGTCAAAATAATTATACTTGCAATAAAGGATCAATAAGTTCGCAAAAGTCTCAGGAGGAAATGGTGGAGTCTAAAGTAAAAAATTTAATTTCTTGAATCCTCCAGAAGGATCTTCGTCCATATTCATAAGAGCTTAGTTATGCAAAGTAACTGGATCAAGTTCTTCTTCTCTCCTAGGAGGCATATCAATAAGAGCCTCTTTTGCAGCTGGAATATTTTTCATTATATATTCAATTGCTGCTTTTAAATTAAAAGCTTCAACAAGAGCTGTTTCTCTCAAAACTTAAGTATTACCAACTGATTTCACTTCCATACCTTCTGCACCCGAACCAACTCCTAATTCTGGATGTTCTCTTACACCCCTTTCAATTATCTCAGCTACGTGTTTTAACGAAGGAGCATATTGTTTTTATTTGTAATAGGTCAAAGCTATATTATATGCTAAATCACATTAATAACCAAGTACATTCATAGCATCTTAAAATTTTTATCTTGCTTAATCATATTAGCCTTCTTTAAAAAGAATACAACCTTCATTCACTATAACATCAGGATGATCTGAGGCACATTACTGTAGCATAGCTTTGCTATAACTAAACTCCTCTTGCTCATATTTTATAGCTGCTTAGAGAAGTAAAACTCTCTAACTATATTACTAATTTTCAATAAATTGGCAAGTTTTTAATGCATCATTGTATTCTCCAGCCTTGTAAAGTGATTGAGCATGATATAATCTATACTCTTCTACTTCTGGAAATTACTTGGAAAGCTGTTCATACATCTCAGCAGCGTTTTTATAATCTTGAACATAGTAATAGCAATAACCTAATAGCGAGAGTGCAGCACGTGTGCGAGGATTAATTTGTAATTGGTTTCTAAGTATTTAGATAGCTTCTTCAAAGTGACTGTCTTTTATTAAATTGTAGATAGTCTGAGTAAACTATCCTTCTTGAATTTAGCGAACCATAGGAGCATTCATCATTTTTATGTAACTTTAGAAAAAATGCAGAATATAACTAGCAAAGTTTATATAAGTTTCAAGAGTAAATTATATTAATTTTATTAAATAACTTAAATCTAAAAGCTAATTAATCAATTCTTCTTTTGTCTTACCTTATTCTACTTTTACCTTGTTTTTAAAAGATACTAAATTAGACTTCATAATAGAAGCTTCTTAATCCTTTTGCTTTTTGATAAGTTTCATTAATAGCTATAATTGATTAATTTATTTAAGAATTTATGAGTTATAAATTATTTTCTGCTTATTAAGAGTTATAGCTAATTAAAAGACTTATAGTTAAAATGGTAAAGAATGATTGGAATATCAAATAAGATGATATAGCAAATTTAAATTTGTAATGTTAAATACATTATTTCGTAATAATCACTATTTATCTATTTCCACCAAAAGCTATTCTAAAACTTCTTCATGCAAGTCACTAAATTTGCTATCCTAAGTGGGTTTATCATTAAAGCTTTCTCCTTATTAATTTTCCTCCTCTCCGTTCTATTTATCTAACTCTTGTACAATATTATTTAATTCCTATGTAAACATATCAGTTCGTGACATATTTGGCGATTGAGAGTTTACATTGTCGCTTTTGACAGCAGTTGTTTAATTCTAAAGAATATCTTTTGAATCCCTTCTATCAGCATTTCTAGCACTTAAGTCAAAATAATTGGATCCGTTCTAGTTATTACTAATTGACTTAATAGTATCCATCTACTTTTTATTGTATACTTTTATCTTTGCTTTTAGGTCTGAGTTCGGTTATGGACCACTAAACATGGTTTTATTTCTTTTCTTCTTCATTCTGTTCCATTCTGCAAAGTTTTTATCAAGTTGGTCAACAACATTTTACTTAATTTAGGGAGATTTTAGATATTCATTAAAGGCCCTAAAGAGTGGTAAGCAAATAAAATCAATGAAACCTGCTTAAGATTTTGGGATTTCAGTAGTATTTTTATCACAATACATTGAAATGGGTTAACCTTTTGAACGCTCAATATCACCTTAATTGAAAAATTCTTCCATAACTCGATTACTCCATTTATAGTGTAAGTCCCACTCTTTGCTGGAATGTCCTATATCAGCACATTTAATGGCACATTTAAGTACCAAAATTTTATTCTCTATTTTTTCAAGTGAAAATTCTTCAGAGTAATCAATAGCTTTGGTTCTAAACGCTCCTAATAGAGAAAAATGTCTTGACATATCTGTTTCTAGAATCATTTCAATAATGAGCTTCCTAACATAAACTTTGTCCTAAGGACTCATAGTAGACAGTATATTTGTAACAGGATTCCTCATTTCCTAAAATGTAGTAGCAGCATGCATATTCTCAAGTACCGATATATCATTATAAGTTATCGCCAAATCATCTTCATTATTAACTAAAAAGCGATTATTAAGAGCTTTATGTTGTACGTCATGACCTAAAGAAGCTACGACTAATGCGAAGTTATCTAAATTAACTAACTAAACTTTTAGGTTTGAACTCATAACGAAATAAAGCACTGAACATGTTACATCAGTAGCATGATCTCTGTTATGATAAGGATTATCTAAATATTTTTATTCCAGTTCTTGGAAATATTTGGAATATATCTGCTCATTCAGCTAAAATACATCATGAACTAATAAAACTTTTTAGAATAAATAAATGCCACATGTTGAGAGCGATCTATTTTAAGTTATACTGGATAAGAAAAATACGTCAAAATTCCAATTATTTCCAGCTTATCTTAATAACTAACTTAATTATTGTATATTGTAGGGTTCAAGTTTCTCAATATGTGTTGTCTTCTTCACATTCATTAATGTGGATGTTCTTTCTTTCTTCTTTCTTTACTCTACTATTTACTAAAGTTCATCAGTTTAGATAGAAGGCTTTTGATATTACTAAGTGACATAAATTCTATCTTCCTTGGAAATAGATTTAGGCAAATCTTCTTTCATGTTTATATCAAATAGATTCTCTTTTTCTATTATAGTTATTAGGATTGACTTCAGATCTTCATTAGCCTTATTTAGTTTTTATCTCACATCACTTGCCATTATAACATCACATGTTTAATTTATTGTCAACATAATATTTTGCAGCTTTAAAACTACCTTTTCTACTTCTGTGAGAGTATCTTTATCTTTTCTAATTATTTCCATTAATTTTTAAGATCCAATGTCATTTCCTTCATCTATATTTGTTATTTTTCTATTTTATCTTCTTACGTTTCTATTTGCAGTAACTCGCATTTGCATCTAGTTATCCTCTTAACTGAGTCTAGTTATGAATATTGCTTTCATAATTTTTTCTTGCTTATAGGAGTAAATGCTCATAACAATACAGACAAAGGCTAAAATGAGAGAACTTATGAGTATTTCTTGGATTTCTGCTTTAGTTAAAATGTTAGTGATGAAGTAGACTACTACAGTTCATATATTAAGAGCACATATTGTTTTATAATTGTAGAAAACTGCCTTTTAAGTTAAGTAAAGTCCTCCTATTATAAATAAAGAATGATCTAGTTATGATTGCGGCTTATAACCAAACACATTATCTAGCAAGTCTTTATCACAGATAACCAGATAAGCTTAAACGAGTCCCATAAGCAGCATAAAAATGTATGAAGAGTATTATCTTTTGTATATATTGAGAATATAAATACTTAGCAAAATACCGCCTAATACTATAAGAGCAACTAATAACGCTAATTGAATATATAGGACTATATTATTTTCATTATGGTACGTTAAGTTAATAACTTCTATTATTATGCTTCCCCCTAAAAATAATATATAAAAACTCAAAAAAAATATTCACACTTGAATATACTCTTCAGATGGTTTTCTTTCATTAGTTGAAGAGCTGTATAGTATATTCTTAAAATCTTGTTCCTACTCTTCATTTTTAAACACAAGAGTGTTTGATTCTACTCTCAGGTTTATTTCTTTAAGATTTCTTGCATTCTTATCTTAAGTTAAGAAGATTCCATGCTAAGCAGATGTAGATTCTTGAGCCATGCTAACAGTATCCTAAGAAATTGGTTGAAATTTCATTTATAAATGTTAGATAATAGTTTAGGGGAAAAATTACTTTATTTATTTTAATTTCAACTATTAAATCAAAGCATCAAGAGTTTTTAGCCCTTATATCATAAGAACGTAACCTATTAAATAAACCTTAAAAATTGTTTCTTATTTAAACAAGGATAAATAGAAAATATATCTACCCATCTTTCTTAATTTAATCTAATGGTATAAGTTTACACCATTGATTCTATTTTATTTTCTTCAATAAAAACTTTTAAAAGAAACTCTTTAGTAATTGAACGATTTAATAAGAAGGAGAAATAATAAAGAGGCAATAGTTAAAGTTTCTAGCTTAAATTAAATAAAAATAAATATTCTTAAAGTTAATATATTAAAAACTTATGTATATGCATTATTTAATATAGTAGTTCTTGTACTTATTTCCTTACTTATTAAAATGCTTTTGTATCTACTAATTTATTCATCATTTATTTAATTTTTATTTTCCTTTTGTATTTTCACTTTAATGGCAAATCCATTTCTTACTCAGATCGTATTTAAATCATAAAGCTTAATTTTATCAGTAAAATAGCTTTAATAATCTTTTATCTTTAAGATAGAAAGCTTAAAAAATGCTTTATATATAGTTAAAATAGTCTAAAACAAGAATGAAAAAGCGAAGAATTTAAACATCCATCCTATCTATATTAAATCTTAATAATCTAGTGATAAATTGCAATGAAAGGGTATTTAATTAAAACTATATTCTTATCCCCATTTGCTGGAATGCTTGCTTATTTCCTTGTTTAACTTAAAAATATAGCATTAAATAATTTAAAGATAATCTATAAGTAAATTCTTCTATTCTGTTTCAGAACCACTTTGATATGTTACGCTTTTTATTTAAAATAAAGAAAAAAGTTAAATGAGTTATCATAATACAATAGCGTCAATTTTTTTAATTTAAATATTAGCTTAAATAGTAAACACTAACTCTTCTTTAACTTATTCCAGCATTCATTATATCTAAATATTAAAAAATGAATAGAATACTAAAGAAATAATATGATTTCCATTTGGAGATCATTGTTTAAGTTAAAGCATTTAAGATGTAATATATTCTTAAAATAGTTAGAATCTAATATTAGATTAATAAGTTGTTTAGCATTTGGAGAATGATGCTTATTCATCTGTTAACATAGATTTATTTGTTTATTATGATAAAAGTTGCAAAACCTAATTTTCTTTTATTATGATAGATTGATATAATAGATTATTATTCTTTTTACAGTTACATTATATTTTATCTGCTCAATTTTGCTCTTCTTTTATATGAAAAGTTAACTAAATAGTTAAAGGAAAATTTATCTAGATGATTCACTTATAATTATTATGTATGCTCGAACTTCATTTTTTATGAAAGTACATTAAATAGTTAGAAAGGTTGAAATTAGAATAGTTATATAATAAAAATGACTTATATCTAATTATTAATTTATATTCTGTCAATTTCACTTAATCTTCATGCTAGCATTAAGCTTAGTGTAATAAAACTAAAAATAAAAGATTATTAATATAGTTAATTAGGTTTAATAGTTAGTTAATAGCAATTACTTAAGTACTTATAAAAATAGTAGGATTAAATCTGCCTGTCACTTTTAAGTGTTTATTTTATCTAAAATTGTAATAATTTGTCATTTCTTAAGTTGCCTCTATTATATGCAAAAAACATCTAAACAAGAAGAAAAATTCATATGCATATTAAATTAGGATCGCAAAATCTTGAAAGTTTATCTTACCAAGTTTTTTATTCATATATACTTAAACCAATATAGAACTTCTATTTTTATCTTTAAATAACTTTTCAATTTTATAATTATAAATAGCGTATTTATCTTTTCTATTTTAGAAGGATTTTATAAGTATAATTTAAAGTACTTAAGTTATATAAAATTATATGAATGAAATATCTTTAAATTACCTAACTAGTAAAGCTTAAACAATGTATTAAATCTTAGAAGAGTAATAGTTAGTATATTTTTGATATAAAGCTATACCTTTATATTTAATCGTTTAAGCTTTTAAATTATTGATAAATAGATTTTTTGCTTAATATCATTTAATCTTATAGATATGTTAAATTGTATGCCCTTAGATAGTTTTTGAATGCTAATTTGCTATTTATTATGTTTTGCTGCTGTTTTATTTCCTTTTTTCAAGCTCATATAAGCATAAATATTAAAATTATACTTCATAATTATCTGGCATCACCTAATAGATAATAAATACATCAGCTTTCTATCCTTGCTTAGGTTAATTTAATATAAGGAATTTAATTATTTATCAAATTAGAATAAGAAGTTCAATATATCACCAAATTCAAATACTGCTCTATTTCCTTATATGAGAAAAATACTAGAATAACTATAAAAGATTGATAGAAAATAGAGAAATGTTGATTTATCTGATTAAATAAGCTTAGAACAGCTCAAAATAATAGTATAGCTATATTTTCAGTTTATGCTTACTATTTAGCATTTCCTTGACTTAATAATAATTATATTATAACCATTAACTTTATAATCTAATTATGCTTTCATTTTAGAGACTTAATATCTTACTTATAGTCTGACTTGGCTTTATATGAAAAGCACTGACATTTTGTTTATGCTTTGATTATAATTAACTATTATGTTGTAAAATTAAATCTAAAGGAATAATAAATAATCTAATTTACTTATTTTAATCCTTTCCTTATTATTTTTTCAATATATTAGAACGAAATAAATCCTAAAAAAGGCTAAGAACTGATGGACATTTTACATAAGAGAGATTAAAGATTTCTTATAAATATCCCAAGTTTAGATTGTTTTAGGGTGATTGTATAGTACTAGTAATTTATAATAAGCAATAGTTAAATTCTTTACATACGAAGATAAAAATAGGAATATTTAAAATAAAGGTTCTTCTTATTACAAGTACATACAATTTACTAAATTATATGTGTTATTGATATTTCAGCAAATTAATAATAGAGATAAATATTAAAACATTAAAGGAAAACAAATCAAAAACTAAATGCAAACTCTTTATTACATTTAAAGATAAAGTATTTTATCTTTTTTAAATTTTGGTAAATAAGATAGACTAACTAAAATAGTAAATACTAATGTAATTTCTTCTTTATTTCGCAAGAAGATTTTATATCTTCATATAGGATAAATATTTAAATGTAATTATGTAAAAATAAGAGCAAGCTTGTCTTCTAAAGATTTGATATCCAATTATTTAAATACCAGATTTAAAATTAATATCTTGATAGTTTTACAAAAGTATTAGGTATTGATTGCCATATAGTTATAATATAATATAATAAATGCTTTTAATTATAATTTATTACCTATTTTTATTTTTTGTTGGTTTTTATAATGCTTTATAAACTTTTAGCAGCTATTAGCAGATACTTTTTATGTTGTCTAATTCTTCAAAGCAAAATAACCTTTTCACTCTTCTTATTTTCTCTTTGGAGAATCCTTTATTTTAAATTAAAAGCTTATTAATTAGATAATTTACAAGAGTTATTTAGAAAACATTAGTATGCTGATTATAATAAACTTACAGTTTAATTGCCAAATTTAAGAATCCTAAAAAATACTTATAAATCACCAAAGCTAAGGATATAATAATAGCTTATAAATCTAAAAATACCTATTTTTAAGGATAAACCTTATTTTGATTTAAATAAAAAGATTATAGGAATATAGTCTCATAATACTGCTACTGTAATAAAGATCTAATTTACAATTAATAGTATAATAAGCATATACAATATATCTTGCATAAAGACATATAATTAATATGTTTTCTTAATTACTTATGTACTTTTTTATTTCTGGAATTTTTATAAAAATAAGTTTTAAATTTAAATTATCATATCTTATATAAGTTATGAATGACATAGAGGAATTTAAAAGAATATTAAAGATAGAATGCTAAACAGGGTTTAAATACTGAGATAATTATAAATAATTAAATAATTAAATAGTAAGTTTATTGCTATATCAATTAGCATTATAATATTCTTTGTTTTCCTATCTGAATAGAAGCTTACTTAAAGAAGGATTATAATGTTTTAGTCTTTGGTATTAAATATTTCTAAAATTTCTTATTTGTGCTTAATTGTTGATTGTTCTCTTCTTGTTTTTGCTTTTGTTCCACATTTTAACTGTAAAGTAAAAAAGATTAGGATGAAGAAGGTCGCTTTACTTTATAATAGCTTGAGTTTGAGTTTTAGAATGTGCTCTTAAATCTGCTAGTGTCATTTAAGTCTTCATTTACTTTTGATTATAAAGATTTTTTTTAAGCTTCAAAAGTTCTAATATTTTTATTATTCTATAATTGACTATAATATGTCATCGAATTTTGATTCAAGGCATCATATGGAATCTAATGATATGTAGAGGGAGTTAAAGATTTAGAAGGTTGACTTTAAGTTGAACTGAATTATTTATATGATTGACTAATACTTTGCAAATGTTTTTTTTCTAATGCATTCTTTTCATATTCAGAAAGTTAAACTTAAAGCTTTTATAGTTTTTATTGATCTCGCTTTAGAGATTCTTCGAAGTCAATAATATCCTATTTAATTTCACTTATTTATGTTATATCTTAACTCTTTTAATACTCATCTGAATTACAAATTACCTCTTTAGATATCAAAATTCTAATCTATTTTGATTTATAAGCTATTTAAACTTTCCTTCAAATTCTTTACTTCATTTTGAATGACCAACAGATTGCTCTTAAGTTCCTATTACCTCAACAATTCTATTTTTTTACTTTTTTCTTCTTATTCCTGAACTATACTATCTTTGCTTGACGGGCTTTATTTTTCGTTGTTTTAATTGCTATATTTATTTTCAAAATCCTATTAAACTTGAAAATTTTAAGATTAAGATGAGGTAAGTTATAGATTATCAATTTAGCTAAGATGATCAGTCTGAATTTTTTCATGGATGATCAAATTTTCGATTTATTTAACAATGCTACTATACTCAGAGTACAATGTTCTCTTTCTATTTTTAAATATGATTTCGTTTTATATTTCTTAAGTGATATTAGTCCTAAAATTAAGCAGCTTATACTATAAGTCTTCAATGCTTATTTTTAATTTCTTTATTTAAGCCTTTAGTTTAGAAATTATGGTAGGAGAAAGCTTTCTATTTAGTTTTAATTGTGATTTAAGGATTTTAATGTTGCTAAGTTCTTTTATCAATCGTTCCTCTCAACTTATGATCTCCTACTTCAAAAATAGGATTTACCTTTATAAAACAATATTTTCACTCATCTTTATTCCTTAATAAATATCATTTCCCTACATTTCAAGCCTTTTTATTCTTTAATTTAATCTATAATGTCTATACATTTAAATAAATAAAATGCTTAATTAAGATTGGATATGAAGTGAATATTACATTGCATGATTGTAAAGATAAGCATTTAGAGATGTTTAGTAAGTACTGGTTAACTATAAGAAATTCCCTTATTTACACATATTAATCCCTTATTTAATCTCTATTAACTCAATATCAAGCTTAATCTGATTTCACTATTTCTATTGTATTCATTTTATTACTCTTATTAATATTAAACACTTCAAGAGGCATAATTATATTATAAAGAGAAATAACCTAAAAACTTAAATAATAAAAGGTAGAAAAAATGAATATTTGAAAGAAATTGCTAGCATAGGTAAGAAAAGAAAAAGCAGGACTTGATATGAGACTAGAAAAGATTGAAAGTTAATTTAAATATATATTTAACGTTAAAAACTATTTCTAGCATTCATTTTTTAACATGCTTTGCTTCTTCATAGTTCTAAGCTGGCTTTTATTTCTTTTAATAAGCGAATCCTTAATTGTAGTTTTATTTTTTAAAATTAGTATTTTTCTGCTACTTATAATGATACTATTGCTAGTTATGGCTTTCATATTATTTTGGATTGTTTTTATATTTCTGCTTATTGAAGTACTCTTACTATCTAAATTAAATAAGTTCTTATAAAGTAAAAATTTAGATATCTCCAATTTAAAAGAGTTTCATCTTTATTTGCTATAAATCCTGCTTTACTATGAGGATATATTAATCATATTCTATTTATTTTAGAGTAAAATTGCTTTTTGGTCCTATTTGATCTTTGAAATTAATGCCGTGCTCATGTTTGAGTTTTATTCCTAGTATGGTATCCTATAATAAAAAATCTTACGCTTGGATATATAGTTTCATCATCTCCTGATACATTTATGCTAAATACACAATTAGAGAGGTTAGCTTAATTGAGGTATTTTTAAATTTAATTATTGTCCATCAGTTATTGGAGTTGTAGGAAGATACAGCTAATCATATATGAATTGTTAGACGAATCTAAGGATTTATTATTTTAAATTTAAAATCCTGCTTCAGGTTAAATTAAATTTTAGTATTGCAAAGATTAAAAAATGTGATTAAGTGGTGCATTTTCAGAAAGCTCAGTAAATTATGGTAAGATTTTTAAAATAAGTTTAGTATCATAAATGCTTCCATTGAACTTAGATTATAGTATTTATTTAAACTCTTGCAGATTATCAGGAAGTTCACCTTAAAAGTGAGAAAAGATAAACAAGAGTTTAGGAAATATATCATGCCCTATTAAAATCTTTGCACTTTCACACAGCTTTTAAAATACCCTTCGAAATCCTATTTTTCTAGAAATTTCTTTTTTCTTATCCTTTAACTTTTACTCTAAAATCTACTACTTCTGCTCTGGATTTACGATTTGGATTTTCATAGTTTTAGTTTCATCATCAGTTTCAGCAATCAATTGCTGGTAGGTTTAATCTAGTAACTAGTATATATATCTGCGATGAAAAGAATTAAGTCCTTCTATTTAAATTTAAGTTTAGGTATTTTAACTAATGAGATCTTTTATTTTTTGCTTAACTTGATCAATTAATTCAATATCCTTCTAATCATTAATTTACATTTCGCTTGATTTCCTAGGCTCTAGCAATTTTTCATATTCTTCCCATAGTTTTTTTTCAATAATCTCAGGTAAATATGGAACTCCTTTAGAAATCCATTTGTTGAAATCTATATCACGCTATTAACCAGATTTAAGTATTTCTAAATTACAGTTTATTTTTGGAAAATGCCCAGGCGCTTCTGAAGGAAACACAAAAAATTTATAAGTTTTAGCAAAATATGAGTTACTCTTTTTTAAAACGCAGCAAAGACTTAAAGAAATGATTCTAAAAATACTTGCATGCTTTAAGATATTTTTATACCTTATTTAGCATGTATCTATGATACCTTATTGGTAATCTTCAGTTCCTGTTACTTCATAGTCAATAGCAATAAAATCAGATCCTTATATGTCTTCGCTAATTTTTTCAAATTTTTCTTCGAAGTTATCAGACAGAATTTCCATTTATTTATATTTGGATGCTAATTAATTCTGCACATTAATAAAAATATTTTTAATTAAAGCTTAAGTAGTTATCTACACATTTCTAGCTTCATATTTATCAATCTTAGTTATTAAACTAGAGAATATAGAGCTGTATTAGACTAACTTAAACCTACTACTAAGGTAAAAATTAAAGATTATATTTACTTTCATTGTACAATACATTTGATTACTTATAAATTATACAAATTAGATTATTATAGCTAAGTACTAAACATTATCAAGCTATGCTTTAATCAAATTGCTATGTATAATAAACATTATTGTGCATCTAATTGTATATCAATCTGTTTTTATATTTCTAGTTACGAATTTAAATAACCTTGTAAAGTATAAAAATCCAGTTGAGTTAAATCTAAAATTTAAAAGTCTTAAAATGCATTTTTGCTTAAGAAAATTTTGATTAAAATGACAAGATTTATCTAATTTAATAGTAAAGCTTAACTAAATTGAAAATAGAATGTTGTGAAAAAGTTATCATATTGCTCAAAAATTAAAGGGTAATTAATAATAAAAAGCTCTTTGGATTAAGAATGGCAATGATAAAGATTAGAAAGTGAATTTACAGCAAACATATAAATATACTTATTTAAATTAAAAATCTATATAATATTTAAATATGATAGATACAAAGTTTTAAGTGTTATTTCATTGTTTTAAAGCTGCATGCCCAGTTTGACTAATATGTTTGAACAACTAATTCTTAGAAGCGAACTCTTACTTGCATTTTTTACATATCTTATCACTGTTATCATTTTGATTCTGATTTTTATCTTTTTTTACTTATTGTTTATTAAATTTTTCTTCCTTTAGTTACTACTTTTTTTATTTTGGATCTTCTTCTGGTTCTTAGACTTTATCCTCTTCTTAATTTTGCTTTTTCTACTATTTCTTTTCTTTTTTCTTTTATTTATTTTTTGTAGGTACTTCAGCAGGCTTTTATTCAACTGGCTACTCTGGCTATTTTTGAATAACATTTGTTTATTTTTAATTATTCTCCTCTTCCTCATCACTTTCTTCACTTTCATTACTACTTTATTTCTTCTTGCTTACAAATGCAGATTGATAATAGTCAAAATCTTCCTCACCTTCGGATGCTGATGATTCCTCTTATTTAGACTGAGACTGGACAATATTTTCATGGTTGGACTCTTCAGATTTAGATTTTTCAGAATTAGCTCTATCGGAAATAGATCCTTCAGAGTTTGATTGTTATAATTTTTATTTGTTTTTCTTATTCTTAGGTTTTGGCTCTTCTTACTACTAAATTTAAGGTTCATTCTATTAATTTGTTTCCTTCAATTCTTATTATAAAAACTTCTTAAGAATAGTTTAATGCTTATTTGATCTTTCATGGTTTTCTCATTGCTTGACGTTATTGAATTACTTTTTACATAATTCACAATTATAAACATTTTGATATGAACTTTTGGTTTAGTTTTTTTCTTCCTCAAACGCAATAATAATATGCTCTTTTTTATTCCTATTTTAGTATTCTCTTTTTTGTTCTTCTTCTTATTACGCTAGCATTTGTTTATTTTTCTATCTCCATTCATCCATTTATCTCTTAGCCTCTTACTCTTTTTCTTCTTTTTCTTGCTTTTTTTTTAAGAGTTTTTCCTCTTTTTCTGCTTTGATTTTCTCTACATAAGCAATCCATCTAGGATCTCTCTTTTTTAAGTATGCAATAAGTTATTTTACTTTGTCTACGAAATCTTTCTTTTCCTTGCTTCTTACTTTCTTGTTCTCAGCCTCCATTAGCCTTTTAATCCTTCTATTTTCAGCTTAACGAGTATCATATTAATCAGTCCATGCAAATGATTTGATTGAAGAGAATTCACTCCAATATTCATAAAAGGTAATTACTACTTCTATAGGGGAAGTGCTTGTGCCAAATTCAGGCCTGACTTATATTTAATCCTTTTTAATGCATTCTGCATTTTCAGCTTAGTCTAATTTAATGAAGAGTTCACGATAAACTGTAAAAAATCCAAGAGGACTATCTGTAAATCCTTCAGGCCAAGCGCTTTAATTGAAATAATGAAATAAATCTTCTTCAGAACCATACAAAATATCCTCTCTATGCACATCATATCATGCGCGCTCTTAAGGATCACTAAGTGTCGAATAAGCATTTTAAAGTTCTTAAAATTATTAGGTAGTGGTCCCGTTGTTTTTATCAGGATGCAATTGAAGAGCTAATTTTTTGTAAGCCTTTTTAATGTCGTCTAAATGTGCAGATCTTTCAACTCCTAGAACTTCGTAAAAACAACGAGACATTTATAATAAAAACAAACTAGATTTTTCATATAGTTTCTGATTTAATACTGTTAAACTTACCACTAGAAACACTTATATCATTTACACTTCAAATAACTAAACTATTAATCCTTAACTTGTTTAAGTCTAAGTTTATATAATTGTAATGTTGCTAGCAAGCTATTCTTCTTAAATACATTACAAAACTTAAATCTTTTAAGTCAATATTTGGAAAAAAGAGAACTAACATAATCAATCCTCTAGTAATTAATCTTCTAATTGCCTTATCTTATAATATCGTTATTTAGTAACTTAGTTCAATTTCCTATCACTCCTTTATAGCACAAATTAGATGAATTTAATGCTATTCAAATAATGTAGACTAGTAGCTTCAAATAATTAAGGTTATAATTAGAAAACAAAGAGGTAGCATGGTAGTGTAATGTATATAATTTATAAATTGACTATTTAGCTAACTAATATTAAATAGTTATAATTTATTTACTTTTTCCTTATTTTTCTTTATTGATATCATTAGATTTCTTATAATATGGTTATTATAAATCCCATTTAGCATCAATTATTCTGCTTCTCTTAATTAATTTACTTTGAAAGATAACAATTTTTCTATACAAACTATTCTTTTAAGCATTCTAGTTACTTAATTTAACCCTTATTAAGAAAGCCTTCTACTGAAAATGACAGATTGATTTGTATTTCTTTATATTATAGTATTCTTAAACTATTTTATCTGCTTAGAATTTAATTATTAGAATATAAGATTTGAAGTTGCTCTTATTCTAATACTATTAAAATAAAAAGAGAAATTAATAAAAGAATCATTGTTAAAAGTGAGTAGGCTAGTTTAATAAGGAATAAAAAGATTTAAACAGGCTAATAATTAAATAGATTAACAGTTTATTGAATATAATAACCCTTTTATACATTAATTTCTACTATCTAGTTATTCACTTTAATAGATTAAATCTAGTAATTAGGATAAGGTAATTACCTTATTTAACTGATAGAAACTTATTGCTTTTGAGATGCTTATTTGAGAGAATCTTTTACTCGAAGATATTTATTCACTTAGCATTAAACTAATTTCTCTTAAATTTTTAATTAATAATTGATAAATAATAAAGCTATGCTCAACTCTAATTTTTCAAAAGCAAGAAATTCTGAATTAATACTCTTTTAATACTAACTTTTATATGCAGAAGCAATAAAAAGAAAATAACTAAAAAAGAGAATGCATAGTGCATACATTCTAGAGAAATAGTCTTAAATTTAAATTAAGCAGCTAGAAATATACCTATTATTAATTTAGTTATAAGGATTTTACTATTATAAGCAATAGCTTTACACTTAACTCTCTAGTTAGCTAAAATAAATATAGTCAAATTAATATAAGCTATTAAATCCATAATTTAATCTAGATTCAATTTAATTATAAGTATAAAGCTATTTTTGATATGCAAAGAAATATGTTAATACGTGAAGAAAAAGGCAGATATTTTAATTTGTAGATATTTAAAATAGGGGCTTAAATGATAAGATAGATATGGGATGTATAAATATAACTTTATGATATATTAAAGTAAGTAGAAGCAAATAGCATATTAAGACAATCTCACTTTGGGTGAAGAGTTTAAAATATTCTAATTTGAATGTAAGGAGTCCACTATAATATTAATTTAGGTGCAAATTTAGATAAGTTTGATTACATATTTTTTATTCGTTTTTGAAGATTTAAATATTCGGGAAATCTTAATGATGCATTCTCACAAGCCTCATTTGAGATAATAGAATAAACCTTTCAAACCCAAAGGCAAAACTTCAGCTAGTAAAAAGCCGAAGGGAAGAACTGAATGACTCAAAGGAGGTAACCCTGAACAAATTTCATAAAGATCGAAACTAGAAAGAGAAAACTAACAAAATCTTATGCGAAAACAAAAGATTCAAGAAACACTAAAAAAGAAAAGAAATATGCTTGGTGAGCCTTCATGTGATGGAATCCTTCCTGATCTTCCTCCAAAGTTAGTACTTCTAATAGCAGGAAAAGTCGGAGTTGACGTAAATTAAATTAAGTATGCAATCATACAGAACATAATTAGTAAATCAATGCCAGACAAAGGATCTAGAAGAGATAGGATAATTTTCATAACCTCATATATACAATAACAATAGGTTTATCTTCCATGCTGCTGAAACTGGCAATATAAATCTAGTAAGTTTTAATTTAGCTTCTATAACTTATTAAAGTAGCTGATATAGTTTGCTTCGTTATGGACGCTCTCTGCATTGACTTTTAAAACATGAAAACTCATCCAGAGCTAAGTAATCCTTTTGATGAATGAGGCTTTAGCGTTATGTCCCTTTTAAAGTATCAAGGTATTCCAAAAGTAATGGCGCTAGTATGTAACGTTGAATAATTCTAAGATAGAGAAAAGCAAAAGCAGGCTAAGAAGTTAATGGCGAGGTTTTTTAATTCGGAGTTTGTTGATTGCAAAATAGCATTTATGCAGGAGATAGCAAAAGTCTTTCTAACATTATGTAATATTTGCTGTGAAGAACTTCCATGAAGAAGCATAAGATCTTACTTAGTTGCTGATAGTTATTCTTATGATCAGAACATTCTTCAAGTATAAGGATATCTAAAGGGAAGTGGATAATTAAACGCTAACTAATTAGTTCATATAACTTCTCTAGGAGATTTCTAAATCAAAACTATTGAAAGATTGCCAGATCCTAGACCTCTTAAAGTAGTTGGAGAACAAAAAGTATTGGGTTAATCAGAGCCAGAATTATAAACTTCTATAAATTGCTTCAGCGAGAATAATAATTGAATGGAATAAGACATTGACTAGGCAGTAGAAAGTTTGGAAAAGCTATAAGTACGAACAGATCATAAGCCAGAAGATTTACCTTCAGATGAAGAAGATCCTTCTGATTCTTTAACAGCTTAGTTTATAAATGAGCATCTAAATTCTATTAATAAAAATTTCGAAATTAAATAGAGAAAGACTGAAGAATTAGAATTTCCTGATGAAAAGGATACTCCTACTCATATTGATGCTAGAGTTCGCTTCTAAAAGTTTAGAGGTTTAGCCAATTTTAAGACTTCTGAGTGGGATCCTTATGAAAATTTGCCTGAAAGCTATTCCAAAATTTACGAAATCTAAAATATAAACACAACATATAAAAAGTTGGCAATTGAAAATGATATGAAATAGTCTTAAACTTTAGCAGGACTTTATGTAAGGTTATTAATTGAAGTTCCTTAAAATGCAGTATAAAAGATAAATCCTTAATATCCTCTAATTATTTCAAGTCTTCTTGAGCATGAACGCAAACTTTCTATTATTCATTTTAAAATCACTCGTTGTGATGATAAATTTGCTCCATTAGGAGAAGTTAAAAGTAAGCAACTACTTGAATTCAACTTTGGATTTAGAAGAGTACTGACTAAGCCCTTATTTAGTGAATTCAACATTAAAAATGAGAAGCTCAAATATGAAAATAATATATTGCCAAATAAATAAGTAGTGGCTTCTATTTACGCACCTGTTTTTTATGGTCCTGCTCCTTGTCTTGTTTTCTAACACTCAGAGCAAGGTGTTCATCTTTTGGCTTAAGGATAATTTTATAAAGTTGATCCAAAGCAACTTATAATAAAGAGAATAATTTTAACGGGTTACCCCGTAAAAGTTTAAAAAAGAAAAGCAGTTTGCAGATACATGTTTTTCAATCCAAGAGATATAGAGTTCTTCAAACCTATAGAACTAAATACTAAATTAGGACTAAGAGTAATTTTTAATACAGGGTCATATAAGAGAATCTGTAGGAACACACGGACTTATGAAATGTATATTCAACAACTTCATTAAGCATGATGATACTGTATGTTTGAAACTTTATAAGCGAGTATTTCCAGTGTGGTTCCCTGGCACTTGGGAAAGTTGAGGAAACTAAACGGAATTTCTTAAAAATAATTAATAATTTAAAGTAAATAAAAATAAACAGAGTTCTCTTTTCATACTTAGCAAAATGGCTCCTTTTCTTAATCTATCTAAATGCTTTGTCAATATTTACATAATAATACAAAAGTAATTTTTAATAAAAAATTGAGTATTGATATGGTAAAGCCTAAGCCAATTATTAAATAAGTAAATATTTAAGATTATAATATTTTAAATTTTAATTAATTCATGCCGTCCACTACCACATAAGAAGTTTTGAATCGTCACCAGTTGTAAAAAATCCTCTTACTACATTCTAAGGAGTTTGAAGTTCAATAGGTAGCATAACACGAACTTCTTTAAAGTGCGGCTTGATTGAATCTATGAAATTTTCTATGTTATCTGCGTTTAGAAGTTATAAAGATCCGTTTTCATTCCCTACAACTAAGATTCTCTAGTTCTAACCATTTGTTGTCAAGCATAAACATGTTATTGGTTATGGATTGTCTCGATCTTTCGGAATTTTTTATTCAACACACTATAGCTTAATCAAGTCTCATTTGTAAATGTAGCCATCTAACGCAGCACTGATTATTTCTGTTTTATTGTTCTGAATTAAAGGAATTAGTCCCATTACAGCTTTTTTATGCATGTTTAAGCTACCTATATAATTATTATTTTAACCAGTTTAAAAATCTAAATTGAAAATTTAAATTTCTCCGCTATAAAATCCAGCAAATAGTGCGTTTTGAATAATCACCATTTAAGAAATACCTGATTAATTACTTGGCTAAATAGAGTTGATAGGCTAAATATTTTTACCATCAAAAGAGCTAATTATAATCAAAGAATCCTCTGAACAACTATAAATCCAGTTATTAGCAACGCAGAGCGCATAAATTTACTTTTAGTGAATTTGTTTTTCCGTAACAACTGAAGGTTATTACTCTAGTAATGAAATTATTGTTATAATGCCTTGCTTTTCAATACCTGTAAAATATTCTTAACCTATTATAATATATCCTGACTCTAATATCATGCTTCCAGGATTACCAGCCAAAGTCATCTCAAATAAAATTGTACCAGGAAGATTACTGAAATCCCAAATTTTCAACTTCTTGTCTCATCCTGCTGTAACAAAAACTGTAGCATTTATCTGTACCAATCCACGAACATTTTGCTCATGTACCTTCACGGCGTTAATTCTTGCTAAATCGTTTTGCTTTGTTCATTAATGTTTGAATCTAAATATTTAATTAATGCAAAATGCATGATAATCATTTGAAAAAGTGTCAAAATAAAAATTACTGGCAGTCTTAGCGTGTGCATTAGTCTTCTTAGAATTTTTTACATAATTTTATATTTTGCTTGAATTGCTGGCTTTTCTAATAACCAGACTATTGCTGATTAAATCCTGGTTATTGCTGATTGTATCCTGGCTATTGCTGATTGTATCCAGGTTATTGTTGCTGATTGTATCCAGGTTATTATTGCTGATTTTATCAATATTGATTTTGATTTCCTGGATCTTACTGTTAAATATGAGGAAATTTGCAATTTTAACCTTGTCTACATCCTTCAGTAGTTTAAAAGTATCGACAAACTTTTTATCCTCTCCCGCCTCCTGATCCTCTCCCGCCTCCTTATCCTCTTCCTCTTCCTTCCATTTTTATTAATTAATTTTTAACCTTTCAAATATCAATTTTTAATTTCATAATTTCATAATTTCATATTTTTAACATAACAAAAACAAAAAAAGCCTACAATGCCAACAGTCTAAAATACACCTAGCATTAAACATTTATTCTAGAATAGTTATTATCAAAATTAGCATTCAGTAATCAAAATAAAAGTAATCAAGCTATATCAAAGTTAATAGCTGCAGCAGAAAGTTTTAGTACTGAATGAATTAAATTATCTAAATAAATAAAATAAGACTAAGAAGTATTTATAAATCTCTATCCTTATTTAGTTATATTTTTATTACTTTCTTCTTTTCATCTTTTAATATTTAATTCTCCTTATAATATAACTTGTTTAATTTATATTATAAGCTAAGTTTAAATTGAGAGAGGTTAGAAGCAATTTATTTAAGGTATAGTAGTAAAATATTTGGTAGAACGAGTTTATTTTAATGTAGATGAGTGATAAATATTTATTTAACTGAGAACATGTAAAGGATGAAATTTGATAGTATTGGGTAAATGGATATTGCAAGGAGAAGATGTATGTATTGATTATACCATTATGTATGTTTATTAAAATTTTAAAACAAAATTCTATGTTAGTAATCATTTATCATCCACCCAAATTTCTCCACCACTTTCTGAAATATAGTAAGATATATCCTTCAGATTGTCTTCAAGAAATTCAGGTTATTCGTTTTTCTATCTGTAGCTAAGCTTTTATTCATTTGTAGGAACGGAGAATAACTTTTAGCAGAGGGATTTAAGTTCGAAAATTGTCATACTCAAAGGTAACTATTTATCGCTACATTTGCCTACACTGTACTTACTAAGAGAACGTAGCTGTACTTATACCACTGAGGATGATAGTTTGAAAGCATTTTCATTTTAACTTTCAAATTAGACCAAATCTTACGGTTATCCATAAATTTGCACTAACTCTTTATATCTAAGAGCATTGGGATCTAAAGAACGTAAATATTATCTTTCAGCATCAACTCTTTCTTAATGACGAACTTATGAGTTATTTAGCATATCTAGTCTCCCGATTCTTGCTATAACTTACAATCTAAATTGTGGTCGGGACATTTACCCCTAGAGTTCATTATTATTTCTAACTCTAAATTCTTTAATGCCAGCAGGAAATTTATGTAATTCTTCAATGCTAATCCAATTATTTAGCATGTTATCTTCTATTGATAATTAAGTCAAACTTGCAAAACCTTCTTTATAGATTATCTCCTTTATCTGATTTTTGTTCAGTACAAGTTTATAAAGACCAGGAATTCAAGATAAGGAATCAGATATTTAATTCCAATCTGTAATGAAATTCTATTCTAAGTTTAAATATTGAACTGTTTGAAAGGCCTTTAGTGAGGTTAACTCTCTTATTTGGTTTTTACAAAGTAAAAGTTCTTCAAGCTAAGGGAAATGCACTTAAGCTTCTCCAATGATTAACTTCACTTGATTCCAATCCAAATTCATTCCAATCAATACTAAATTTTGTAATTTTATGTGCTAAATTAAGAGTTCAGACTATAAAGGCTAGAGAATATTGTAAGCTAAGCTTAAGTTTACCAATCCTTAAAGATTGCTTAAAAGAAAGAGTACTTATTCCCAATCATTTAGTAGGTTTCTGTCAAGTAGCAATGATTTACAACTTGCTAGATATTTCTAAAGTAAGGGTAAGTCTGCATTTACTGAATTTACTTAACATTACTCTAAACCAATTTCAAGCATAGCTTCGACTTTTTTCATTTCTTCAATAGCTTCTAATTACCCTACAAATTCAATAGGTTTAGTAGATTTCTTGATAGTGTTAACATATAATAGTTCAACTGATTCTTGTGATTTAATGTATTTATCATATATAGCAGTTGTAATATCTCTTACTTATAAGCATGACTTCAAACGTTCATAATTAATGAATGTTCCATGCTTTTCTCCACATTAGAAATACCTTACTCCGTTAAAACATCCATCATGCTTACCCCTTTCAAGATCCCATGCTACTCCTACTCATAAGCCTTCTTTGCCTTATAAATTGCCAACAAACTTTACAGTACCGTATTCGTTTTCGAAGCAAATTCTCCTATTCAATTCCATTTAAATATACTAAGTTTAATAATTTAAATCTAATAGATGGCAGTTTAAATAGTACTAAAGTAATATGATATATCAAAGGATAATAGCTTATTAAAAATTGCATATAAAGCTATTTTATTATATCTATTCCTTATATCCTAAAGCTTACCATTTATCGATACAATCCTTATTTCAAATTACCTAGGCAGCTACTAAGCTTCATATATGCTTATATATTTTCTTACCTCTTTTTATGTTTATTATGCTAGTTTCCTTCTATTATTTCTCCTTAAAAGAATTTACTCAGAAGTAGCTTATTATTCTTTACTGTGCAGTAAAGGAAGAGCATTAGTTAGGAGCTAGAAGAAAGTAAGGAATGAGTGGTGTATAAGATTTGAATGAAATTTGAATTAAAAGTAGAAGAAATTATTTAAAGATTCAAATTCTTACAAATATTGAATGGAGCATAAGTTAGACTAGCAAATCAAAATTCTTAATGATTTCAAGTTTACAGAACCACAGACCTTACTCAAAGAATTTAATTCCTTGGTTTTCAATAATTTGAATAATACTTAGTTGGCATATTGCGCGTCAAGGCTTTTAAACTCAGAGGATTCTATTCTTTAGTTTTTGGATAAGCATATAGGAGAAGCAGATCATCATATAGTAGTAACTCGTGAAGGGCTTCTGAAACTGTTATGTAAGTTCATTAAAGCATACAAAAGTAATGATCTATAATAGTCCTATTTAAAGGATATTCTTGAAGTTGCTACTAAGCATCTTACTCGAAAAGAAACATCTGCTAAGCCTAAAACTTAGGCTCTCAAGCTTATTATTAAGATAATAAAAAATTGACCTTAGTTAGTGTCTTAGGAAATGATAATGGAAATTGTCAAAAAAAGAATGCTTGAAGAAGATAAATCTAAGCTAGCTTCTTCTGTAAGGGGACAATGCTACCATGCTTTGGGGTAATTAATTTATTCTTTTCCCTCTAATTTTAAGATTTAGGAAATCTAAGTAATGCTGATTAAGAAATTGTTTGAACAAATATAAGTTGCAAAGCCTGAACTTCCATTAATTAGTGGCATTCTAAAAGGAATAATGAAAGCAATATCCTTTTTTGCGCTAGATAATAATACTAAATAAGAATTGTTTAAAACGCTAAAGGCCTTTCTTACTCCTTCTAAAACTACTAATAAAGTAGAGAATAAGGTAGCACGTCCTTCTATAAAGCTGCTATCAAGCAATTGTAATATATTTGAGGATTATCTTAAATAGGATAGCTTAGTAAAGAATAGCGTTATAAAGTAGTTATATGATATAGTTTAATAGAAGGGAGTATTGAAGGAAGAAGCTTAAGAATGCTTGGAAAAAACTATATCTCTAGTTGCATAATCAATGGCATAACCTGAGTATAAAGTAGTTTATAGCTATATACTCACTTTTATAAAGGATTAACTGTTTAATAACCAGCATACTGAGTATTTTTCTTTAACTATTCGAATACTAGGAATTCTTTCTAAAGCCACAGTTCTTTACGAAGGGGAATAGAAAGTACTTTAAAATTTAAATTGACTGATAGAAATGTGCGAAATCCATGCTCTGATAGATTTGAAAAAGGATGATGCATAAATACCTTTGAATATGCTGTTAGGAACTTAAAAGAAGTGAATTTCCTTTTTAGTAAGTTATAATGAGTTCGCTAGAAATTTAGATAACATTCCTGAAAATACTTTAAATCACTTCTCAAGACTTTGTGCTTTAATACTTGCTAAGAATCAAGTTATTTATCCTAAAAATAGAAAGCTTGTTCATTAGAATTTGGGAAACTTGATAAATACTCTTCGTAAAATAGGTTCTCGCTTCTAGCCTTGGTTAAGAAGAGTAATACATTAGGGCTTACTCACTACTCTCAAGCCAGATGCTTAATCTTATAGTTTGGAACTTCTTGCGAGGCTTTGAAAGCAAATAGCAGAGTATTAAGAGATCAATGATATTGAAAATGCAGTTATAGAGAATTTATTCAGAATCCTTTGTGGACTTCAACTTAATTATGATGTATAAGTAGATTCTTCTGGCTAGGTAGCTTATATAGCCAGCAATCAATATGACTAATAAGTACTTAGAACTTGCGTTAATTTTGCCGGATTTTTCTTAAAAATCTGTAAAGAATAAGCTCTTGGATGGATCCAAACACTTGGAGTGAAGATTATAGAGAAAAGTGCTTAACTTCCTTTATTATCTGCCTTTTATACTTTACTTTAAATTTTGATGGACCTTGCTTCAGAGCACAATTACTTCAAATACTAAGATTTATAGTTTAACCAATATTTCATTTGACTTATTAGACAACTTGATGGGCTAAAAGATGAAGCTTTAGTAGCAGCGCTTTAGTTACTGCTTTCAGTTCCTTCTATCTTTATCAGTGGAAATGAAATTCTATATGTTAGTGTTTTGATCCAAGCTTTTGAAGCAGGTTTATTATATCCTTCTCTAGCTGAGACAGCTTTTAAAACTCTACACTCAGTTACATGAAGTCAATCTCAATTAGAAATAATCCTTCCTAAGATATCTGCTTACTTAAAAGTTAATAAAGAAGAGGAAGAAGTAAAAGAAGAGCAAAGCTTTTATGCTAAAGCTGCCAAAAAATATAAAGAATAGACTACAAGTATTAAAACTTTCGCTGAGCAAAGAAAATAATTAGCACTTTAGGCTCTCAAAATATTAGGCGAATTAGGATGGAAAGCACATGCAGTTATATCTAATCAAAGTCATTTCAAAATAAATTGGGATTCTGAAAAAAGATATGAGTTTACATTTCCTTTTCCTGAATAGAAACTAGACGTTTTTATGGATAGCATTCTACCTATTATTCTTAATTAATGTGAGCAAGCTCCTCAGTAATAAGTTAGATTAAGAGCATGTGAATTACTTCATTCGCTAGTAGTGTACATGTATGGGAAAAACGCTTAAAACAAAGTAAAAGCAGACTTCCACAAATTATATCGAAATATTTTCCCTGTTCTCATTAGACTTGCAGTGTCTCTTGATGATATAACAAGAAAATTATTTGAGCCACTTATAAAATAAACAGTTCATTGGTTCGCCCAATCAAAAACATATGAATAGCCTGAAACTATGGCCTTATTAGATTCGTTGCTAGAGGCTTGCTCTAAGAAAGGAGATTGCAGCATAAGAACACTTGCATCAGCTTGTATTGGAGAATTTTGCTAATGAACTTATAACTAAAATGTTCAAAAGAAAGATACTGCATTCAATAATATCTAGTCTTTGATTAGAAGAATCCTTAGCTATAGCAATCATCCTGATGCTTTTAGAAGATTAGCTGCAATGTCATGCCTTAAACAGGTTTTGCCTATTATAAACAAATCAGATAACTATATCGATAAGTTCTTATTTAGCATAAGCAAGGCAATTGTACTTAGTTGCAAATTTTCAAGTAAGGAAACTTAAGAACTTGCTGATTTAACTAAAGAAGTTCTAACGTTTTTATCAGGAATTATTACCACTAGAAGAGAGTAGTTCTAAACTTTATTGAAAGAGTGCCAAAGTAATTTGGAATCCTTTTAAGACTTTCTTAAAGAGCATTTAATGCATGTTAATAGTTTATGCAGATAAGTAGCTTAGACATTATTTCTAAAAATTGGAGGGCAGGTAGAAGATTTAAACTAAAATGAATTAACTATCCAAAATTTAGATTTCTAAGGAAACTATCTAAAATAGATTGACATCTTTTCAGCTTAACTTCAGTACGTTTAATGACTAAGAAATTAGGAATATTACTTTGATCTCTATAATATAAACAAAAATATATCTAGCTTTATAACTTTATTTTACAGTAGCAAATAGAATATTCCTGATCATGTTATAATAGACCTTTTAGACTTCAGCATATCTAATATTAACTAGGAAATTATAGAACTTGCTACTGATATCTTGCTCTTTCCTGATACTTTTAAATTGGATATCAATCATAAGTTTGAAAGTCTTTGTTATACTATCTGAGAATAAAGTATTTTACAGCAGGATTAAAACGTAGAAACTATATGCAAGCACATTCTTAATAAGAAGTTAGACTTTGAAGACTAATATATAAGAATAAAGCTAGCAGCTGCTTAGAAATTGATACAACTACTTGAAGAAAAGAATATGAATAGATCATATATAAAGCAGTTATTTACGCTTTTGAAAGATGAGATATAAGAATAAAATCTGCATTTCATTCTTAAATGGCTACAATCTGAATCTCCTGATTAGCATAACAAAGCTTATGTGTATCTGAATTACTTCACTAATATAGGGTTAAACTAAAACTCTATTATTATTCAATGAATTTCTTAACATCCTTAGGCGTTTTAAAGAGCTCAGGATTATTTTATCACTTACATATTAAAGAAGTGAGATGACTCTAATACCCAACTTGCTGTTTTTCTGATTAGTAACGTGAGAGAAACACCTTAGTTGTTGGAATTTTTCATAGCAGTTTTGTAGAAATGTAGAGAAATGCTAGATCGGCATTAATTCGGAGTTTTATAATTTGCATAACCTCTGCTTACAAACATTCCTGAGAAATGGAAGAATTTATTATACTAGTTAGAATAAACCAGTCAGCTTACTTTTATAAAGATTCATTGCATAATCATAGAAACCATGAAAAAGTGGTCTAAATAATCTATAGAAGGAGCCAATATTTTCTAATAGCATCAGCAATTTGTAAAATATTGCTTGGAGTTCATTGAAATAGCCTTTGTAAATAGAGATACTAATGTGCAACTTAAGAAAGAAATAATCACGCTGATGGGAATATTATGGGATATACCAAACCGTGATAGAAAATTGCTAGGAATCAAATTTTTCCCGTATCTTGATCAAATGATCAAAACACACTTTCCCATGCATACTAAACTTTTAGATACATCTGAATCCTCTAAAAAATAGGACTTTAGTGTGCTATTCCCAGCAATGCTTGACTTAGTTCATTTAACTAATTCTTATGAGGTGATTAAGCTTCTTTATATTATCATTAGAGAGGAAAAAGAAGCTAAGGAGTTAAGTGATGCTCTACAATATTTTATTAATTACTGCGCCCAACTTCCCCAGATTTAATTTGATGGTTACTTTTCTTAGTTCCTTAATGATTTTTTTTCAATTCCAGATGCTAACACAAGTGATAACGTTCGTTGGTCTATTGCTAGCAAAATATTGGTTCCAATGCTACAATAATGTCATATATAAGTGCTAGAAGATACTATGGTATAATATGCTGAGAAGTTAAGAAATAGATTGGAACAAAATGCTTTGAGCAGTGTTTCTAACCCTAAAGATTACTACTATCTAATAGGAGAAAAAACTTGACTTCTGAGGATCTTCCATGTTTTTTTTACTAGAATATAGGATAAAAACAAAATATATGAGAGGCTTTACTCTAATGCAAGTGATGTAAGGTTAACTAAGTCTCTTATAATGTTTTAACCTGATACCAAGAAATTACCTGATCAAAGTATACTTCTTCTGTAGATTTAAGAGGTTGAAGATAAAGAAAACTTCAGAAATAGAATTTGTAGAGAATACTCTCAATCTATTTATATATGCTTAGCCGCACTTTTAAAAAAGACTTAAACCAAAGCTGATCCTTTTATGCGATTGTTTTAATCTAACGGTCTTGATTTATGAAAAGTATTGATTGATGAATAATAAAATTTCTAGTTTACAGTAGAAACTAGATTTGATATAATAACTTAAAAGCAGTATTAGAAATCAAGGCTATAATCTGAGCTTATAATTGGATAATACTTAACTGAATCTCTATACTCTTAACCGTAATCCTTCAATTAAGTATAAAAGGTTGAAGAAAAAAAGGAGGAGAATGTGAATTTGGAAGAATACGAACTAGACGAAATAAACAAATCTGTTTTAATGCAGCCATTACTTTCAGTAATTGACCATTTACATACTTAATTTCCAAATAATGGTGAATTTATGCCTTAGTGAATGGAGAGATTATATGGAGACCTAAGTAATGTAAATGCTAGTCTTCCTGTTAAGTTGTTTTTCGTAAAAATTGTATTGAATCGCCCAAATATTTTCCAGTAATATGCTAATTAATGAATATCCCCAATTCTAAGCTCAATGCTAGGTTAAAATAATGGAGGTTAAGGATTCCATTACTTCCTACGTGACGTAGCGGCTTTGTTTGCATATGTTTGGGATTATATTCCAGATGGATCTCAATCAAGAGTTTGCTCTGAATTTATAAATTATTTGATAAAATGCTGTGCAGATCTGAAGAAATCTACCTTTACTTCAAATTTAGACATTATTAATACTCTTTTAAGCAAATGGAGAAATGTCGTTACAATCGATGACTAGTTGCTATTGAAAATGATCAAGACTGCTGGTAGAAATTCTCAGGAAAACGCCTTTAAAATGACAGCCATTCAGATATTAGCTCTTGCTTTAGATTATGGACTCTGCATAGAGTTTTCAGCTTATTATAATGCTTTAATAGAAATTCTCTTAAGCTAAACACTAAAAGGAAAGCATATAAGAGAAGCAGCTGCTGAAATCCTTGGAAAGCTGTTAAACAAGTATATCGATCAGTCTATAATATAATGCATTGATAACATTAAGCCTGACTCTTTAAAAGCTATCATGCTAGATAAAATCTCTATGAATTACCCTGAAATAGTTTAGATAGTTAAGCATGAAGTAGAAATACTATTAAAGGCTTTATAAGGAATTGATAGAGTTCCTATTTTAAGGTGCTTGCGTAGATTTTTTAATATTCTCAACACAGAGAAAGAGGAACACTATTCCGCCTTCCAAGCTTTCTGTAATGCTCTTTATACTTCTGAAGTTATAAAGGATAGGCATTAAACCTCTCAAGAAGCCCTTCTAAGTATGCTAACTTCATTGTCAAATATAAAAGAGGCTTGTATTATAAAGCTTTTTATAAAGCTTGTGCCTAGCCTTGTAATAGATTCTGAAGAAATTCTAAGAGCTCTTTATTTTGAGATGATGCAAAAAATATGAACTCTTCAAATACCTGAATTGACTTAATTTGTAACAAAAGAACTAATTAAAGGATTAGCAGATCCAAGTGAAGCAATTAGTAGCTAATTACTATAATTCTGAAATGAAGCCTAAAGACTGCCTACAAATGTAACAGAAAGAATGATAGCCCTTATGAGTAAGATTCAAGTATAAGATAATGGATAGAATTGAATAGAAATACTAAGTGTACTACTTCTTAAACTTTGTGAAAAGTCACCTGATTATGAAAGAAAGCTATTTGATAATCCTCTTTATCAATGCTAATTTGAAGATATCTAGCTTTCAGTGTCAATACATCAATCAATTCCTATGACTCCGTTGTTTTCATATGAATATTACATGATGGAAAGCAAATAAATGATACCTGTTGAAAAGCATACAATCCCTCCTAGTTTAACTTCTAGTTTTGTTCCTGAATCTTCTAGTCTTTTTAGTGATTCTTTAAAAATGCCTGTTTTCTCTGATGAAATTTTCGCAAAGCCTTAACCAATGAGAAGAAAGAACATAAGACACTATCCTGTAGAATCCTAGATTCATTAATACATTAGTTCACAAGCAAAAGATTCAAGGTAAAGAAATTATGACTAAATGGTTAAGAAATCTCGAAATGCCAAAGTAACTATGTACAGAAATTACAGGCATGGAGACTTTCCAGATATTGAAATTAAATATAGCGAAATTCTCGGACCTCTCCTTCATCTTTGCTTGCTCTCTAATGAAATTTCAAGAGAGATATGACTAATCATTTTTGATTCCTTGAAGACAAGCATCACCTTAGAATAAAAGTAAACCATTGTTCAGTAAATCGAATAATCATTGAAATCTACCAATTCCTTAGAAATTTCTACAGCTTCTTGCTTGCATATAATGGCACTAAGTTTAGTAGAACTAACTGGCTCTCTCATAAGTGAGTTGAACTCAGAAACAATAGTCCATTCTGCTAATATTTCGTTAGGTTTTTAAACTGGGGCACTGCTACTTGAAGAATGCATTATAAAGTTAGAAGAAAATTAAAAGTCTAATAGCTAAAATAAAGGTATAAGTGAAGATTCTCAAGACTTCAAGTTTTGGCTAAGTCTTTCAACGATTTACGAAAAAATAAAGCATCAAGATTCCTTAAAAGGTTTATGACTGAAAATTAGTAACTAGCTTGAAAATTAAAAGCTTGCTTAAGCTCTTGACTTGAAAGAGAATGGATAAATATAGCAAGCCTTAAATGAATTTAATGAATCATTAACTCTAATAGATTATGAGGATATTAGTGAAAAAGTATTGGATGAAATTAGATAATGTAAATGGTAATTGGGGTAATGAGATTAACTAGATATTCCTTACTAAACTTATGAAGGCTCTTTTATAGATTTTCCTCAAATCAAATAACCTGAACTACTTATTAAAGGTTTATTGTGAAGATATGAATTTGATACTCTGGATAGTCTAGAGTTGTATTGGAAGTAGACAAATGCTGAATAGTTAAAAGGCTTTATGTGAAATTTTGCTTGTGTTCGATTGGCATTTTAAGATATTGACAGAGCGAAATACTATGCTAACTGTGAAATGGAAAATATTCTAAATGCATGACAAAATCTAGCCAGTCTCAGCAAATCTGCTCAACACTAGCTTGTCTCTTAGACTATGAAATTCCATGAGTTATGAGAATTCATTAATGTTCAAGATACTTAAAGCCTATTTAAGGAATGAAGCAATAGATCTGCTTCTACTATCTATGATTCTCTACTGATTTGAGACGATATTCTCTAGGCTAGAATTCTATTTGCTGATTTACTAGTAAAATAAGGAGTTTCCATTAACACTTCTATAAAGAGTTAGTTTTATACTTAGATTTGCAAAGGTGCTATGAAAATGCAAAACGATGGTGCAGCTAGGGAGTATATCAAAAAAGCTCACCTTTTAAAAGATCCTAACATGCCAGCTCCTGAAGATATTGGCTTATCTATTTTGAAACTAAAAATGCGCCAAATTTTAACTACTGGCTCCGAAGAACTTGAAACAGAACTAAAGAAAGTACTTGAAGTAGCTTAAAAAACAATAAATAAGGAAAATTAGGAATCTTTTAAAGCTAAAGCTTGCAAAAAAGTTTTCTAAGCTTTGTATATAAACAACTAATACGCTAATGAAAATCTAGCCAATTAAGCTATTTCAGCCTATAAGTAATCTCTTCAATATAATTCAAATGCATAAAACTGTTTCTAGTTTGGAAGGTTTTGTGATTTTATTTTAAGATTGAAAGAGAAATAAGTAATTTTAAATGAGGGCGAGTATGCTGGTATATCATATGATATTCTAGCAATAGAAGTAGTAAACAGTACATTGAATGGGATGTAATTTGGAATGAGTAAAGCATAGGATATGTTTCCACGCTTACTAGATATAATTCAACTTTACCCAGAGTGTCATGAATCATTTTAGGAAGGTATTAACATGGTACCTACATGGATGTTTCTCAAATGAATTTATTAGTGTCTTTCATCTTAGCATGAATTAGTACTTCCACTTTTATAAAAAATAGCCACTACTTATCCACAGGCTTTATATTATCCTTTCAAAGTAACAATGGATATTGATAATCCTGCTCAATTTAACAGAAGCAATCCATTTAGTCAATTATAGGATACATTCCAGTAATGGGATTATTTGGATGTGTTTATATAGGCTCTTGATGGTTTAAATCATCCCGAAAAGAGATTTGAGTTCTACTCTAAAAGTATTAGAGAACATATTAGTGATTCAAATAAGAAAAATGCAAGTTTCATAAAGTATTTAACCTAGAAGATGTGGAACTCTTGCTTTTCCATGAATAAATGTAAAGGATAAGTTGGAAACTATAATAGAAAGTTTATTGATAAATTATCAGGTGATTTTGAAGGACTTTTTGGAAGAGAAGGAGCGAGAATAAGTAGCATGGATGAAAAAACTTTCTAAACTAACTTAAGAAGTTTTAACGAAAAAATCTAAAAGCATTTTGCTAATCAAATGTAAGCGGGACTGACTTAACTTTCTACGTTTTCTAATTACCTTTCAGATTATTAAGGAAATCCAGAATAACCTATAGAAATTCCAGGTTAATATCATGGAGAAAGTGAACCTATTCATTAAGTGTTCATAGGATCTTTTTCATAAGATCTTTTAACTCTTGATTCTATAAGAAAACCAAAAAGACTGAAAATAAATGGAAGTGATGAGAAAGAGTATTTACTGTTAGTAAAAGGAGGGGAAGATCTAAGACTTGATCAACGAATTTAGTAACTATTTGGGTTAATGAATAGGCTTTTAAATTCTGATTGTGAATGTAGAAAAAGAGAGTTGAGTCTAAAAGTTTTCTAAGTAGTTCCTATATTAAAGAGTCTTGGCATTGTAGAATGGGTTAATAACACAAATCCTTTAAAAATTATGATTTAAAATTAGCTTAAAAAGGATTGGAAAATCGAAAATTTTTTCAAAACTGATGCACATAAGGAACATATGAAATGGCTAAGTATGGTAGGAGCTTAACGAAGAGCTAACAACTTTGCGGATATGTGCAAAGCTGCTCTTGGACTTCCTCGCCATTAAGTAGCTGAACCCTTCTCAAAAAATTAAGAATTGATTCCATGGGATTTACTTAAAAAATCTCTATAAAGCCTATGTTCAAAACCAGACTTTTTTGTAGAACTAAGGACAAATTTCATTCGTAGTTTGGCTACTTTAAATGCATGTGCTTATATTTTAGGAATAGGAGATAGACATTTAGACAACTTCTTATTAGACTTATCGGATGGACGCCTGCTAGCAATAGATTTTGGAGTAGCATTTGGTAATGGACTTTCAGAACTTGGTATTCCAGAGCTTATGCCTTTTAGGTTGACCAGATAGTTTCTTAAGCTTATGTATCCTCCAGGACTTTAAGGAGAATATAGATGTGCTATGATACATTGTTTACGCACTTTACGTCATAATAAAGATACCATTCTAGATTGTTGCGAAGTGTTCATAAAAGAACCTTTACTTGATTGGCATAAAAACTTAGAACTTAGACAAGAATCAGAGGAAAATGTGGAAGTATAAGATTCATGGTCAATGCGTAAAATTTAATGTGTAGCTCAAAAGCTACAAGGTATGAACTGTGCCTATATATCAATTTAAGAGCTTTAAGAATCAACAATACATTCTTAAAAAGGCTATATGAAATAGCTTAAAAGTACACTTCTTGGAGATTAAAACAGCATGAGAAATAAATCTGGATAAAAATATTTAACAGTAGAAGATCAAGTTGACTGCTTAATCGAAATGGCATCTGACCCTGACATTCTAGGAAGAGCATGGATAGGTTGGAGTGCTTATGTATGAATAACTTATTTTAGATTAATTGATTACTTACATAATCTCTATATAAAGCTATAACAAGATTACAATTCTAGATTAATCTATTTAGCTAGACCAATAGTCACTATGTTAGATTTCTTAGTTAAATATTTGGGACATTAAATGTTTCAAATATTAGGTTTTCAATATAAATCAATATTACATAAATTTAGATTTAAGTACAATTCACTAGATTAGATATCAAATAAAATATATTTAGATGCTTTGCTTAAAAGTCTTCATTAACTACTTTTTAATTTTAGTTCCAAAAACTATTTGTTTTAGCTAAATTACCTAATTTCTAAGAATCTCTTAATCACTCTGTTTAAGACAAATAGTCTAGCTTATAATGATATTGCCATGACCAAATAAGCTGAAGATAGTACTAAGATATTATTAAATTTAATAAAGAAATGAACCAGAGTAAGAATTATGCCTCTAGCCTTTGAAAGCTAAATAATATAATGCTTAAAATAACGGAAGAAGGTAGTTTCAAGCTAATAATTTAAATAAGAAATAGAAAAGCATAATAAATTCTCTAATCTAATCCTATCTTCACTATTATACATCAAAGTTAATAGGATCTTTTCCTTTACTTCTTATCTTATCTCTTTAAAATAAATTAATCAAATGAAATAAATACCCACAATCTCCTGGTATCTAGTTAAACTCCTTTTTAAATATTCTAAGTCTAAACATAGAATTAAATAGAGAATTTAACAATGGAAAGACCAAATCATATGATTAATTCTTAATACTAGATTCTATTTCTACAAAATTCATATTCATACATTTTCTATAACTTACATATACTAGATGCAATTAAGCGAAAGTATGTGTTATGAGATAAAATGAGAGAAGCTGGTTAGTTAATGTTAGTTTAGTTGAAAAGAGATTAAATAAATTAAATGACTGTCTTAATACTAAAGAATTTTAATTTACGTTTGAAAGATAATTTTCTTAAGAAAAATGGAGCATTACTGTATAGCAAGCAAAAATGTGATGCTGTAATCGTAAAATTTCTAATATATAGATATAACATCCCTATCCATGCTATGATTTTGATATAGGATGAAATAATTAAAGAAATTGTTGTGATAAAGGATTAAGCACATGTAAGTATTTTCATTCAGCTGGAATAAGTGACTCAAAAATATTAAGATCAAAACTTATAAATCGTTGACTATGGTAATTTGCTCATTTTTCCTGGAATCATTGATCTTAATGTTAGATTTGATCCTTTTTTAGATGACTTAAATTCTTTAACGCAAGCGGCAATTTCTGGTGGCATAACTACTTTTTTGACGGATGATTATGCCTAAGAATCGAAACAAGAGCTATATTGTGATGTTGGTTTTGTGCAAACTTTATCAAGTTAGTATTTAGATCCTGATGCTATTGCTTATCGAGCATTTTTTAATCTGGAGTCTGGTAACTAATAACAGCCAATTTCTCTAAAATAGCTTTGTAGTTACCTTCCAAGCATAGAATTGCAATAAAAACCTTTATTTATATCTCCTGAAATTTCCTCTGAGAGAATATTATTCATGTCTTCTCCTTTTAGGAAATTACCTCTGCAAGATAGAATCACTCTTACAGATTCATAACTAGGTGCTGATAATTCACAATTTGCTTCTTCTTTAAACTAAGAAGAAGTAGATAGTGATGAAGAGTTGTTCAGCTGAGAAAATGAAGGGCCACTTAGAAAGCAAACGGCAGGAAATTCAACTTCTCTGTAGCAAAGTAGTGATTTAGGAAACTCAGACTATTAGTTTCGTCCAATAAATAGATCTAACTCTTCCGAAAAAGCTAACCAATAAGAATTTTTATCATTCCGTTAAAATAAAAATATAGAGTACGCTGAAAATGATAACCTAGGAATTAGGAATTCCTTAAACTGCTGAATAAAAATTCAGAACCAGCAAAAGTTCTAGCCTTAAAATAAGATTCAATGAAGAAATGAATAAAATATTAATTATCTGGAGAAATAAGTCAAGACTAGGCATTTTGAAAATTTGGTTGCAGCAGAGCTGTGTACTTATTAAACAGCTGGCTACACTAATTTTGGGAAAAGTTAAAATGAGAATACTTAGTAAAATAATGTTCCTAAAAGGCAATCGCTAAAACCATAAAAGTAAGTGAATGATTTTCCTGAATTCAAAATAGAACATGTTGAAGTTGAATAAAACTAATAAGAACAGCCAAAAAGTCAAAAGAAGAAAGTAAAGAACCGTCCTAAGACCTTGAACTTGAAAGTTGAGAAGTAAAAGTAGATTAGTTTGTATGAAAACTATAAATTTTACCTAGCTAACTGCCCTTCCTAATGTGAAATAAAGGGAATTAAGAGTATTCTTCAGATATTTAAGCAAAGTTAGTGCCGTATTCATATTCAAAACATTTCAAATGGAATAGGAATAAAAATGATCAAATAAGAATCGAATAAGTAAATTTCTTGTGAGACTAACTTGGTTTATTTGTTTTTTTCAGCTGAAACTATTAGATAGAGTGAAACTAGGTTAAAAGTAAATCCTCCTATTAGGGAAAAAATGAACTAAACTTTATTGTGGGCTTTCTTGCAAACTTCTGCAATAGATACAATCAGCTGTGGTCATAAAACTGTTAGTCCTCAGTATAAACTTAATGACTTTCGAAGAGCTTAAGGAGGAGTTAGTTCTCTAGGATTAATATTTCCAGCGTTCTTTACAAAAGCAAGGGAATCAAATATTTCTGATCAATTAATCTTTCAATGGTTATAGAAGCATTTAGTGTCCATGCCAGCCGAAATTATTAATAGCAAAATGAGATCTGGAATAAAGAAAGGAAATTATGCGAATTTCTCCATTTGGGATCTAACAAAAGCCACTAAAATACATGATTTCTTTATTGATAAGCAATTATGTCCTTTTAGCGATAAAGACTTAAAAGGAAGGTTAATAGCAACCTACGTAAGAGGAAAAGTGGCTTAAAACTAGCCTTGTGGGTAGTTTTTAACTAAGAAGATATTGTGAATGTTCTATATAAAACTCTATTTATTTTTAAATTGAATATATAACATTATTATTATACTTTATTACCACTATCTACTCCTTCTTTTTATGCTTAAGCCAATCTCTCCTCATTAGCATTAATCACTATCAATAGATGCTTTTAAACAGATTAAGGAAATAAACAGTTAATTATTATATTTGTTTAGCCTATTTCTATAAAAAGATAGCAATCATATACTAAATGTACTTATTAAGCTACAAAGGCTTAAGACGACTTTGACAATAAACTATTACAATTAATTATTTGAAATAAGATAAACTAGCTACAATTATAAAAAAGCAAACTACTAGAATTATTATATTTATCTTCAAGTAACTAAAGTGTTTGGATATAACTGTATTAAATTTAAAGGTATATTTACCTATATTAACTATTCTTATTATTACTATTAGATCATAGTTAAGTACCTTAATAAAGATACATAAACCTTATAAAAAAGTCTTAGCATTAAGCAGCTTTATAAATGTAAGAAGCAAATTCCTTGGATATACAAATAAAAGATTAGGATTAAATTGTAAAGCAGTCAAATGATTTAATTATTTAAGCCTTGTATATATAAATGAAGGCTTTAGTGTTGATGCTTTTTATTTTGGTTAATGTAGAAAGCCTCTATATTTTGAGTCTAACTGATACTCATTTAAACCTATTTTACAACTCATAATAGCATCCTCACTCTTAATGCCAATCACTTTATCATAAGAATTTGCTTTGAAACTTTGAAGAAGAATTGCCTAAAGGTAGATATAAATGTGATTCAAACTTAGGTCTTTTCATGGAAATAATAAAGAAAATGAAAGGAGTTTATGATCTTTACTAGAACTAGACAAGTGAAGATGAATGAGTGATTATTTTAAGTGGAGATCTAGTTGGTCATAGTTTAAAGAAGAGTAGCAATTAAGATTATATTGAGGATAAGTAAAATAAAGAAAACATACGAAAATCCATTCTTTCTAATTTTGTTCTTTTATAAAATGTGTTTCCCAATATTAAAATAGCATTTGCAGTAGGTAACAATGATATGTGATTAAATTACAATCCTCCTTCATATTAGAAAAATGATCTTTATGAATTTCTGCTAACCTTAGTTAATAAAAGCTCTTATGGATTGTTCAAAGAGGAAGAAATATTTAAATAAACAGCTTGCTATGGACTAGAAATATCAGAGTATTTGGAAATACTTAATATCAATAATATTTACTTTAGTATAAAAGCAGAAGAATAGAATGCTAAAATAGATACAATAATGTAATACTTAGAAAATAAACTTAACACTCAACATAAACTATTCATTCTAAATTTTCATATTCCAATTGGCTTTTAACTAAGATTATAAAATTCCTTGCAGCTTTTACAAATTATTAACAAGTACCAAAGTAAAATACTGCTGGTAATTAATGGCCATGAGCATCTCATGAATTATAGAATGTTTCCGAATGTAAAAATTCCAATATTAATTCATGGATCAATTTCTCCTTACTTTGGAAATAACCCAATGTTCAGACTTTACGAGGTTAATAAAGAAACAGTTTAAATAAAATTTTAGGATTATGTCTTTGATATAATGAACTAGGAATGAAATAAAGGATTTAATAATTTAAACTCTGATGCTAGTTTGTATGATTTTATGTCTAATGTTCATGAAAGTATTCTATCTTCTCAATTTTACTTCGAAAGCTTTATTAGATATTCTTTTGGATGACTAGATGAAAGAGATATAAAATGAAATGCTGTAAGTTACTCTAATAATATAACAGATCCTTAAACATGCAAAGAAATTTGGCTTTGCAGAGTGTAATCTCCTTCTATATCAGATTATAACCTTTGTCTTTAGAATATTAACTCTCCTCTTAAAAATGAGCAAATATTTATATAAGCTAACTTATTTTAATTTAATTGCCTTAATTTAACTTAGCAGCCATTCTATACATAGTTAAGGCTTATTAAGAGATATAACTTTATACTATTAGCCTAATCTTTACTAAATATGGCTAAATTTTCATAATTATAAGGTATAGCTTATTTCATCCTTTTTCACTTTAGAATGCATAAAATCTCATTTACATTCTTATATTGCTTTCCATATAAAACTTACAATTAACTATCTTTAAAGTGAATCATCTTCTTTAAAAAAGCGGCAGGTTAAATCTATTAGGATGATAAGCTTAAATAGTAAATAATGCATAATAAAATAAGATAAAAGCATAGAATCTAATCTAACAAACTAAATAAAGAATCTATAAAGAGTAATATAAGCAAATTAGCTATTAAAGTAATACAAACTATTATAATCAATAATGCTAGAAATTTAACTTCTAACATATTTAATTATTGCCTTCTTACAAGAAATTTACTAATAACTTTATTAGGAAGATAGATAAAACCTTTCCTTTAAATTTCTCAAAACTAACATAAGAAATTAGATAAGATTATAAGTAAATTTAAAGGCTTATACTTAAAATAGTTTAATATTTGTATCACTAAAGCTTATCTTTTTTAAATATTTATCTCACTTTAAACTCAAATTAGTTACAACCTAAAAGAAATAATTTAGGGTAAAGATTGATTTGATAAATAATAAAATTAGAATAAAGTGAACTTTCATTTAAATTATCCTAAAATAACTTTAGCTTAATTCATAATGAAGAGTAATTAGTAATTTCAAAGATTTTGATAGATGTAAATAGAAGCAAAGATTAAAGTATATTAGAATGAGTAATATTTATCACATAGTGTAAATATGAATCGATTATGAAGATATCATAACTACCCATATTATGATTGCAATAGTATAGAGAATTGTTAGTATAATTAAATTTGATTAAATGAAATAAAAAATAATCAATCGAGCTTCCAGGCATTTTTCATGAGTTGTACGAAATGATCATCGTTGTCGATAGAAGCTGAAACAGCAGCATAGTATTCGTTCCATTCATCACGTTGAACTCTACCATCTCGATTCCTATCATTGAAGTTCTGTAAGAATTCAAGGAAAACTTAGTCTTCTGTCATTTCTCCTTTTTAAACTTTTGGATGCATAGAAGCGTTATAAACACCTTTCAGATCAGCTGCGTCAATGTAGCCATTTCCATCCTTGTCGAATTTCAAAAATGCCTTATCAACCATTGCCTAGCGTCTTGTATTTGGTTTTCCTCTAATTCCAACTAAGAATTCATCGAAGTTAACAGTTCCATCTTTATCTTTGTCGAAGAAATCAAAAAGTGCATTAGCTTCTTATTTAGTAAGCTCTATTCCATTCTCTCTGAGTCCAATAAGAAACTCTTCTCTGTCTATTTTTTTATTTCCATCGAAACTATCCAATGCTCTGAAAGTGCGGCCTAAGGATCGGATAGCTTTAGCTCCGCGTTTTTCTAAGGCTTCTTTTACACGTGCTAAAATTTCGATAACGCTTTATGACTACATAATTTATTATAATGGAAGATAATTTCTCTATTCGTATGAATCCTGATGGAACTGGAACAGCATCAGAGGTAGTTATAAGGAAGCTTGCTGAATAACAAATTTTCATAGTTTTGAACATAAATAAAAATACAGTCTTTCGATTATCTCAACTCTAATTAGCCTATATCTATGAATTCAAACTGTTCAATATAATTGAACCTAGAATTGACTTGCTATAGAAAGTGATACAAATTGATCTTAAATACGCTTGCTATAAAATACTTCTTAGTGAAGGTTGGAGTATACTAACAGGATTAAAGTATGGAAGCGATTTTATCTTATATAGAAATATTAGTCTCGAGTAAAAGAACCATGGAGTATGCTTATGCTGAGTTTTAGAAAAAAATGAGGCAAGAATGAAGAACTTTATAAGGTTTCAAAGAATTTGTATGCAAGCTAAGAAAAAATGTCTGTTAATGTTTAGAGATAAACAGCTAAATATCAGGAAGCTATTTGTTCAAATATAGTAAAAAGTTTTTATTTCTATTTTAAAGTTGATTCTTAATGATTAAGGCTATTATATCTTCAAGCGTTTAGTTAAATAGTCAATAGGTTATAATTAAACCTTCTATTTATATTCATACTAGTTATTAATAGACAATCTTCTTTACTTATAGCCTTATCAGTCCTTTTATACCAATAATTAGAACATAATAGTTATATATGATCCTTATTAAATTAAATACTTAAGCTTTATTAAGAAATACATTTCTCATTTATATTTTTATTTTTTATAAAAACTAAATAGGATAAATTATTATAAAAAAGCGAGTTAATTGAAAGCTAAACAGAGCGATATAATAAATGTTTATGATACAAAAGTTTAATAAAATAGAATAGAACCTTCCAGTTAAGTTACTATTGTAGATTTGCACTATCTAATTAATAATATGATATAGTTATTTGAATTATATAAATTAAATAATGTGTATATAGCTTAATGCTATATAAGTATTAGCAATCTTGGTAGTATATTAATCTAGCTACTAAAACATTTCTTAAGATAATTAATTATATATGTAGTGCTATTCATGCCTAAAGAATCATATTTCTTATATAGATTTTTAAATGAAAAACTAATAATTTCATAACATTTCTCGCTTATTTTATTACTTTAACAATCAATTTATTTTATTAATGAATATCTTATATAATAAGAATAATAAAATATTCAGATTAAAAAATGGAAAATTATGCGGTAAAAACGGAATAGTCGATTCTCATTTCTAGAAACTAAAATTGAAAAGCCAAGAGAAAGGTGGGTGAAGAAAAATAAAAAAGTTGACTTCATCAGAATCTAGATTTTTTTCACTAGGTAAATTGATGGTTGGAACGTTATAATTAGAAGAATAAAAAAATGACGAATATTAAAAACTCTAAAAATAAATCGAACAAATTAAGAAATAGATTTCTCGATATGTAGAAACTATATATAATCAAAGTGTATAAATAAGAGAATTTTTGAGCAATATTGATTTTAAAGATAATGAATTAACGATTTTAAGAAAATTACTTTTATAAAATCGATTAGTAACGGAAGAATAATTATGGGAATAATCTTAATCAAACTTGCCCAATAATAAATAATATAATTAAAAAAACTCCAATTTAAATTAAAAAATAGTTATACTAGAATTAGAAATTTAAAATTAGAATATAATTCAAAGATTAGAAATATAGAAAGCAAGATATTTATAAAAAATTAATAAGATAAGAACTCAAACAATTTTGATATTGTAAATCAAGATTTTATTTATTAAGGAAAGGCATTAATTAAAAAAACTTAAATAAAAAGTACAAAACAGAACAATGGCTTAGATTAATAAATTATAGATTACATTAAAAGGAATTATAAGAGAAAAATATTTGTTGGATAGAACTAGATTCAACAGTGGTTGCCTTCCATTATATCAAGAAGGTCGTGGTATCTATCCTCGTTAAGAAAATGACAGCAGGTACTTGGCTGAGATCCAAGAGAATGTTAAACCTTTTTTAGCATTTTATTTATAAATAAATAAATTTGATTATAGAGCGCGTAGCACTCTCAATGGTGCGCAGCTCTTTAAAAAAAATGTTTCATACTGACAAGAATGTTTGTTACTGATAAAATTATCAGATATTGATAAACCTTGTTCAATACTGGTATAATTATTCAGTACTGATAAAAATGTTCAATACTGATATAATTTAAGAATACTCGTAATCTTTAATACTTGCTGGAGGTCCAAGGACATAGCAGGATTGTGTCTCATTGCATCACCAAAGCAGAGGACGACATGTGTCAATTATGGGTACTTAAATTCCCCACCTCTGATGAAGCTCGCAATATTATTTCTTTTTAGTTCCAGAATTAAATTAAATTAAATTTAAATTGAACCAGTGCCGAAGGTCTAATAATCTTATGTCTCGAGGCCAAACCAAAGCAGAGGAAGACATAAAGTCGATTATGGGTACTTAACTTCCCCAACCTCTGATGAAGATGACCTTGTTGTTCACCTTCGAACAACTATGGCGGTTTTAAAATATATATAATAAAATATTCAGATTAATCAAAAAACATTAATAATAAGAATAACATTAATCTTAAGAGTAACTTGCGCAATCAGTGCAATTAAGAGTTAAATATACAATTTCCGTCTATTGAGGAGCTATTAATAAGATCTAATCTCAAATGGGAAAAAACTATTAGAAATTGATTAATTTTAGCCAAATTCCTTAAATGTTATAATTTTAGTTTTCAAAATTCTAATATTAGTAGAGGAACTCTAGGAAAAGCAGATATTATAATACTAAATTATTTAAAGAACCTATTGATAATTAGGCTGTTCATCTTTATAAATAGAATATAACAATTTTTAATAAGTCAGAAGAAGAAAAATACGTTGTTATATATATTAAAACAACATCATTGCAACAGATGCAGTGAAGAAATTAAAGTTAAAAAAAGAACAAGAAAAGCATATTTAAAGATCTATTTAAAAAATAAAAAAATTTCAGAATTCAAATCAGAATTTTTCGCGGCTGCAAAAAGGCAGGAATTAACGATATCCTAGAAAGGCTAGGACCAAGAAAAGGGAACCGAAAAATTTATCAATCAAATCGATTCTACTACTTCTAAAGAAAAACCTAAGAAATAATTTAAAAATATTATGAGCTCGGAAATCTCGAATTTTACCATAGAGCAGTAAATATGCAATGATTAGCTGAAAAAATGGTGATGGACCTCCAGGAAGAGTTTAAAAGGCTGAAGAAAGGAATTAAGAGACTGATGGAAAAACTTGAAATTGTAGTGGAAATAGAATTGTAACTCATTACCTAAGAAAGAGACCTTAACGCATAATGAAATATTTTCAAGACCAGAACAATTAATCATAAAGCTAGCAATAGAAGCAGAAGAACTGATCAACAAAATAGAAAAAAATAGCAAACATTGCAGCGTTAAATGCACCTACAAGAATAAGGGAATGACCTTATGATAGTTGAAGGAGAAAAAACTCAAGATTCAAACCCAAACGAGAAGTAAAAAATGCTATTATTGTAACTCTCGAAACGTCTACGGAAAAGATGCTAGAAATTTCAAAACTTTAAATAAGAATACTGAAACTACTAGAAGAAGTTGGAGTATAGAAGAAGATACACAACAAGTAAAACTAAAAAGAGAAAGATTATATTGCAATAAATTTGGAAAAATATACAAAATCAAAGATGCCAATAATTATCTAGGTAAAAGGATTCCTCAGTGGCAGTATACATAAAAAGGAGAATATTTGTAGAGACATTTAAACTTTTATATTTAGCCTCTAGAGTAATCTAGAGTCTGACAGGAAAGAGGTTAAAATACCTCCAAGAACAACAGGAATTTAATTATATATTTGTATTAAAATCTAATTTAACTTTGACCAACTTAAACAGGATTAATATATAGGAAAAAATTATAATAGTAAATGTTGCAATTTTAAAAATAACCTTTATATGAATAGGTTCAACTCCAAAGTTCAATCCATAAATAAAAATGGCGGATTAATGAAATCCTAAGCCTTACTTTAGTTAAATAGAAGAAATACTCAAGATTACTTGATCTAAAGGCTAACTTTTGAAACTAGTTACTACTTTTTACTTTACTTTTGTTATAGTTGCTTTTCTTTATAAAAGTAGAGATATCTTCTACTTCTGAATTTTACAAATAATTACTTTTAGTATTTTAGTATTTTATTATTTTTTCTATTTTTCTATTACTCTATTTTTAAGCTTCTTTTAGTTAAGTATTATAAATTAAGGCTATAAAATTTTAATTTTAGTTAGTTTATTTTATTTTTCCCTTTTCTTTATAATTTATATAAATGCTATTCTGAATCTTAATTAATTTTATATATTATAAAATCAAATTTTTAATTTAAATTTATATCTATAATACTCTTTTTATCATTTGAAAGCAATTTAAGTAGTAATTACTATGAAATGCTTAGGGCAAAAGACATCTGCTTGCCAAGAACTAAAGCATCTATTATAAAGATTTGGATAAATAGAGTTTTGGGGTTTTCTTGTTATTTAGTTTATTTAATTTAAATGACTGAGAGTAATAAGATTTAGTTTAGAACTAATAACTACAATTCTCTTTATATTATCAACTGATTGATATACTTGAAAAAACCTATTTTAAATGTTAATTTTATAGAAATATCAGATATTACACTTAAAAGCAATATTTTCAAGAATTAAAAATGTAAATTTAGTTAATACTATACAAAGGCCTGATTTTTAAGATGATTAATGAAAATATATTCTACAATTATATCTAAAGCTAGAAGATAATAAGTAATCACTTAATTAATAATGTATACATTTAAGCATTTCCATAAATTAATAACTACTATGTATAAGTACAGCAGGTATTAAGCAAAGATTTCTAATATCTTAGAATTAATAATTATAGTTTAAATTGACTACTATAATCAAATAATTTATGCTTTATAATAGCTTTTTCTTATATTTTTACATCTATTAAGTCATTATAAATTACTAGTTAATATTAGCTTCTTTTATTTTGAATTGCTTCAGTTATGCTTTAAAGTATTAACTACATTATTAGAAATTGAGAAAAGATTAACATTTAAATAGAATAGAAATTGTTAATTATTAAATATCTGGTGATAGTTCCACTGTTTAATGCTTTAAGCTATAATAATATAGCATACTCTTAACATTTAAAAGGGATTTAATTTTCTTTTATTCTATTTGGTATCTCTTAATTGTCATACTTATAATTAACGTACTATTATATCTATAGTTTCTTTATTTACAATATTCAGAGAGACTCTATCGTGCTGCATGTTTATCATAAGCATATAAATAGCATTGAGAAATAGTTTTCCTTTATTGGAATTTTATTTAATCAGCTAGAATTAATATCTTGCTACCATGTATCAATATCTAATAAAGTTACTTCTTTTTATTATCTAAAGCATTAAGATTTTATGTATTACTGATATAATTATCTAGCCTCTAATTTCTATTTCATTATACTTATAATAAAGATAATGAAAGCTATTTAATCATCTTAAACTACTTTCCTATAGCTACAAAATTACAAATCTTTGCTATTATTATTATAATGACTTAGTGCTCTCATCTTAATGCCTTAATACAATATTAATTATAACCTTATTCTTAAAGCATTCTGAAACATCTAATAAATATTTAATAAAATAGCTTGCTAAATCAATTTTTAGCTTATTTAAGTTTCTATCATTACATTAAAGCGCCCATGTTAAGCTTGGCGATAACATAAGCTATCTATTTTCCATGGCTAATGCTTTTATTGACAATATTCTATCTTTAGCAACTATTACTTAACTAAGCTTTTCTTATTCTACCAATATTAGTTTGATGCTTGCCAATCTATATTAATTTCTTTTAGTATAAGTATTTATATAAATAAGCAAACTATAAAGAGAAATAAAAATAGCTTTAGAAAGCAATACTATTTACCCTTAATCTTGGTATATTAAAATTATATCTCTATTTAGTAAGAGTATAGTAAGTATCTTATTTACCTCTCTGAATATTCAATCAGATGCTAGATAATTTAACTAGGCTCTATTAGTAAACATTCTACCTTACCAGACAATAAAAGTTAAATTACATAACTTCTAAACAAGAGAGAGATAAGATAGTTATTGGCGAGAGTTATAGAAAATAGGAGATAGCACATAAAAGTATGATTTTTGAAGAGTTTGTATTTATTAAAACTACTAATAAATAGTATTTCACTTTAATATTTAAGCACTTTAATTTAATATTCTAGCCCTCATCCTAAAATAATACTAGTTCACAATATTAAAAGCCATCTTTAGGGAATTTTATCATTCGTTAGTTAAATGGTAGAATAGTTTGAAAAAAGGGAAAAGAGAGTGTAGTCAATTAAGGAGTTGTGGAACAAAATAGAGACTTAGTAGAACAATCCCATCACTATTTTGGAAACTTTCATCAAGGAAGACGTTCGAACTTATTATCAGTTCACCGAAGAAATGGAGTAGAACAATCCTAAAATATCCATGCATAAAGTGATTCACAGGAATTTAAATTAAGAACTGCTAGTTAAAACTATTCCTAAGAGTGAAGAGTGCTAAAAACTGCTAAAAGAATTCGAAGCTCTTAAAAAGATGGATCATCCAAATATAGTGAAAGTAGTATAATAGTATGAAGATGAAAATTTCTATCACATAGTGATGGAAAATCCTAAGGGAATGGAGTTATTTAATCTGATTGAATAAGAAAGTTAAATTACTGAATAAAAAGCTAGCATTGTAATAGATCAACTCTTAAAAGCAATTAAGTATTCTCACTTAATTGGAATAAGTCATCGAGATATTAAACCAGAAAAAATCATTATTGTTGATGAGAATGATTTGCTTATTAAATTAATCGGATGGGAATTTTGCGATTTGTTCGCAAAAGGAGAAGGAATGGAAACTCCTGTAGGGACTCTAAATTATTTAGCTCCCGAAATTTTTTCAGGTTGTTATGGACCTGAAATTGATTGCTGGTCTATTGGTGTTATAATGTATGTACTCTTGTCAGGTTTTTATCCTTTTGAAAATAACTAAATAGCAGATGTCATAAAATATACACTTCAAGTAAGCTTTGAATTCCCAGAGTGGGATAGTATTTCTTCTGAAGCTAAAGATTTAATATCAAAGCTACTTAGTCCTTCAAATAGAATCTAAGCTTCTGAAGCTTTGAAGCATTAGTGGTTTTAGAAGTTTAATGTTCAATATCCATTAAACAAACCATTAATGCAAACCTTTTAGAATTTCACCTTCAAAAATAAGCTTCAGCTTTAGTGCCTTGAGCATATTGGACATTATAGTTTAGATAGTGAAACTTAAAGCCAAATTTAAAAGTTATTCTACGCAATCGACATTCAAAATAACGGATTTTTAACTTTCGAAAGGTATTAGCAAGCGTGTGAAAACTTAAACCTAAATCAGAGTGAAATTTAAAGTATTTTAATAATGCAGAGCAATTTTCGCAGCTAGATTTAGAAAGATATAATTAAATTAATTTTTCTTCATTTAGAGCAGCATGTGTCGATACATTCAAGATTAATGATGTTCAATTGTTGTGGCGGGTTTTCAAGTTCTTTGACATTGTAAGTTATTTTACTCTTCAGAAAGAAACAAATAAATATACTCCTGAAGATATCAAAAAGATTATTAACTACGAGTTTAGGCAAATTTCTGTAGAAGAGACTAAGAATATCGTTAAAGATTTCGGAATTGCTGGGGAAAAAAGAGCGATTAAGTTCTAGGATTTTACAAACATGCTGGTTAACCAATCTTACGAAGATCTAGAGGCTCCCACTTACTTAAAAGTGAAATGAGCACATAAAACACACTTCATAATAATAAGTCTATTTAAATCTAATACTCTGTATACTTTAAAACTGGTAAGCTCATATCTTTTTATAAGATTTTAATTTCTTCTTTCAGTATTTTACCATTAAACTCAAATTCGATCTTATCTAACTAGGTAAAACTTAATGTCTCATAGACTATGCTAATTTTAAGATTAGCCAAATTAGTAAAATGATTAGCTTCAATCTATTACGAATTTTAAGAGCTGATTAACAGATGATCAGTTCAATTTTCATTATTACTCCATATGATATAACTTCAGGAATAATGAAAAACCTATTACTTCTACTTTTTTATAACATAATTGGTATCTTATGAGGAACCAAACATTATACAATATAGTTTGACAGGTAAAACATGATAACTTAAGGATTTTTGAACATAGTTCAATATTTCTAGAATCGGTAATTTGTGATTTAGTTTAGAGAGATAAAAGTTTGCGAAATTAAATTTTACTAATACCTCTTTATTGCTTTAGAAAATAAGGATTTATGAATATGTAGACCTTCAGCAAACTCTTTTAATCTTCAGACAAAAATTATATTATGGTAAAAGTTAAAAATTGGATAAGATTAATTTCAGAATAATTGGAGGAAATTCGATTAAATTCCCTTAGTGATAAAATGAAATCTTAATTATCTTTTTATTTAATGGCAATTATATAAATTATTTTTGCTAAAGAAATAATAGTTCCCTCTTTTTCTTTACTCGGTAGGTTGAAAATTAATAATTAAAAATCAATACTTAACTAAAACAAAAAATTAATGTTTAAGAATTTCTATACACAAATCAACTTGTAGCATTTACTATTTCTGCATTTTTCTACACATACTGCTCTAATAACTTTCTTGCATGCCAAACGAAGTATTTTAAATTACCGTCTTTCTAGAGCTTTTATTCTAATTTTCCTATTTCAAGTTCTAAATTACTCACTTCAGGTTGAATTTGAACAATTCTGTATTAGACTTAAGATTAGCTTTCTACTCTTCCACCTTTCATAAGCGCTAATCTGATTTGATAAATCTTTTCCTTGTCTAACTAATTAATACCTTTGAAAGCAATAATTAACTCAGGAGGATCTTCTTTTACTTATAGTTCAAATTGAAAATAATGTTTATATTTTTCTATCTAGCTTTCAAAAATACCTATATGATCTTCAAGTAGTTGCTTCTTTTAAATTAGCTTTTAATTTTCTTCTTATTGGACTTTGTTTTTCTAATCGCTTACAAGTTTATATGTTTATATAAGTTCCTTTAAACGGTTAATCCTCACCTACTTATTAGTATTATCTTCATCAAGCTGGCTCAAACTTTTGTCATACAGTTAAATTTCATTCTAAAGCTAAGCAATTATACGGTCTTTACTTTCTAATTGCGACTCTAAGTTATCTTTATTACTTTTATAAGTCAAAATGATGTTTTAGAAATCTTGGCACTACTTCTCTACTTTCTATTCAATTTAATTACTCAGATTCTTAGTTTAAGACTAGATCTATTCAGCTACAGTTCTATTACTTATTTTCACTTGAGAAATAGCCTGTGCATAGGCATTAGTTCTGAATCTAACCTGCTAAACCGCTTGCATTATTAAAAAATTTGAATTTGATAGAATTTAAATCTTTCATTGAAATAAGATTTTCTCAAGTTTCATAACTCAAATTTAAATTTTTTAATTCAAATTCTTTCGAAAATTACTGATTTATAGTATTTGCTTGACTTGTTCTTTTCTCTATATAGAAAGTATCAAATATTTTTATTGCTATTATAGCAAGAACAAGACTTAAAGATATTATATAGAAATAATCGTGATATTTATTTTTAATCTTGAGTATGACTAATCCATATTCATTTACTTAGCGGTCTTTTAAAATTAGATTTGTTAAGATTAATTTAGTCTTTGAACTCTTTATTGAAATTTAACTTCAAGATATATCAGTTGAAAGAATGAATTCACCATTATGAATTCTAGATTTAGTCTTTTTCTGTTATGAGAACATATCCATTTTGACTTTAATTTCTAGCCTGAATCACTTTGACTTTCATATACATCGTAATAAATAGTAAGCATTAGATAATTTGATAATCTCTTGAGAACTTAAATGACTTTAAATGTTAGAGTTACTAGGAAAAAGTAAGGAAGTGTAGTTTGAATGTTAATGTTTAAGTTAAAATGTTTTTAAAAGTCTATCACTCCTTTAAAAGAGCCTGAGCTTCTCTTGTGTGAGTGTTATTCTAAGTAGCTTGCTAGCAACATGATTCGAAAATCTAGTAATCTACGTCGCGAGCCTCAAAAAGTACTTAAGAAACTGATTTTCTAATAATTTCACTTGGGTCATCTAAATGGATAAAAAGCTGCTTTAAGCAATACTCGTAATTTCCAAATTTAAAACTTGCTTATTTGACTTTAACGAAGAAATGAACCCAACAGGTACAAATCTCAGCTCTTATTTCAGTTTTGCTGTCTTCAAGAACTTAAAGAAGTGTAGGGTAAATGTCATTAGCTATTTCATAGTCAAAATTTAAACTACAAATAAAGGTATCCAATGTCTTTGTTGCTAGGATTCTTAAGATCTCATCTGTATCGTCAATACAAGTCTTTATACATCCTAAAATCTGCTTATAAGCTGTATTGCAGTCTTAAATGTTCAAAATCAGCTTCTTTATACATATCATGCCTGCCTTTCTAATTTCAACTTGACTTCTTCCTGCTTTTCATGCGTTAGCTGGAATTACAAATTCTAAAAGGAACTATAAACTTCATTGATTCAAATTTGGTGAAATCTGATCTACTAGCTCAAGTAATTAAAACTTTAACCTAATATCAGGATGCTACAAGCAACTTCTTAGCATATTCAAAGTTTTTTCTTCAACTCCTTCAATTCCAGACCAGATTAATAGCTATTTAAATGCTGTAATTTCCCAGCCGTTTGAATTCCAATTCTGAATATTACCTACTGAGTTTAGCGTTTTTTCTCTTTGCTACAAGCACAAAGATTATGCATCTATATTTAACAACTAAGCAAGTTGATTTACAAGATGTAACGACTAGGATTTCTATAGGACTTAAAACATTATATCTGTGTATTTCTAGTCTAACTGTTTTATTGTTTTGAACGTTGTTTCTATCAGAAAAATTGGGCCAATTTAGTCATAAAGGATTTTAATAATAACTTGTAAATCATTTTCAGGTATCTCACTCTAATAGCTTTGAATATAGCAATTCAATAGTTACAATGCACTCTATCTGTTACTAGGAGTGATAGCCTCAGATAGATGCTTCTGTATGATTTCTAGAGCTCCTATATCTTTAGGAAGAACCTTCATGCAATTTTCTAAATTCTCTTTAACTTACTCCTACTCTGAATCACTATAAGATGTATACATTTCCATTAGTAAGTTTTATAAAAATGGCTAAATGTATTCTTAGCATAGCTAAATCCATAAATAGATCACTTTCGATGACTTAACTTTTATGAAATGTCTAACAGACCATTCTTTAAGTTCTTTCTAGCATAACTAATAAATCTCTCCAGCGTTTTTTCTGACGATAAATTCTTTGTTATTTGAATATTTAAGAGTTTGATAACAGGACTCATTGAAATGCTTTGATAACTCTAATCTTTTACTTCCACATTGATCTAGCATATCTTAGCATATTTCATTTAGATCATTATCAGTGCATCCAGCTAATAATAGGTATATCAGTCTCCCTTCGTATATTGTTAACGACTAAATATCGAATTTTAAAAGTCAATTACATATTTATTCGAAGAATGCCTATCTCACTTATATTGCCTAATCTTAAATTAAAACATCAAAAACATGCATTAATTACTCTAGTAGCGGCTAAGCTCCTTCTGTTAGAATTAAATATCCAAGTGCTTCGCAGTTAGCTTTTCGTACTTATCTTCTCTAGTGGCTTAAGTTTTTTACAATTCCATCCATAATTGATTTCCCATACAATCCCAATCTTACATATGGATCTTTAGAAAGCTGCACAACCAAACTTGCCGACTTCTATTTAATATCAGGATTTCCATCTTACAGAATTTTGCCTAGCTGTTCGCATACTTCAGATAGTCCCTATGTATTTTTCTTTATCATTTCGCTTATTAAATTTAAGCATTGTAGTCTAATCTCTTCACTAGAGTCTTAACTAGCTCTTTGTGATAAAGCAGGCAGCAAGTTTTTTCCCTTTTACTCCTTTTATCATATTTCAAGTATAATACCAAGAGAAAACTCTCTTAACCTCTCAACGGGGTCATTTATCATATTTACTCATATTTATTAATTGTTTACCAGCAAATCCTCTTTTTCTTCCTCACTCAACTCTCCAAACTTCTATTTAAGCTGTTATAAGCCTTATTATCTAATATTTCTATCTTTATCCTTTAAACAGTTTTTAATTCTTTAAGTTGATGTCATTTTATCTTACCTCTTTTAAACTTTATTTATACTATCAACTCAAAGTCATTTAATATTAATCTAATCCTATTTAATGAAACTTCCTTTAGTATTTATTACAAGTTACTTATTCATCTATATGCTACCTTTATTTCTGCTTCTTTATCACTCCTATATACATGCTTTAGTCACTTATGCTTCTATAGCTTACAATTAGACATTTAAGCTACTCAAACACTAAATATCATATTCCTTTTTTTAATTAGAATGTACTTTAGAGAATAGATATCTAAGCTAATTTACCTTATTCTTTCCCTTTTATAGACATAGATCCTTTAATAATCCACTGCATTACTATACATTTAGATAGACATAAAGTATATCAATATAAACTAGCTTTAGTTTATTATTCCATTGCTAGTTTTTATGTTTATCTGCTATATCCCTTCTTATTTAAATTCCTTACACAGTTATTTCAACTTCTATAGTACCTTTTAAAGCTAAAATCAATTAAATTCTTAGATATTTAATTAAACTTAATTTGTTAGCTTGAAATGAAGGGAAATATAAAGCAGAAGTGATCTTTAATAACTTTAAATAATCCATACTTACTTCTATAGGCATTAAACCTAAATTCTCTTTATATCACTAAAGCAAAAAACTCTATATTTTGGTTAGATTTAAGGGTATTAAAACCCAATTAAATAGTTTTCTTGTACTACAACATAAAAAAATAAGCATTTAATAGGAACTTAAGCTTTGAATTCCGGGTAAAGATAGATGAGAGTTATAAATAAGTTAATCAAACTAATTATATAAGCTAGTTCATTATTAAAGGCACTATTCTTAAGTTTATATAGAGAATAAGGTTTAAGTAGAAAGGCTGTAAAGCAATTTTAAATTGAGTCAATTGAATAAGAAAAGGCTAATGATACAGATATAAAGTTAAATTTAGAATGTAAGAATACCATTAATTATTATTCCTTGAGCGTAGATTAGAAAATACTTTTTCTTGCATATACGTATTTTCTTAGTTTAAAAGATGAAATTTAAATTATTTAATTAAGAAAAACAATTTACTATACCGGGTTTACACCTAAGGCTTTAATAAAAGGAAAGTAGAATAGAATAAACTGAATATTTTTAAACTTGGAAGTATTAAATAAGTATTTGATGCTTATAATTTAGAAATCTAAATATCCTGAAAAAGCTTTTATCATTATGTAGTAAGAAATAAAAGTAAGCTTTGCTAATAATTATAAAGGCAAAACCATTTTAATGCTAGCTTTGCATATTTTAATGCAATATAACATGATCAATATTGAGATATGTCAGTCAATATGAAAATTGAGAGATTTAATCATTATTCAAAATTGGGTTACCAAAAAATAAACTAATCTTTAGTAAAGGTAATAAGTTAATACTGCAGGATCTCTAGGATTGATTTATAGTAGATGTTGATTAAAAAATATAATAATAGTTGAAATGATTGTCTCTTCATCAATATAAATTCTGCTGACCTGGTCTCATTGGACTTTGAGAGGGATATTATCCATATTAACTCTAAGTTTGCCTATAAGGTGTTTAATTTCCATAAACACTAGCCTAACCAAATTGATTTTCACTTCCCTATTTCTTTATTAGGTTAACTTTATCTTGTATGCTTTTTTTTTCAGTATAGCATCCTATTATTATTATGCATATCTTCACGATGAAAATAAAACAAGCGCATGCCAAAACTATTTTATGAGTTCCACTTTCCCATTAACCATATTATGAATCTGACGTCCATTTTGGTCCCCAAAAAACTAACCATATAAAGTCGACTAGCAACGTTATACCCAACAGCAGCAGTACTTTTAGCCTTTCTTCCTAATTTAAAGTAAAAATTGAATCTTACCTTATCTTTAACTTTTCATAGATACTGAGAAAAAACTAGCAGTGGAAAATTAAAGTCTGGCCTAGATAAGCAGGTAACAATACTAAGCAGAGTGCCAGTTATGAACAATCGTTAGAGGTTTTCTTCGAACTTAAAATCCATTTGTTAAATATTATTTATTTAATCAATTTTATTCTTTAATTCAAATTAGAAAGCCTAACCATTATTTCTTCATCTAATTCTTCCCTTCCTTTAAATCACCTCTATCAAATTCATCTTTCATGGGTGTATGAAATTGTTCTGCTGTCTATGAATTTTAATGGAATTGGTAATTTAGTGAATTTTCTAAGATTTTATGACTGAAATGATGTTTAAGTTTAAATATTCTATATTTGATTTATTGCAAGCATGGGGTTTAATAGAAGTAGCCTAATTTAAATTTAGAGTAATAAAGGTAGAGTTAATATAGTTAGGTTATATAGACATTTTATACTCAATAAAGTTAAATAACTAAGCTAAAATTTGATAAAGACTATCTAGATACTTAGCTATTCATCTATAGTAATAGGTGGAAATCAATCTACTCTTTATGAGTAATCGAAACTCTTGCATGCTAATTCAATTAGAAACTAAAACCTTCTGCTATTAATTTCTCATAGCCTATAATTATTCATCTTGCTTAAGATTATAATATTCTCATGATATCCAGTTAGCTGGTTACTTATAAGCTCATGCAGATATATAGATATAAGCATTTAGTGATTATAGATTTAAACAGATTGATAAAATTGTTAGTTAAGGAGCTATTGACTATTTAACCTAAGCAGATAGTAAGGTTTTAAAGATAAGCATACTTAACTATTTTACTACTTTCAAGCTAAACAATGAAGCTTTCAAACAAAGCTTCATTATAATGCTTCTATAATTTTACTAGTAAGATACTAAGTTTTTCTATCAAACATAGCTAATTGAATTAAAGATCTAGCTCATAAATCATGCACTAAGAACAGAAAACTAAAATAAATATGAAAGTCTAATTAATCGAATTGACTAACTCAAGGCTTTAAGCCAAATTCATTATTTAGATATTAAAACCTTAATCTAGTCTTTTCTTTAAACTTCAATACTTTCAACAATCAACAGGAGTTAGAAGCGAAGTATATTACCTATAAGTAATATTGAAAATTCTTATATTGATGTAAGAAATGAAAAAGGATATAGTTTGAGGAGATAATGGACACTACTCTCTATTAAATCTCTAATTAATAAGGTATATTTAATAGTTTAAATAAGGGATATACTAAGTTTATATTTACGCTTAAGAGTATTTAAAAACTAAGAGTATTTATGCTAAAAGAATCGTTTTATATCTAATCTAAGGTAATTCTTAAGTGAATATCTAAGATATAATGTTTAGATCTTTGAAAATGGTACAAACGCTTGATTCATTCAAAAGATAAGAATTTAAAGCATATATATGCAAATTCAGCTTATAAAAGAGGATTCAAATAGATCATTATTGAATATACCTAAAGAGCCTTCAACTCAAAAAGTAACGGCATAAAATAAATCAGTCTAAAATATCATATCGATATATAATAAAAAAAGAGGCTTTAATATAAATATAGCACTTAATAATAATGAGTCATTTTAACCTTACTATACAACACTTAACAGTCATTTGATTTACTTTCTGCTGAAAATAAAAAAGAGTATCAAGAAGATTGAATCATCAAAAAAGATATTTAAATAGTTCTAATATTAGACTATCAAGTTATAGTTTCATAGAGTAAACTACAAAAAGCATAATAAAGCATTATTAGTTAGAGGTAATTTAACGGCTTATCATTAATTTCATCTTAGCTTTTTACTATCTTCTAATGGTCTTTTAATAAATAGAAGCATATTGATATATCCTATGAAAAAGATTTCAGTATAAAGTGAAATTTAATCATTTAAAAAATGGAAGTTGAACATGTAAATTAAATTATTAAAGAGGAACAAGAAGACTTTTTTCAGAAGAAGAATGATTCTCCTGTCTTATTGAGGAGAAAAAGTGAAACAACTGACATTGTAACTGAAGAGTATTAAAAGAATAATAGCACCATTAAGCTTACATTCCCTTAAAGTAACAAAAATGAGGAACAATTTAATTAAACACAAATGTAGCATTCATCCTAGAGAACACTTCCTAATATGTAATCTGCTGAAATTCCTTTATATCTGAAGCATTATATACCCATTGGATATGGAAACGCTTATTTAGTCCCATGTTTAATTGATCAGGAGTCTAGGACTTTCGTACCTTTGATAAAACCTACACTTGATGATCTGCAATAGTAAAATGTCTAGAAAAAAGAAGATTTAAGTAATATATAAATCTAGAATTGAACCCAGGAGGAAGATTGAACTTTATAAGAAATTGTTGGAAGAGGAGATACTAAATAATGGAGCTAAGTGTCAGCTGAGCTGAACTGTAAGCTCCATAATAATGAAAAAATTAGAAAAGGAAGACATTGTAGAGAAAGATGATTTAATCACTTAGACCCAGGAATCAAAAAAGGAGGTTGAAATAATGTTGAAGATCTATATATTCTAGAATAGTAATAGGACAAAGGAAATCGTTGGTCAGAAATAGCTCGTACTTTACCAGGAAGAAATGAAGCAAGTGTTCGAAATAGATTTAACTCCTTAATCAAGCACGAGAGAAATGGGCCTGAATCAGTATTTGAAGTAGTACAAAGATTGATTGATAAAAAGAAAAAGTTTATAAGTACCTCACCAGTTTCAAGTATAGGCTCCAACTCTCCTATTATCTCAAATGAAAATTCTCCAAGAAACTTTTAGGACGTAAAGTATTTCTCCTTAGGATATAAAATGCCAGTTTAAAATTAGGATTTTCCCTTTTTAGATGCAAATAAAAGCCAATTTGAAGATTATCTATTTTAAAATAGTAAAGATAAAGTACTAACTGAATTCGATTTCGAAAATTAACATTAACTTTTAGTTTTTAATTTTTAGCTTTAGCTGTTATATTCTCTTTTTTGAAGCTTCTTTAAGAAATTTAAATTTAATACTATAATATTTCTTACTAGTTAGTAGTATTTAAATTAGGGAGAGTTAGATCTAATGAAGTTACATTTAAAAAACTAAAAATTCAGGAATGCTTTTATTCATAAACTTAATACGAATATTTCCATGTTGTTGCACAGGGAAGACCTTTTGCATCTACTAATATTATACCTCTTTAATTTAGTAAAGACCGTATCCTGTCTGCTTCGCTGAAATCTGATACTCTTCTTGCTTCATTTCTAATTTAGATCCAGTATTCTATTTCTTGAGGATTTAGCTAGTCACTCATTGAATATTCATGGTAAGCTGGTGGTACATTTTAGGTAGGATTTTCCTACCTCTTAATTGCTAATTACTACGTTTCTGAGTTATTCTGTTAGCAAAATTCACTGTACTCTTTGTAAACTTTGTGAAGTAAAGCTTCACACTCCTCACAAGCTAATAAATACTTATCATAATAGCGAGATGAAATGCATAGATGCAAAGGTTCACTTGATTCTATATAATTAAAGAATTACCAGCTTAGTAAGGTCCTTCTTTAAAGCCAGAACCTCTACCTCTAAGTCTTAGTTTAATGATATCTTAAGACTATAGATATAAAGGCATATCTTTAGAGCATAAATCTACTATTCTTTTCATATTTGATCCTTTAGTTCCTATAATCCTTCTTGCTACCTGAAACTTAGACTCATTATCGATTTAGATCTCATAGCGACATGTAAATTTTGCAGAAGGCTTTTCTTATTTTTCCTTAGGTAAATCATTAGAGCTTAGAACTTAATTAGTAGCTTCCATTTGAACTGACATTGGATGTTATATTTCCTAGATTTGATTAGGCTAGGTAATTAAATCTTTCTTTTGAGACTATTAAGTCATTGTGTCACTGTTAAAATACCATTAAACACTAAGCACTGCCTACAATGGTTCTAGCCATTTTCCATCTAAATACTTTTGAGCTAAGTAAGCACTAACTATTTATTTAAATAATACAAGAGCTTATCCATATGGAATAATAGTAACCTGCTATACAGGACCAAATATTTCAAGTACTGACTATATATCTTAATGTTCAAGTTCAAAAGCTTCATTATTATCAGAAGAAGACACTTATAGTTTAATACAAGGAGTATGTAGAGGTAAGTTTTTAGCATTCATTTCTGATATCATTTACTCTAGTACATGAGGATTTTACTACATCCTCTGTATTTTGGCCTAAAACTCTTACGCGTTTTATATCATTTTATAAAATACCCTTGAGTAAAGCTATTTAAATTATCCGCGGGAGTTTCAAATTTGACCATAAGAATTTTCGAAAATTCAAATTATGAATTTTCTTTTACCATAGACTCTGTGAAGTAATATAGATTACTATTAGCTATATTATACTGTTATATGTATTAAATAAAGACCCTTAGTTGTTAGATAAGCCACTATTTCGATTTTCTTCTTATTATCTGTGATTCTTATAACTAACGTTTTGATTCTAAATATTGAGTTTTTAATTAGTATTCCAAGCTTAAAATTTTAGGCATAGGTTCTAAATGCTATTAAATGGAGATTTATACACTTAAATAATAGGGATTATTTTCTATATGATAAAAGAGTATTAAATAGATACTTTATAGATAGTTGGTAAGTAATAATGTATTTAGTGCTTTTATCATGCTATCTATAAGAACATTTCCAAATACTTTACTATTCTTTATAAATATCTTCTACTTAAATAGCTATTAAGATATAATTCCTTTGTCTTTATCGCTATTATTTTGCTTAATTTTTCAAGCTTTATCAACCATAGGAATTCTTACTTTTATTTCTAAAGTAGCAAGAGAAGATATCTACCAATTTATTTCATAATCATTTACTTTTTATCGAAAGGATAGAATTACTAACTATATCTCTTTTATATACTTTTTGCTTCATCTCACGTGATAAAAACTTATCTATTAAAGCACTGACTAGCTATTCAATTGTCTCATTCTAATAGCTGCTTTATGTTCAGTAGTAACACTTATATCCTTTATTGTTTCATATAGAGCATGAAAGTACTTAGATGTGTTTAAGCTTTGCTGTATTTATTTTACTATTATTTAACTTCTGTCACTTTAAGGCAGTTTTAATTATAAAGGAGATTTAGTAGTATGAGGGTATTTAAATACATTATTAATTTTAAGCTATGTATACCTATTTATGTCAGTATAAGGGAAGCATTATAAGTTACTATCAAAAAATGTAATAAATAAAAGAAACTTAACTTACATAATAAGAGAGAAGGATACAAACTAATAAGGTTATTATATCTAATTACTAATGTATTAAAGGAAAGGTTTGAAAGATTATATTATGAGGATTTATGATTTGTAAGGTTGAAAGCGAATATGAAGGAGTTTATAATAGAACTTAGAATTTTAATTTGATTTAATTATGAGAAATAGCGACAAAAATTCAATTCAACTAAAAATCAACAACATTGGCAGCGATTAAGAGCTAGAAATTTCCAAGGCTGTGAAAAAAACCAAGTTTACTTAGATAAATTTCTCTAGGCTTAACTCATAAGGTAAATAGTCACCTCAGTAAGTTCCGAGCTTTCAAAGAATACCTCACTTAGATATTTAAAAAGTTGGCTATTAGACTTCTCAGCTACAAGATAAAAACATTGGAACTAATACTTTTATTGAAGAAGAGTAATAAAATAAAGGAACAAGAACCTTAGAGTAACGAATTTTCTAGTCTAATGATAAATCTAATTTCACAATATCTAACTTGGAACACTTTGAACCTTAATGGCATAATACTATAACTCTTGATATGAATAAGAGCACTAGCAGTAAGAAAATGCAAATGATGCAAACTAAATATCCTTTAACAACCAGATCGAATTTTTAAAGCAAGCTTTATGGATAGTAAACTACATCTTTATAAAGCTAGAATGCAGCACTTTCTCAACGTAACTAAAAAAATATAGGGACCTTAATAAATTCAATTCCTTTCCATCAATGCTAATTAGAAACTAGCACTACTATGAATTACGTTCCATATAAAAGGTAAATTACTGAGTCTAAATACGAATTCTACAACAACTTCGACTAGAACAAATCAGAGTCCTAAATAGCTCTTAAAGAAATCTCGAAGTCCTTCAAACCAATAGGGTACGTAACTCGGAACTCAGTTTACGGCATCGATTTGAACAACTTGAAAAAGGAATCTTGAATCTCTCAGATTTCTTTACCTCCAATCTATAAGTTCAAAGAAAGTTTGAGGAAAGCTTTAGAAAACTACCATGGAGAATAGAAATGGGAGACTTCATCAATAGAAGATAGGTACGTTGAAAAGCAGCTCAAAATTAAGAAGTTTTTGCTAAAGAACAAAAACAAAGATTAGATTTAACCTAATTTGTAAATTTTAACCATCTATATTCTACTTTCTAACTAACCTTCTATAAGCTATACATAATATAATAAAACTAGTCATCTAAGCAGAGGACAAGAGATACTAAATAACATCAAAGTATTTAAAAAGAGAGAAACTAGAGAATTAGCTAGTGATAGGATACTATAGGATAGTTAGAATGATTTGAAAACTAGATTTAAGAATTGAAGGAAATTTAGATTTTTTTCAATTTTAGTTTAAAAATAGAAACATGGGAACAGCTTGTTGTTCTAAAGTTAATTAAAAGGATGTTTTAAACTCCTCAAAACCAGTTAAAAGGGATAAATTTTATGAATAACAAAATTCTAAAGAAATACCTTCAAAGTCTTAAGGAAAATCTGATCATTCTAATTAAAGAAGTGAGCAAAATTCTCTTTAGGCAACATCTGATTTGCAATAACTTAAACATTCTAATATCTAGTAAGTGAGTCAAACGTTAGAAATATTTGAAATTAGTGAAAATGTGAATAATATTGAATAATAGAATCTTTACTATCTCACTAGCTATGTTATAGAACAAACATACAGTACTACAAGTGAATGGTAAAAAATGATTAAGGCGAATGTGGACGAACAGACGATAATATAAAACGTCTTAATGCTCAATAGTAGGAACTGAATTAAAGAATTGATTCAGATACACTAGGAAAAAAAATAGAGCATGTCTAACTATAAAGGCCCTATTCTCAATAAGCAATTATTATAGTTAGAAAATCATTTCAAATGACTTACTAAAGGAGTTATTTCACTGTTTATTAACAAATTTTGTGAGGTTATTGAAGTAAAAGGATTTGAAGGTATTCCAGATGATATATAAATCTGACTTAAAGGATTTATTTGGAAAGGCGTTTACTTTAAGATTCATTAGGATGATCTACCATTATAAGAACTAAAAGCCTTAAAATGGATACATGTTTACTCAAAAATGAGAGAAATTGAATTTATTCCTCCTTTGTTTGCTGCTGTCTAGTTCTAAAACTTCATACTTCATGCAACTCCACTTCTGTACTTCAATGCAGCAGAAATAAATTTTGGGTAAGTTAAATTAGAAATATACAATAAAGAAGTAACCATACAGAGGGATAAACTTATTCAAGTTGAAGGTCATAAAATATTGATAGATGCTAGATTAATAATACCTCATAGAGCTGTTAATAATCAGATAAAGCATTTGATTTATATTCCAGTAGGAAATATTGAGATGAACTAGCATAAACATCCTGATAAAATTGAAAAAGCTAAAATTTATGAGATGTTCTACCCTTCCTAGCAGTAAAATGTTTACAACTATTCCACTATATAAATGGAAGAACTCATATAGGAAGATTGGAGCTTAGCTATTTTTTCTAATTCTGGCTAGATCAATAAGAAGCTAAATACTAGAGCTTCCTGACTTGCAGGAAAATAGCTTTATGGAGAAATTGTTATTAGTGCTCGTTATAGAAAAACTTGATATCTAAGAAGATTGGATGTTGACTATTAAGCTAAGTTAAAAGAATGTGCTCAAGAATTAAATGATAATGAGTATTAAATTACGAATCACAACGCCTTGAAACAGCATTTAAGAAAATATGGCTTAAACATGAGATTTTTATGACTTATCTTGGCTTAGATTAATGATGAAAGGATGTTTGACTTAGTAGCGACAGATATTTTAGCTAGATGCTTGAGGAAGGTAGTTTGAAGCTAAATATAGAGTTTTAGAAGTAGGGATTACAATGAAAAAATATTAAGCATATTAAACTAGATTTTGGTTCCTTAAATTACTAAATACTAAGAAGATCTAATAAGAAGCCTATACTTGAGTCGTCTGAGTGTTCTTCCTTATATTAGCTTAATTGACCAACAGTACTAAAAGATTTTAACGAATGATTTGCTGATTAAGGTATATAAAAGCATTTAAAAGTCTCCCTCTTTATTTTTAGACGCATTTTAAATGCATTTCTAAATCACCCTGATTCACTAAGTTCTATCTTCATTCCGAAACGACGGATTTACTGCTTTAAGCAAGTACAAAAGCAATCTGACATTATAAGATATTTAAAGTGTAGATTATCAGATTTAAACGCCTTTAGAAATAAGAGAAGTTAGTTTTATGATGCTGCTAGAGTTCTTGCATATATATAAAGAATTCCCATCTATTAATAACAACTAAGAGCTTATTAAAGCTTCTTAAAATAACTTAGCGGTACCTGGTGACATGTATTGGAACTAGTAGTACTTATGATTTAACCAATAATACTCAGTACCAACTATCGAAATCTTGGATTAATGAATCGATAGTTTCCACTAATCAGTAAAAGACCTAGTTGACCCTGATGGATAATAATGTGTTTTTATTGAGAACTTAGTGTTGTACATAACTTAAGTGTTCTTCATAGAAAAAGACAATGAAAAATGCTTAAAATACGCTCAAAAAGGACTAGAAATAGTTCAAAATTCACTGTATTGTAATCCTGAGCTGTTTGTGGCTTTGTAAGTTTGGTTTGGTATATTAAAAGAATAAGATATGGGATAGAAAATGTTTCAAGATTCTGAAACTTACTATACAATAGCTTTGCTTACCTCTTTAAAGTTCTTTGGAGATCCAAGAGGAAGACTTAATAGATGTCCTACTTGGTTAAAGCTGATAGCATGAAAAATATCAACGCTTTCCCAATTTGACTAGCGAGTACGTGATGCTATATAAGCAGATGAAATATTCGACTCGATATAATGTAAAAAAGCCTGTTCTTTTAGACATTGAAGTATTGAATAAAACGCAAGGGAGAGTTAAACGTTAAGTAGTCTTCTGGGACCTTTAGTTCCTTGCTAGCAAGACTTATACTTCAGTTGAATGCAATAGTAAAACATTGTAAGCTTTAGATCTAGTCGAATAATATCTATGACTATCTTAAGAGAACTTTAAACACTTGCTAACTAGAGACTATGGGAAGGAGTTAGTTCTCGTTATGGCTAATAAAAAAATCATGCTACCTCGTTAGCCAGCAATGTTAGTTCCCCCTAAAAAGGCAAAAATTCAGGAGGTTTAAGTTAAGTCTTAACAAATGAATGTGGGTGTTTTAATGTACAAAATAGTAAAGGAATTTTGTTTATGTGGGGAACTGATAGATAAGGAGAATTAGGTCTAGGAATTGATGAATAAGTAAATGAACTTAAGTTATGCTATCCAAGAATGGTAACTGCATTAAAGGATCAAGTTATAAAAGAAATAGCATGTGGCGCTGCTCATTGTTTAGCAGTTACTCTTGATGGAGCACTTTATGGATGAGGAACTAATGAATTTAAATAACTTGGACTCTAAAATGTAGCAAATGCAAAATATCCAATTTAAATACCTGTTGAGAATAAAAAAGTTTCAAAGGTTGCATGTGGATATGAGCATTCCTTGTTGCTTATAAATGCAGGAGATAAATATGAAGTATGATCAATGGGATCTGGGGAATCTGGTGCTTTAGGACATGGTAATACAAATAATGCTGATCAACCAAAACCTATTTAAGAATTGATGGAAGCTAAAATAAAATCTATAAGCTGTGGAGGATTGCATTCATTAGCCATTACTAAAGATGGAAATGTTTATACTTGAGGAAGCGGAGAAGGAGGATAATTAGGAATAAGTGAAATTGAACTTGAAAATGAAGGTCCAAAAATTATAAAACCTAGAAGGTTATTTGGAGTATTAGTCAATGTTAAAGTAGTTTAAATAGCAGGAGGAGAGGCTCATACTATAGCTGTTAGTAAAGAAGGAAAGGTTTATGGATGAGGATCAAGTGCTTTTGGACAACTCGGTTTGGGTTACACTTCTGATACTTTTGAAATAGGAGTGAGTGAAAAGCAAAGTATTTAATATGAACCTGCCCTGATTTCAGATTTGTAGGTAAAAATAAAGCAAATAAGCTGTGGGGCTTTATTTAGTATGTTTCTAAGTGAAGATGGGGAACTTTTCGCATGTGGAATGAACGATTTTGGATAACTGGGAATTGAACCTAAAAACAACAAGTTCTTTAAAAAGTGGCAAGAAGCCAATACAATGACAAGAAAATCTATTTAGATATCTGATTCATAAGACATAAGTACTCCTATACCATTGGAATGCTTTTAAGGCATGTCTGTGCAGAAAATTGCAAGCGGAATGTCTCACGCTTTAGCAGTTACCTGCGAGAATAAATAATTTGCATCAGATTAAGAAAATTAACCTCAAGAATAGGAAAGTAGCAAAATGCTATTTTCATGGGGTCTTCATAGAGATGGTTAATTAGGCTTAGGTCCTGTGCAAGCAATAACAAATCCAAGACCAGTATAAAATTTGGTTCAAACGCCAATTCAAAAAATAGATTGTGGGATGACGTTTTCTATGTGTTTAGTAGGAGAAGCAACAAATACAAGTCAACGAAATTTGATGGAATCTGAAATGAACTGGAATATAACTTTAAGTTAAACATTTTGTTGTTTTTAATGCTAAGATACATAAATTAAAAATTCTTTAGCTCTAGCTATATCTAAACTTTTACATATCCAAGCTTAGAACTTAATTTCATAGACATCTAAGAGATCTTGCAGTATTTTAGAAAAAGGTTCTTAATAGAAGATCTAGATTTAACTAAGGAGTTATCTATTTAGTTAAGTACTAACTTGTTACTGAAACATGCAGAATCAAATTAGTCCCAAGAAAGACTTTGAATTCTAAGTTAGATGGTTAGGCACTCGTATAACGTTCCCTTTGCTTATAGAATATTTACTGAAGTACATTCAGAGGATAAAATTAGAGGATATGCTTATAAGAACGAAATGAATCTTTCTAAAATAGAAGATATTAAGAAATACTTAGAGGAATTCAATTTTAAGGAGCATATATAATTAGGAAATGAGAGACAAGTGCTTAAGTTTGATTTTAAAGATGAATCAAAAATGTTCAACATTAAAACGTCTATGACTATGATTGAATCTAGATCTAGGAACAGAATCGTAAATATAAATTTAAGAACAAAATAGCATAAATACTGTTACTTAAAGTTTCTAGACTCCAATCTACAGAATAAATGGAACTCTTTAAGTGTTTAGAATTCTTAGAAAAATTAACTTATACAGTTAGATAGTGAGAAGAGCGAAGAAACAGTTATTTAAGAACTAATAGAGGAGATTTTTCCTGAGTAGAAATAAATTAGCATGAAAGTAAGCTTTAACACAGAAAGTTGATTATGAATACAAATGTGACTGCTCTTTAGAGAAATTTCTGGAAATTCTAAAGAGTTATTCAAAAGAAGATCTTTAAGCGATGAAAGATAATGAGGATTCTTAACTTATGTGCGAATACTGTAACGAAATTTATTCAATTTCTCCTTTCCATTTAAAAAAACTTACTAAAGAATGATAACTCGCTTAATTTAAGAACCACTTAAATTTCTATATTTGCTATCTTATTAAAAAAAACTAACTAAAGTTAGATAAAAGCATGAATTGGATAAATGTCATAACATACCTTTCTTTCAATTATTAATGGTAAAGTAACATATAAAAAGGACTTGAACTTATATTATTATATCTCTTTAGTATCCTATACTTTTATTACTAAATCATTAAAAATCAGAAGGAACTAATCTACATAACAAAAATACTATAGTTCTTTAGTACTTAATAAGAAAGTATTAAGGTTTATATGCATTATTAAAAAGTAAAGCTTAATTGTTTTAGAGGAAACTACATTAAATTAAGGGATAAAGTTACATAGATTATGTGAGAAAGTTATTTAAGGTTTCTTCGTTGATATATCCATCATAGTTCAGTTCCTTTACTGTTGTATCAAGTAGCTTTTGAATTTAAATGTCTCATTCTATATTAAACTCTTCCAATTTATTTTCTAGATTAATACTATGAGCGAATATCTATTTCACGTAATTTTCAGTTTTCTCTTAAATCTTCTTCGCATCGAATTTTTAATCCTCCGTACTCACTTTAGGAGAAAATACGTTTGGTGATGAAAGAACTCTATCGAAGCTTTAGAATTACTTCCTTGCCTTTTATTTATCTTCCTCAACAACATTTTTTCCATTTATCTACTTAACACTTGGAAAACGATATACCATAAAAAGCCTGAAAAATGATGCATTAGAGATATCATTGTTTTCTACAGAAATTTACATTAAGGTTGCTAAGGTTTCTAACTTAGAGATTTGCATAAATGAATATATGTTGTTATCTTTGAAATTTAATCTCTTGAGGTTCTAAAAAGCTTTCAATTTGTTTAAATTAACCTTGTATATTATTTTATCAAACCTTACGTACTAAAAATTTATCTCTTCCACATTTTTCTAGAATACCTCCTTTCCTAATACCTCAAGTGCATTTCCATATATAAATAAAATTGTTTCGCCTTCTATCTCAGCATGTCCTGATTTTACTAAGCATTCATTAAAATCTTGGTTTCTTTTTCTGATGCCAGAATAACCTTTTGATCTCAATCTCTCAATCTCTCTTTTTCACTCTTACTAGATAATCTACAGTAACTATTCAGAAGATACATTAGGGCTTTCTTCTATTTTATTTTTGCTATTTATTTGGCTTGTTGTGGGTTCTTCTTCCTGTGTCTAATTCTTATTTCAAAACTCATTTTCTACTCTTTTCATACTTTTAGGTACTTTAACAGTTTTTTAAACTTCTTAATTAGCTTGAATACACTCCTCTTTCATTTCAGCTGTTAATTTTTTAGTGTCTAAGTATTTTAAAAACAGACAGTGAGTGAAAAGCCAAAGCTGATAGTTTTGTAGTTTAGCTAGCGGATTGTTTTCCAAGTTAATTTCAATCAACTAAGGGCAGTCTTTTAGGCAAATAATCTGTTCAAATCTCTCTATCTTATTCGTATCTAAGATAGCCTTTTATAGTTGAGGGAGTTTATCTAAACTTAGAACTTGCTCGATTAAATTCTTTTTAAGATTAAGTTCTTATAATGAAATCAGACCTTCCAAGTTATCAACTGTTGTAATCAGATTGTTAGATAAGTTAAGAACTCTTAACTCGCTCAAATGATTTAGGTTTTCAATTCTTGCTATTCTATTGGAGCTTAAATCCAAAATGTCTAGCTTTGTTAGGTTATTAAGGTTTTTAATTCGCTCTATTCTGTTTTTCCCTAATAAGAGTACTCTTAAAGTTGGAACTGTATGCAAATGGGTTATTTCTCGAATTAAGTTACCTTATAAATCAAGATATACTAAGTTAGGCAAGGAAACTAGATTTTCGATTTTTTCAAATTAATTATTTTAGAAGTTAAGCAACTTTAATTTTTCCTCACCTTCCAAAAGAGGAAGATGAGTTAACTCTCGTTTATCTAAATTAAGCCTTTCAGGGTTTGCATGCCTTTCACTTTATTTTCTGTAGACCACTAAAACATTAGGAATTTGAGGTAGTTCTGCATAAATGATTTTATCATCACCTTCTACTTTCCTCACAATTCCATGCTTCAGCAAATACTTATATCTTTCATCCTCGTCATTTACTTTTCTACTAATCTCTTAATTAACTAACTTCTTAGGAACGACTGAATTTCCTTGCATAGTTAAATTTTTTCCTTAAATAAGTTAAGAAGGTTATGCAAAAGGAGTTTCTTTGATATTAGCAGGAGATTTTACTGTTTAAGTTTTAATAAGTGAAGCAGGCTGTTTAGTTAAGTTGCTTCACTTCTGAGCAGCTCTAGTAATTTACGTTTCAACTATTTAATTAGAGTTATTTCCTCCTTAATTTTTAAGCATTTTTTATTTAAATCCTTCAAATTACTTTTACTAAATATTCCATTTAAATGCCTATCCACTTTAATTTATTTTCTACTATAATCATACCTTTTCCTTTCCTACTTCCCTCTTTTATTGAGCTCTGTTTCCTTTCTATAAATTCTTTTTTTAAACTTAAGGGGATTTATTATGGCTCTATTTTAGTGGAGTGAACTGGGGTAAAGCTACAAGATTTGATTAGTTAAAAGCCTTTAAATTTTTAACGTTTTGAAGTAAACTCAATTTACACATTAGGCTACAAAAAATGGTTAAAGCAGACAATTTAATAAAAATGCATAGCTAATTAGTTTATTTTAAAGCTTAAATTTCCCTAAGTTAAAGAATTATTTTTCAATACTTATTAAAGAAAGCTTCTTAATATTACTCGCAGCTTAATATTTAGGTGCTCATTTTAGTGACTAATGCAAAGAAGAAGTGTAATGATTAGTTAAGTAAAAGTTATTAACTAATGCAAGAAATAGTATGACCTTAAGATGAGAACTGAGTATACTTGTGTATCTAATACTATTTTGATAATTAAAAGATAGTTAATAGAATCTATCAATTGTACGAGCTTCAATTAAGTTGCTTGCATATGATACAGCTTTCTTGTAATAAACTAACTTAAATATTTAATCTCTTTACTCCTTAAATTAAACAAGAAGTATAATACTATTATAGTTAGTTGCCATTCTTGTAGCTATTAGCTTTAAGCTATAATCCTCTATGCTTATTATTCTCCTAATAATTCCTTATTAAGATAATTTGTAGTATATTATATTATTATAGGAATATATGATACCTAATAACTAGCATATTTTAGTATATTCTACATGTTATACGTTATATCTAAGTAACTATATACATAACCTAATTAATCTAATCAGCTAAATAGATTTGATAGTCATTTGATTGATAAGAATAAAGCTTCTCTTAAAAGATAATTTGATATTATAGAATTAAGCCAAAGGGTTACTATTACTGCATGCAATAACGGATTTAATTATATGAAGTTGTTTAGAATAGACTTAAGCTAATAGAACCTTTCCTTAATTATTAAATTTACTATATAATATGTAAATAACAAATAAGGAGGCTTTAGTTACTACTATGTAATTGATTTGTATGAAGTGAGAAATATAAAGGCTAAAGATAATATAATGTATTAAGGAGGGAGATTGTTTATAACTTAGAAAGTCTAGCGTTATAACTGGCTTATAGATTAAGTATTTAAAATTACCAAAAAGTAAATTCTTAAAATCTCATTCACTTAGTCAATCAAAATCATTATCTATTTAAGAATAATCTATCTATTTCCTGTTACTCTAGCATACTAGACTATTTAAATAAGCAATTTAGTAACTATTTTCCTAAAGGAAAAGTAAACAAATAGATTTAAAAGTAAAGAAAAGTATTAAGGCTAACTTTTCAAAAATACCTGTCATATAATCCAATAATAATGTCTAGAATTGAATAGAGATAACCTTCATTTTAGCAATTTATATCATATAATGAAAGCTAAATATTAATATCTTATCAATTTGCTAGCTGATAACTTATAAATAAATTTCACAAGCCTATAAAACTAAAAGTATAATAATGATGTTAAAACTAGTAAAAAATGATTAAATCTTAAATATCTATAAGTATAAAAATGTAAAAAATGCATCAATTACAATGATTACAGCTTAATGATAATTATAGCAATGCAATCACTAAAAAGTGATATTTGTATAACTATTAAGTTATTAAATAATGCATAATTTAGAAATCTACGTGAGATAAATATCTAAAGAAGTGTAGATAATATTTTAAAGTGGGATTTTTATATCACTAATTTACTATGAAAATTTAGAACTGAATCACTATGATAGAAGTTATAAACTGATGTAATTGGATAAAGATATTAAGCGGAGATTATATGAAGAGTGGAAGAAAAAAGGAATTTTTATAGTATTGTATAGATTACTAATGATGACTTGCAAATTTCTTTGGTAATGTTATTTAAAAGAATGAAATCAATCAGTGATGATAACTG